>CM076583.1:988566974-988969474 GCA_034641835.2 Pinus albicaulis | reverse complement strand
GAAGAAATACATTGTAATGGTTCTAGATTTTTATCAGAAAATTATGCAGTGAAAGGCTTTTGCATACATTTTGTAAACTTCTTGTATGAAGGCTCAGAGCCCATAGGGTCTCAGTGAGGAGGAGTTCTATCTGTCAAAGAGGATTCTGGTCTTTGGTATTTCACAGTCTGTAACTTTCTTTATTTGTGTTATATTAATAGAAACACCTCATTTCATCCATCTTTCTTGTATCATGTTTTGGAATGCGAGTGGCTCACTGACCTTTAGTATGGATTCATCCTAGTTGATGCCCATGCCTGGATCAGTTAAGCGCTTTAAATATGGCTCATGCATGATATTCTGTTCCATTATTCAGCTAACCATACTTCAGCTATATTAGTTGCTTTGGGAGGGTGCTTTTAAATGCTATTATCATGTATGGATTCTTAGATTGGTAAGCCTATGCATGGTGGTATTATATATCTGGGTATCAGCTCAATGTTAACTAGTATATTCTTAATATTTCTTTCACTACATACGCCTTCTGATAATTTATGTCTGTGAAGTATTTCTGAATCGACTTGCTTTGCAGTAAACTGTCTCTAAATTTTCTGTTGCTTTTGTATCAGAGTTCTGCATCTTGCCTCTGCAGTATCTCTTTTCCTGTGTCAGTTTTTAAGGGTTTGGTCCCATTCTATTTTATTTCCCTGTTTACAAGAGATAGCATGTGAGCTGAAGCTGACAACTTCACACATTATATTATATGCTCCTTGCTATGTTAAGATGTCCTAGGCACTGGTCTATCACAACTCTAGACTGTCTCTAGGAGCTACAACAAATCTCATAAGGCCCAAGCCAATGAGTCTGAAACTTTCCTTGAAAGTATTTGAACTTTGAATCGAAAAAAAGTGCCCACACCCCTGCTTGAAACTTTTTCTGCTTTATATATTTATCATGCCATTTGGACCTTTGCTGCTGGACTAAACTGGTTCTTTGAACTGCATCTTGCATGATTTCATCAAGCTCATTAAGTTGCTCCAATCTGTGCCTCTGGGCTTCTGATAAGTCAAGCCCCAATTGGACTGTCGTCTTGAAGGTTTGGATCTGAAATTATATTGTAAATAGGACTTGCTTCCTATAAACAAGTTCATAGGGAGTATGTCCTGTTTCATTCCTCCATGTAGTCTGGTAGGCCCATAAGGCTTTAGGAAGCCTATCTTCCCAATCCCTTCTATGTATATGTACAATCTTAATGAGAATTCCTTCAATCACTTTATTGGTAGACTCCACTTGACCATTTTATTGTGGATGATATGGAGTGGATTTTCTGTGTTTGATCTTGTAATTATCCACAAGCTTCTGCATCAAATTGGATGTAAAATAGGTTCCCTGACATGTCACAATTTCTCTTGGGACACCAAAACAAGTGAAAATATTCTAAAAAATAAACTTAACTACATAATTTTCATTAGCTAAAGAAAGTTCTTTAGCCTCTACCCATTTAGTGACATAATTAGTACATACCAGAATATATTTATTTTGATTAGATGGTGGATTGATTGGTCCAACAAAATCCAGGGCCCATTTTTCAAATGGTTGGATGAGTACTTGAGGTTGTAATGTCATTTCATCTATAGAAACAGGGTTTCCCATTCTTTCAAATCTGTCACACCTTTTTACATACTCCCTGGTATCTTTGAATATGGATGACCAATAATATCCTAAATGAAGGATTTTATAGGTAGTCCTCGTATCAACAAAGTGTCCACCACAGGGTTCATCGTGGCATGCCTTGAGAACATTAGGCAATTCATCTTCTCTAACACACCTTTTGATGATGAGATCTGGACTTGTTCTATACAATTCATCATTAACCCATGAGTACAATGCACTTATTTGAATAATTCTTCTTTTCTCGCTAGGAAACAAGTATGCAAACAACTTTCCTCTAGCCAAGTAATTAGCAATATCAGCGAACCAAAGAGATTTAGTAGATATTGAAAAAAGATATTCATCAGGAAAATTATCTTCTACTGGAGTATCATTTTTAACATTTTGAATTTTAGACAAGAAATCAACAACTATGTTTTGTTTTCTAGGTCGGTCTAGAATGGTGATATTGAATTCTTGCAGGAGTAATAACCATCTTGTGATTCTGCCATTAGTAATAGATTTATTCATTAAATATCTATTTGCAGAATGGCCTATAAGAATAAAAGTTTCATAGCCGGTGATATAATTTCTAAATTTGTTGATAGCATGAACAACAACTAGAAATTCTTTTTCAGTTACAGTGTAATTTAACTCAGTAGGAGTCAAATTTTTGCTTGTGTAGTAGATGGCATAGGGGATCAAATATTTTTTTCCTAATACAACTCCCAAAGTTGTATCTGAAGCATTTTTTGAAATGTGAAAAGGTAGTTTCCAACTTGGATCTCTTAAGATGGGTGCTTCATAGATTTTTGTTTTTAGAGTTGTTGAGATTCAACAAGATGATGAGCTTAGTGAAAAGTAAGCACCTTCACTAAGTGGGGCCCACAGGCTATTTTTAGGTGTATGTCTATTTTTAGACATGGTGAGCATATTCTATAAGTTGTAGGATGCTTTTGTAGATGGTTGGTCAAATGTGAAAAGTAGTTGAAATTCTATTTTTAGAATATTGGGTGAAGTCTATTTATAGATTGTCAATCTCAAAATAGGTGCATGTTGATTATTATTATCTCTTAATAATAATCCGACAATAAACATCAACTTATTCTCTTGGAGCACTTTATTTTAGTATACAGATTTGGAAAATCAGTGGGTTGAAGGAATTACACAATTCCTAGGGTTTATTGGTGGCTCATGCATGAGGATTCAATTATAATTGAAGTGGCAAAGTTATGACAAAGTTGGAAGAGTAGTTACAGGAGTTGTTATTTAGTTTAACTCAGTTAATGGAGTTAAACTCAGTTGAGCTAGTTGTATCTAGTCTAACTGAAAGATACACTAGTGAGAGTTAAATGAATTAATTAGTTAATTAATTCACAACTAATAACTTACTAACAACTAAACAGAAACATTAGTTAACTACAGTGCATGTCATTTCCAGTGGAGACCCAGTGGAGAGATAGGTGAAAGGGTGAGATGGACTATCTGTTGTGACTATAGTGATGCATTCAATGCATCTGACACACATTGGAGTTGCCAATGAGGATTGCACATTCAAGGCAAGGTAGATTCGAATTCATTCAGGGGTCTTCTTCAGTAGGGATTGCGCAGTGGAGGCAGGCTGTCAGGAGGCAAGAAATTGGGGCATAGAGATGAAAATTTCTGCATGACAGTGTGTAATGATTGTTGATTGTACTGAGAGCTTGATGTACTAAGATTTGTATGATATTATTACATGATTCCATTGATATACATAATATATGATAGTTGGGTTTTTTAGATTTAAGCTTTCCCGTTAAACAACTGTGTTATGTGCGACCGAATTTATTCACATGTGTTTGCAATTGAGTTTTAAATTTCCGCAAGTTTAATTAGTGGAAGGATTATGTATTTTGCAAGAAGATAAATATTGTGAGATCAGGAGGATCCGGAAATACATCAGTAATAATAAATTTCTACAAGAGTTTCAAATGCCAATTGGTAATCAGGATTCCAACTGAATTCACAATCTTTGGTACGTAATTTGAAGAGTGGGGATGCTATTTTAGTGAAATTTTCTATAAATTTTCTATAATACCCTGTGAAGCCTAGAAAACTTCTAACATTCTTTTGACAACTTGGAATTGATAATTTGGAGATGATTTCAACCTTAGATGAATCAACTTTAATTCCATCTCCTGAAATGTGACATCCTAAAACAATTCCTTCAGTAAACATCATAAAACGTTTTTCATGAATTAATGAAAGATTTGTTTCTTTACATATTTTAAGAACCTTTTCCAAATTTTCTAAAGCTTCTTCAAATGAATTCCCATAAAATGTAAAATCATCCATATATACTTCCACACAATCATGTATTAGATCAAAAAAAATTCCTAATACTGCCCTTTGGAATGTTGCAGGTGCATTGCACAAACCAAAAGGGAGTGCTCGGTAGGCATAGGTTCCCCATGGATAGGTGAATGGGGTTTTATCTTGGTCTTCAGGTGCTACCTAAGTCTGATCGTAACCACTAAAACAATCCAATAATGAGAAGTACTTCTTTCCTGATAATGTATCTAATACTTGATCTATAAAAGGTATTGGAAAATGATATTTTAGAGTAGCTTTATTCAACTCTCGATAGTCAATGCATATCCTCCACTTACCATTCTTTTTAGGTACAATCACCAAGGGAGAAACCCACTGACTGTGTGAAATTGGGTAGATGAAGTTTACATTCATCAATTTTTGCAATTCTTCTATCACAATTTCCCTAAGATTTGGATTCATCCTTCTTTGAGGTTGTCTGATAGGCTTACAATTTTCCTCAATGTAGATGTGATGTATACAAGTCTTAGGACTAATTCCTTTCATGTCAATGTATTCCCATGCATATGCAGAAGAATGTTGTTGTAATGTTTTGATTAAATTTTCTTGTTGTAATCTTTCCAAGTTTTTGTTTATGTTCAAAGATTTTTCCGGAAAGATTTCAACCGCAGAGTTACCAAATTCTTCCATAGAATATAGAGACATCTTCCTAGATGACAAGTATTCAATATTGCATTGTTATTGAAAATGATCATGTTCATATTATGAATATGATTCAAAGTTTTCTATTGAATTTAAGATTTGACTATATTCACTAATATGAGAAATATTAAAGAGAGGTTGTATATCATTGTCATCATCAATCCATTCTTCATATTCTATTTATGTGATTGTTTTTGATAGAGGATATAAAGTGAATTTCTTTGTTGAATTACCATCAGAGATATACATGTCACCAGATCTACAACTAATGAAAGCATCATTTGTAGCCAACCAAGGTCTTCCTAATATCAGTGGATGTCCTCCTAGATTTTTCCTAGGGGTTAAAATCATAAAATCGACAGATGCTCCCAATAATCTAAGGATACTGAAATATCTTCTAATACACCATCTGGCTTGATTTCTGATCTGTTTGCTAATTGCAGTAATGTAGGTGTATACTGAAGATTTGGAATCTTGAGTTGTTCCATGGTTTGTTTTCTCATGATGTTTATGGCTGCTCCTAAATCAATCAATGTATTTGGAATTTCAATACCATTGATATGTGTTTTTACAATTGGAATTCCTAGATCTAAATATTTTTGTATAACAATTTTTCCCATCATAATGTCTACAATTTTTCCTACTAATTGAATTCTTTTTATTTCTTTTGTTTTCCTTCCCGGTTTCTTCATGCTCAACTCTCTTATTGTTTTAGCTAGAATTGGAATCTCTTTAATGGCCTATAGCAAAGGAATTTTGATGCAATTTTTTTTCAATTCATCTAGAAAATCATAATTGGGAAACATTATGTGTTTTTCAACCCCTCTATCAACTTGTAATCTTTCAGGAAAAGGAGGGTTAGAAATAGATATTGATGGTTGCTCTATTATAGGAGTTGAGTTTATTGGTTTTTCTTGTTTTTCATTTTCAGAATTCTGGTTCTATTGAAGAGATGTCCCTTCTTTAGAACTTTTATTTTGTTGTAGATAAATTTCTTCATCAACATTTTCTTGTTCTTGAATAACAACAGAAAGATTTTTTGTTGAGATTGCAACAAGATGATGAGCTTAGTGGAAAGGAGTCGCCTTCACTAAGTGGGCCCGTAGGTTATTTTTGGCGCAAAGTCTATTTTTAGACATATGGATCATGTTCTATGAGTTGCAGGATGCTATTTGTGGATGGTTGGTCAAGTCGGAAAAAATAGATGGACTTCTATTTTTAGACATATTGGGCGGAATTTATTTTTAGATTGCCAGTCTAAAAATAGATATGTCAAATATTATTAGCTCTTAATAATATTTAGACTCTAAACATTATCTTATTCTCTTGGAGCACTTCAGTTAAGTGCACAGACATGGCACAGGAGCTGACAGAAGGAATTACGCTATTCCCGAGGGTTAAGTGGAGCTATTGCATGGATACTTCAGTTAGAACTCATGTGACAGAGTTTGGTGGAGTTGATTGAGGAAGTTAGTGGAGTTGTATTCAGTTTAACTAATCTAAACATAGTTGAGCTATTTGTATTCAGTTTAACTAATTGTTACAATTAGTGAGAGTGGTGTGAATTAATTATTAATTAATTCATTAATTATAAACTCATTAATCAACTAAAGAATGCATCAGTTAACTTCAGTGCATGGACAGTTTCAGTGGAGACCAGTGCAGAAATAGGTGAAAGAGCAGGTTAACTATCAGTTGTGACTATACAATTGTTATTTGCAACACACAGATAGGTGGAGAAGCCCATGAATATTGCGCAGTACAAGCCAGGTGGTTTATCCATTTAATGAAGCCATCCCATAGCATTGATTACGCAATAGAGGCTGGCTATCAAGTGGCAAAAGATTGGAGCATGTGTTTTGCTATATCTAGCTTGATAGTGTGTAGCAATTGAGGGTGTGCATGAGAGCTTGTGAGGAGCTTTGTACTATGATTGTTACATGATCTCCATGACATATAATATACAGATAGTTGGGTTTTTTAGCTTTAATCTTTCCCATTAAATACCGTGTTCATATGTGTGATTGTTTGTGGTTTTAATGTGTGCATGCAAATGATTTTATTTCCGCATGTGATGATCAATGGTAGAAGAGATTCTGTATTATGCATGAAGCTAAAATAGTATGTGATCAGGAGAATCTCGGTGAATAATATATCAGTTATTCAAATTCCTACATTTTTCCTTTCTAATATTCTACCAGATCTAAGTTGAACAACATTAAGATCTAGTGGAGTAATAATGTAAGTTGGAAATTGTTATCCTTATATAGTGTAAGCATTTTGAGAATTTTTATTATTTGACTTTGGCAATGGTTGGGTAGGTAGTTGATTTGTGTTAGTATGAATCTTTCGTCGTAAAAGATCACTTTAGCTACGCATAACAAATAGCCCTAACATTGATTATGGCTGCAAAATATCTTTAAATCTGCTGCACAAATTCAGATCTAAGCACAAAAGACATTAAGCAGATAAAATATAATATGGCTCCATGCATCCAAAAGACAAGACAAGAACAAAATGTTTAAAAGAATGATTTATATTATATTAAAGAATGGGGCACCTGAGAGGAAAACAAGAAAGGTGTTTTCTGGTTCTCCTCAATGGGATGGGTTCTTGAAAGTCCTCAGCGTTTCAGATCTAAAATTCCTCTCTCTTATTATGGTAGAAAACCCTGACAAACATAGAACTCAATGGGAGCTCACAAAGAAAAAATGGAAAATGGTGACCAAGAATAGATCCAGTGTGATCTAATGCAATCAAGGTGACTAATGAATGGGAAAAACCCTCCTATTTATAACAAAATATTAGGGTTATCTAGAACTTGTTGCATGAATAAAATATTATTAACTAATTCTAGAACCACCCTTTAGGAATATTTTATTATATTTGTTGGAGGGAAAATGTCTTTTGATTTGGGTCAATTCCTTTATTTATAAACAATAAATAAATAAATGATTTATTTATTATTTTAGGGAGATGATGGGGATATGATTAAATGAATAATGATTTAGTCACATTTAACTAGGAATGTTATTAAATAATGATTTAAATAACTTATTCCTAGGAAATAATTAAATAAATAATGATTTATTTAATTAATTTCCTTGTTTTGGGTTAAATATGACTAGGAAATATGAACAAATGTTATTTGACATGGTGAAAGCAATTTTACTTAGGGTAAAATTGGTCTTACGTGTTGTACTTGGGTTCATCTAATGATAATGAGTTAGATGACCAAAAAAATGGTGTAATAGATTGCCCCCCAATGTACGAGTGTTAGGAGAAAATCGTATGACCGAAGTACGTTGTAAGAACTCAATCACTAGGTATCAAGAGGGAAGTGAGAGAGAGGAATGTAAGGTAGTCTAATGTGCTAAAGGACTATACCCGGAGGAGACGAGACTTACAGGTGCAACAAGTCTCTAGGTGATGAAGTGGTACTAGTGTTAAAGGCGGCGGGGGAGGCATACCTATGCCCACCGATACAATAGTACATAGAACGAGGCGTCCGGAAAACCACAGAATGCAATAATGAAGCATGTGCTGGCCTAAACATGAGCCAGATAAAAATGATGAATCCCACATACAGGTGATTCCTGGAATAGCCTTCAGGACTTATACAAGAAGATTTTAGTACATGAGATACAAATATACCCAAATTCCCCCTACACACGGGGAAGGGCTCACAAAATCTGACTGATATATGCAAATCGAAGAGGCGCTGCAAGTGGTTGAGGCCGATATCATCAAATGAGAGGAGCTGCATCAAGGGCGGAAATGAAGAAGTCATCCGGGCATGTGGGGGGCTACCTGCAGGGCCACCCCCTCATGAGGGTTGAGACATCTCACACACACCCAGGAATCACCAATAGCTGCTGCTGCATCACTGGACCATAAAGTGTATAGATTACGATCAGGCTGATAAGAGCTCGAACCAAAGTACACTGCCCCCTAGACCTGGCTTTTGGAGTAAATGAGCTGATGTCGACAGAAGTAGGTCTGCCATAGGTGAGGCAATAAGGAAACCCCAATTGAGGCACGATGGAAAAGAGTAGAGCGACGAACAGATAGAGACTAATGATGATGATGGAATGAGGGATGATCCAAAGGGGATCATAAAGAACATGAGTACAAAATGGTATCTCATGACGGAAATTGACACAAACAGGAATGAGTGTGGAGGCAAGGTGGTGCCCCCAATGACATGTGTAGTAAGTGAGAAAATTCGATTTTGAGGGGAAGTGAAGTAATGCTTCATGGACAACAGGTGTCCTGGTGAAGTAACAAAATGCAAAACAAACAGATGCTGGCTATCTAGAAGAGAAGAAAACTCGCATTTCGCAGGGAAAATGCTAGGGGTAATATCTCTTAAGATAGAGTGCATTGCGAGGATTAGGAAGGATATGGCCTTCAAAGTCCTCTAAAAGATATGCCCCCTTACCAAGGTCTTTACTGATGATGTAAGGACCTAGCCATAATGAGTCGAACTTCCCATGACTGAGGTTATCGTGGGCCTGGTCATATACTAGAACGAGGTCGCCTTCGTGAAAGGTACGAGGGTGGAATTTTCGGTCATATTGAGATTTGGTGCGCTTTTTGGTCGCTTCAAGAGTTTGCAATGCAACACGACGGTCTTTAGAGGTGCGCTCGAGCATGATAAGTCGTTTTTCTAGAGGTTGGGTATCAGGGAGAAGTTCGACGGCCAAGTGAAGGGAAGGGATTTCACACTCGATTGGTAAGATTGCCTCCTTGCCAAAGACAAGGTGGAAAGGAGTGAAACCGGTGGCAGTTTTAATAGAAGTACGATAAGCCCACAAAGCAGGGAAGAGCATGAGATGCCAATTGGTTTTGTGCTTATTCACCGTTCGTTGAAGCATGGTCTTAAGAATTTTGTTGACCGCTTCAACTTGGCCATTACCTTGGGGGTAATAAGAAGATGAATATTGGTGCTCGAAACCCAATAGGGAGGATAGCTCCTGCCAAATCTTATCTTCGAAATGTCGGCCATGGTCCGAGACTAACTGTTTTGGAACTCCGAATCGAGCAATGACATGGTTAAAGAAAAAGAGGGTTGCAGTGGCTGCTGTATTGTTAAACGTTGGCATAGCTTCGGCCCATTTAGTGAAATAGTCAACCGCCACGATGATATATTTGTGGTTACTAGTAGATGGAGGTCGACATTCCATAAAGTCGATGGCCCATTTACAAAAAGGACTGGCGGTGACGACAGGATGTAGAGGAGCGGGAGGAGCTCGCGCCTTGGGGCTGAAATATTGGCAATTGGAACAATGTTTGACTGCTTCAATGCAATCACTGAAGAGAGAAGGCCAAAAATATCCAGCACGCATGATTTTTTGGGCGGTGGTGAGGCCGGAGAGGTGGCCACCACAAGCGCTGCTACGAAAGGCATTGAGGAATTTCTCGGCTTCAGTGTGTGTGAGGCAACGACGAAGGACAGTATCTACTCCGCGACGATAAAGGTCATCACCGATTAGAAGGTAACGAGAGGCTTGGTGTCGGATACGTCGTCGGGCATCTCGATCAAGATGAAGGGCAAAATTTTGGGTTCGCAAGTAAGTAAGGATGTCATCGTACCAAGGATCGTCGGTGGTGATGGAAAACAAATGTTCATCGGGAAGAGCATCATTAATTGGAGTATCTTGCGTTTTGGTTGGCAGATCAGAAATGAGTTCAGCGAGGACTAAACCTTTCTTACTTTTTGGGGTGACAAATTCAAGGTCAAATTCTTGGAGGATAACGACCCAACGGGTGTACTTCCCATTGAGGATGTGGCAAATCAATAGGAAAGCCATGGGGTTGGAATCAGTCACAACCTTGGTGGAACGCATGAGGAGATAATGACGCAGTTTTTGGACCGAGAACACGACAGTTAATGCGAATTTTTCTTCATGCGAGTAGGACACAGGTGGACCGGCAAGGTTCTTACTGACATAATAGATCACATGTTCGATATCGTTATCATCCTCCTGGATATGGACACCAGCAACCGAATAGGTGGAAGCGGAGATGTATAGGATGAAATCTCGGTCAAAGTCAGGGGGACGGATCAAGGGAGCGGATGTGAGAGCATGCTTGAGGGCGTCAAAAAAATCTTGAGCATATGTATCCCAGACAAAAGGGGTGTGAGATCAAAGAAGTCTAAGAAAACCATGTGCGGTAGTGGTTAGTCAGGAACAAATCGGCGAAGAAAATTGGCTTTGCCTTGGAGACTTTGTAGCTGGCATAAGGTATGAGGCATAGGAAGTTCAAGAATGGCTTGAACCTTCAAAGGGTCGAGAGTTATCCCATATTTTGACACGATGAAGCTGAGGAGACGACCGACGGGAACACAGAAGACACATTTCAATGGGTTAAGGCGAATGTTATACTTGCGGCATTGGATAAAAATGGTACGCAGGTCATGAAGTTGTTGCGCCTGATGTTTAGAACGTGCAGTAAGGTCATCTAAATAGGTAAGGATAATATGGGCTAAGTCATGGAAACAATAAGAAATGGCTCGTTGAAAGGTAGCGCCGGCGTTTTTAAGGCCAAATGGCATGACTCGGTATGCGAAAGTTCCCCACAGACTAACGAACGCGGTTTTAAGTTGATCAGCATGACAGATAACAATTTGGTTGTATCTAGAGAAGCCATCCATAAAGGAGAGAATCTCGTGCCCCGCGCACTCATCTATGATTTGGTCAATAAATGGTGTGGGGAAGTTGTCTTTGGGACAAGCTTTGTTCAGATCGCGAAAGTCGGTACAAACACCAATGGTGCCTTATTTTTTGAGGACAGGAACTGGGTTAGACACCCAAGTGGTATATTTGATGGGGTAAATGAAACCAGCCTGCCGGAGCTTATCGATTTCAACTTTGATGGCGTCGCGTCTAGAAGGATGAATGGGTCTCAAATTTTGACGGACCGGAATGGCATCAGGCCATGTGTCGATGTGATGTTCGATAATGGCAGGATCGAGTCCGGGCATTTCTGAGTAGGACCAAGCGAAAATATCACAAAATTCTTTGAAGAGTTTGGTGTAGGCTTCAATTTCTTTTGGAGTGCATTGGGCACCCATGGTGATATGTTCTTCAATACCTGGTTTGACAGAAATTTCTATTTTAATGATAGGAGAGATATTAGCCATATTGCCTTCTTCGAAAGTGTCAGGTGCAGGGATGGGGTTTTTGAACCAATCAACTTTATCAGGAATGATGTCTTTAGATTCGAGGGCATATTGGTCATGGGACTGGTGTGGTAGGAAGTATGCACGATGGTACATATCATCCCACGGAAAATCAGGTGCGGTCATGGCTTCCATGATGTCTTCATCGGTCTGAAAGATGGGAAGGGTGGGAGGAAGAGGAGGATCGGAGGAGGTAGAAATATAAGACACCTAATTTGGAGGGGGAAGGCTCACATGTGTGTCGGCATGAGGGGTGACAAAGGAGTGAACAGATGAGTGGTTGAGCGAACCGGTTGCGGAAGGCACTAAGGGGTCGGGTGCCGGGAGATGCGGGGATGAGGAAAGGTAGAGAATAGTGGATGAAGTTTCGGTCATTTCAGTATCAGGATGAGGAATGGTAATCAGGGAAGACATGGGGTCTGGTGGTAGGGAAGAAGGATGGCGGGCAAGCACGGCTTCGAATTGGCGGTATGCGGCTAAAGAAGCACGATACTCATCAAGGCGGGGGCAAAGATGGGTGTAATGTCCATGGAAATCACACAAAGAACAAGGGTGATTGGTGCGCAAGTGTTTAAGTTTAAGAAGAGAATTAGGTATGGTGACAGAGACTTCAGGGAGAGCAGATTCGAGAAACGTCTCATTGACCATGGTTTTGAGATGTGGTAATTCAGGGCAAGTATGGGTAGCATGTCCAAAAATATCGTACAAAGCACACTGGATGGGATGCTTTGAAGGTCGAGGATGGGCAGAAGTTGTCGGGGTGGCTTTGTCCGTGGATGCCCCCCTGCGAGCTTGGCTAGTGGCACCTGACATGGTCGCCATAGTGGGTGGTTCATGATGAGGGGACTGAGGTATAGGTGCAGCGGGAGAAGCCATGGGTATTGGTTGAACCGGGGTCAAAGCAAGATAAGGTTTGGGTTGGCCAGGCAAGGTAGGGGCTGGAGGGTCTAGGTACCAGACGGGTATGCCCAAGGTCAAGTTGGGGAGGGATAGGGTAGCCAAGATAGGGACGAAATGAGCACCAGGAGGGGGATCAAGGAAAGGAATCTGACCAGCAGGAAAATGGCCAGGAGGAGTGTTCGGGGAAGGAGATTTTGAAGGAAGAAGGTGGGCTAGCGGGGGCGAAGGGCTAGGAGCTGGTGGAGTTGGGTGAGGGTGCATTTGCTTACTAGCCAAGATGGGCTGTACAAGGCCAGCCCAAGAATATTGCATCATGCAAACATTCGCCATGCTAGGATTGAGTACGGGAGGAAGGTCTAAAAAGGTTCTAAGAAAGGAGGAGTCTTTATAGACGCCAGGGGAAACATTGGTCAAAGAATCAATAGTTGGTTTATTGGTGATAGTAGAGATGGTTGACTCAGGGGAGGTCTGAGATTTTGGTTCATGGTATGTCAACTGGTCAATGGTGACAATCTTGCCATTATGAGGGAAGAAAATCTTGCGGTAGACTGCGGATGGGACAGAAGACATGGCATAGGTGTAACTATGCCCCAAAAGAATGTTGTAGTCAAGAGGGGCATTGATAACTTCAACGTCAACACAAACAATTTTTCCTGCAAGGGTGATAGGACAATTACAAAAGAGGCCAGTGGGCTGGGAGGCATGGCCATCCCACGCACGAAGGGTGATTGTGGAAGGGGCCAGCTCAGGAGATCCAAGTTGTTTTCAAACCGAAGCGGACATCACACAAGTGGATGCCCCCTCATCAATAATACACCGAGCGACAGTGGCATTTCGGATTTTGATTGGGATTTGGAAAGCAATAGAAGGAGGAAGAGGGGGAGGGTCTGACTGACGGGCGTCGAAAACAATCAATTGGTCATCAGCAGGATCTACAACACCCACAACAGATAGTAGAGAATTCTTTTGAGAAGGACACGACTGGAGGAGTTCCAGTGTTGAAATGGCAGCAAGAGAGTGGGCCAGATCATCTACTATATTGTATGAATGGGCAGCCCGACCAAAGGCAGCAGTTCGGCGTAATGGTCCCTGAGGAGTTTTGGAATGAACCTCAGCTTTGGGCGGAGGGAGTTGCAAGGGACCATTGGGTGTTGATAGAGGCTCTGGAGGACCTGAAGATGGAGACTCGGAGGCAGACAGAACGGGAGGTATGGAATACTGGCGGGACCAAGTTTGAAGGTTGAGGTCGACGGTGAGAGGTGGGTCAGAGGCCATCATGAAAATATGGTAATCAGATGAACCAGAAGGGGAAGGTTGAGTGGTTACCGGGGCATGAGGGGGTTGAGTGGCCACGAATCCTTATTGAGGGAAAGGATCGGTAAACACAGCGGGTTGAGAAGTAGCTGGGGTGGGAGGGACAACAGGGGAGGAGTGTTGTCCCTGCACGGTGGCCTGAGACTCCCACATCTGCCACATTTGTGGTAATAAGGGACAATCGTGAGTGTAGTGACCATAAACACCGCAACACGAACATGGATTATTGGTGCGAAGTGGCCTGTCCAGCTTGGACTGAGAGCCCTGTGGCTGGTTGGCAGTGGTAGGGTCGATACTGGAAGGATTGGGTCCCCGGTTACCAGGAGCGGATTGGTTGCTTTTTCTCTTTTGTTGAGAAGGAAGAAAATTAGGTGCCCCCTACTGTGCAAAGACTTGCCCTGGAGGGGGGAGTAAGTGCGGTTGCAGGGGTGGAAAAGGCAAGGGAGTGGGAGGTCCAAATGCTGGAGGAGCTGGGACACCAGGTTGCGAATACAGATAAGGGGTAGGGTGGGCAGCAGTGAGGTAAGCAGGAGGGTGGGAAAAAGGAGGAGGCATGCTGTATCCTGAATACATGCTACCTGGAGGGGAAAACGTGCTAGAGGGGCTGGCCCCTAGAGGGAAACCATGGCCCGGGAGAGGTTGGGCAGAGGTATGTGACAGGGCTCTAATGATACCGTCGGCAGAGTGAGATGCCCCCGAGGCATTAGGGCCACCAGGCTTGGGAAGGTCAGGAAGGACGGTATAAACATAACCAGATTGGGCGTAGATAAGGTCATATTTCAAGGCTATTTGGAGGGCGGCTTCTTTGGTTTGGGGAAAATGGGATGTGACATCTTTGCCAATGGGAGGTAAGAGAGAGCGAAGGAACTAGTCCATGTAAACCTGATCTTCAAAGGGGGGAGCGCGACACAAGCTCCGTCTTCGCTGCCATTCCTGGACATGAGCAGAAAGGCGGGTCAAAGAGGATTGATGGAAAGAAGTTAAGAGTTCAGTACTAGTTTCGTATCGGAGGGGGAGCTAGAAATAAGATAGAAAGGCTTGGGCAATGGTCACAAAGGTGGTATGGGAAGAGGTGGCTTGGTCAACATACCATTTAGAAGCTTCGCCGGTAAGTGTGCGTTGGAACAATCGAAGACGGATGGAGTCATCGGTGATGGAATTGGAGGAACACCACATGTGAAAAGATCGAATATGGTTAGAGGGATCTTCACTAGCAAGGCCTTCGAACTTGGGAATGTCGGAGGGGAGCTTGGTTGGCATAGCAGGCCAACTGACATCATGGCGAATAGGATCATTGATCAGCTGATTGAAATCAGGGAGACTGAGGCCAGCCATATAAGGGAGTAATGGGGTAGTCGAGGTAGGTCTCGTAGGGGTTCCACTGGAAACGGACCCAGCGGTAGAACTGGGGTTAGGGCTAGGTCCTGAACTAGACATGGCGAAGGTAAAAGAGGGAGAACTAGAAGGAGGGGGAGAACCCGAACAATCAGAAGAAGAGTCGGAGTGTGGACTCAGGGGGGGACTTACTTGATGACGATGGGCAGGAGGAAGTTGACCGACCAGAAACTGAGGGTGAAGGCCAAGAAGTCTCCGGGAAAAGCGCCTTGGGGGCGCAATGATGTCGGGAAGAAGAAAAACCGACAGGGGCAGGGAGTGGCAAAATCAAGTGAGGTCAAGGGCGGAGATGTGCAGTGACAATTGATTTTAAAGTCTTTTCCAGGCAGTGTTAACCGAGCTCTTCTTCACTTAGGGTCAATGTGTGGCATGCGTTAATTTTAATTGTTTAAACCCAGACGTTTTGAGAGTAAAAGAAAAAGTGTGTTGTGTAACTGAAAATAAATCTGCAGTAAATAAAACTAAAAGAACAGAAAATTAACAGTGACTAATGCATCAAGCTAACCCAAGAAGGAGGGTCTCTCAAAACTGGTTTGTAAGAGGGAAAAAACTAGGCAAAGCACGCAAAAAAGAGGCCAATAGATCTAAGGTCAAGAGGGACGGGGATCTAAAGGGGAAATCTGTTGAAAAGAGGTGCAGAGAACAACAAAGAGGCAGAGGCAAGGTTGCTGCTAAAAAGGAGGAGATCAACTAAAAATGAGGCAGCCCTAGAAATGAACCCAAAAAAAACTATATGAGGTGATTTGAAAGGGGGGAGGGATGATCTAAAGAGATCTGAAACTAAGGTATTAGATCTGAAAGCAATAAGGCTGAAACTCTGGAAAGTTAAACTTCTGAAACAACAAAAACTCGCCCACAAAAAGTGGAGGGTAATAGAGCCCTAAGGGGCAAGATTCCCACTTAGTTGAGTGAAATGGATCAGAAACAGTTCTAAACGGGCGGAGCCGGAGGCTGAAAAACCCTGACAGAAGCTTCAGACAAACCCAGAAAAAGTGCTAGAAAATTGCAGAAAATAGTGCAGGTCGCAGGTTCTGACCTGTTTGGCAGTCCAGGTCGCATATTTGGGGCAGAAAAGTGCGACCTCAAGGCCAGGTCGCACTTTTTGGGCTGATAAGTGCGACCTGCAGATCCAGCTCTCTCGACGGCAGATTTCAGAAAAAATTGTCGTCTTAGCTGCGACTGATGTCTGTCACCTGCGCAATAAGGCCAGAAACACACGGAAGTTAAAAATTTGACTGGTTGAGGGTTTTTTAGAGGTGAAAAGCACCATAAAAATAGGAAAAACAGGAAATAGAAGAGAAACCCTAGGGTCTGAAACAACTGGATATGCAGGAATAGATAAAATGACAGCGGTCGTAAAATAAAACCCGTGTGGAGTCGCCAATTGTTAGTATGAATCTTTCTTCGTAAAAGATCACTTTAGCTACGCATAACAAATAGCCCTAACATCGATTATGGCTGCCAAATATCTTTAAATCTGCTGCACAAATTCAGATCTAAGCACAAAAGACATTAAGCAGATAAAATATAATATGGCTCCATGCATCCAATAGACAAGACAAGAAAAAAATGTTTAAAAGAATGATTTATATTATATTAAAGAATTGGGCACCTGAGAGGAAAACAAGAAAGGTGTTTTTCGATTCTCCTCAATGGGATGGGTTCTTGAAAGTCCTCAGCATTTCAGATCTAAAATTCCTCTCTCTTATTATGGTAGAAAACTCTGACAAACATAGAACTCAATGGGAGCTCACAAAGCAAAAATGGAAAATGGTGACCAAGAATAGATCCAGTGTGATCTAATGCAATGAAGGTGACTAATGAATGGGAAAAACCCTCCTATTTATAACAAAATATTAGGATTATCTAGAACTTGTTGCATGAATGAAATATTATTAATCTAATTCTAGAACCACCCTTTAGGAATATTTTATTATATTTGTTGGAGGGAAAAGGTCTTTTGATTTGGGTCAATTCCTTTATTTATAAACAATAAATAAATAAATGATTTATTTATTATTTTAGGGAGATGATGGGGATATGATTAAATGAATAATGATTTAGTCACATTTAACTAGGAATGTTATTAAATAATGATTTAAATAACTTATTCCTAGGAAATAATTAAATAAATAATGATTTATTTAATTAATTTCCTTGTTTTGGGTTAAATATGACTAGGAAATATGAACAAATGTTATTTTACATGGTGAAAGCAATTTTACTTAGGGTAAAATTGGTCTTACGTGGTGTATTTGGGTTCATCTAATGATAATGAGTTAGATGACCAAAAAAATGGTGTAACAATTTGGTCTTTGTTGAAATGGTAATGAAAGTTGTGGATATTGGTTTTGGAGTTGGGGTTGTTGATTTTGTTATGGAATTTGTTGGGGAGGATAGTTTGGATAGGATGGAGGATATTGGTAGTATTGAGAATATCTACCATAGGGATTTTGCATTCCTTGTGCCCAAGGTTGAGGTTGGGACCAAGGTTGCTGCCAAAAATTCCAATTATTTGGTGGGGGTTGAGTATACATTTGGTTGTTAAAACCTTGAGTTTGTGGCCCCCTTCCATGGTCTTCTAGAGACAAAGCAATGAGGTTCTACTGGATTTGAAGTTACTTCCTCTTGAAAAACAACCTTAAGACCTGGAATTGAAGGGAAATTCTTAGTTTCATGATTTTCTGAGCAAATCATACAGGTCTCTATGACTTTTATATCAAGAGGACATTCTCTTAAAGCATACTTCTTTCTACATTTAGGATAGAAAATAGCTAAGGCATCAGTTTCGGCTTTCTTCTTGTTTTGTAATTTAAGGGTGTCTATCTATTCACTAAGACTCCCTAAAATATATGTTTTAAATTCATCAAGCATATTTCCAATTTCTGCCATACTTATTGTTCTAGTTGCAGATTTATTCACTCTAAAGAGAGAAGGATCTCTTGGATTTTTCCCAGTTTTTGATTTTCCCCTTGAGATATAAAAACATAATTCACTAATTTCAAGTAATGTGAGTTGAGATATGTCTCCCATCCCCATCATGTTGAGAATGTCTATCCATTCATCTCTAATGGATTTTAACAAGAGAGCTTTTAAAGTATCTTGATCTAAGTTTTCCATTTTATCTCTTTTTATGTTATAACTGAATCTTTCAATTAGATCCTCCAGATTACCATCCTCTCTTTGCATCATCTTGAATACTTAATCCTTCCGATTAATGGGTATGCAATAATCCAAATATCTTTCTAAAAATTCTCTTTTCATATCATTCCATGTTCTAATAGATTGTGTGACTAAACCCATGAACCATTTTAAAGCTGCTCCTTTAAGTTCTCAGGAAATAGCTTTAGTTTTTGAGAGTCTTGTAAGTAGTCATAAGATCTACACAAAACTTCAAATTTAAACAAAACGGTTTCGGGTTCTTCACTCTTTAATCCATGGAAATTTGGAAGAATGGAAGGTGAAATATTTTTCATTGTGGCATTTGCATCCTCATCAATTATAGGAAATCCAAAAGAATTATCATCTCCCCTATTTCTTCTATTTCATTCACTTCCTCCTATGTTCCCTATACCTCGTCCTCCACCTCTTCCTCCAAATAGTACATTTTCATTTAAAATTTCTCCTTCTCCTTCTGCTTCTTTTGCCATTGTACATTCCTCAGAGATAATATAAGGTTCTAACTGTAAAGTTAATTTCTCTTCCTTTGGTTCTTCGATCAATGGAATGTTAAAGAAAGTTTCTTCTTCTTCTTCCTCACTAGGAATTTCTAACTCTTCAGCGAGAATGTGTTCTCTTGTGGAGGTGAAAAAGGTTACTCCTCCTGTTGGAGATCTAGGATCTTCTTCCTCTAAGACTGCCTCAGTGGGTGAAGTAGGAGATCCCACTGATCGGATTTTTGACCTTAAGACTTCATGAAGTCTATTTCTAGAGAAGTATGGAATATGAGCTTGAGATGGCGGTGTAGCACTATGTGGTCTAGGTGGAGTGAGTGGTTTTTTTGGAATTAAAATCCTGCCTCTAGCTATGAATCTACCCCTAAAATCTCTTTCTCTACGCATGTCATTTTTTTTAGATGTAATAAATAAGGTTACCTAATTACACTTCCCCGAAAACGGCGCCAAATTTTTTAGCCAATTTAATGTCTTAAATTTATTATCATAAATCATTAACCGAGGTTAGTAATCTGATGAAGTGTGGTGCACTATATATGCTTAGTTAACCTTATTCTTACTTCGTTGTGTATGTTTTTATATTGTTTTGGGGGGTTTTGTTTCTTTATGTGTAAAGGAGTTAATATTAAGGAATGAGAACTATGAAATGAATCAACTAAATTTAATGAAGTTTAATTTTAAAATTAGTTTTGAAAGAAGGAAGAAAAGGAAATGTTCTTTAACTATTCTAAATTGCATAAAAATGAATCAATATTTAAATAGTTAGAATCTGATCTAAAAACAGAGTATTTATTCTAATGACTTTAATCTTTTGGAATTTAAGGCTAATTCTAATCTGTCTTAATCTAATTCTACTCCATGGATTGAAAGCATGAATCCTATTATTAAGAATTGAAATGACAATGCTATTCTAAATGGAAAGAAAATTCAAAGCAATTTAAAAGCATGTAAAGGAAACTCTACTATTGTATGACTAAATACTTAATAATCCAATTTTGGAAGAATGACAAATTCATCTTCTTGATATGATCTTTATAAGAATTTAATTATACATATAGTTGAGAATTTAATCTATGAAAGCAGTATAAAAACATGTAAAGGAAATTCAACTACAGCATGACTAAATACTCAATCATCCAATTTTGGAAGAATGAAAAAGTCATCTTCTTGATATGATCTTTAGGGGCATTTAATTATACATGTAATTGAGAATTTAATCTAGGAAAGCAATATAAAAGCATGTAAAGAAAACTAACATAACTTTATGTTCTAATGCTTCAAACAATCCAATTTTGGAAAATAGAGGAACTACCTTCTTGAGATGTTTTTTGTAAGCAAAAGATGACACAGTTATTCTAAAACTATTTATGAGAAAGCATTCATAAACTTAATATATGAAACGATAAACAATTTAATCTAAGGATCAAACTGCAAAGTAATGGAAATTTAACTATGAATTGACAAAACAGAGCTAATGAAAATAAAATAAAAACAACTAATTAAACCTCCTTTCTGTGCAGGGGCCCTCTGTGACATAATGAGTTGAAATCCTAGAAGACTATACGCGCATCAAGAAGGAACTGGAAAAAATGAACATGGTATTCGTATTATGAAAAACAAAGTCTCAAAGCATACACAACATTCACGAAATTAAGACTGTTTTCTGGTTTCAAAAAGACCGGTATTTAAAAAAATTCAAATGTAACTGTCTTGAAGTATTTCTACCTATAGATGGCGATTACAAATGAAACATAGAAGAAAAATCTAAGTGTTTAACTCTTGATTTGCTACGTCAGAGCAAATCGAGAGTCTTTCGTTCTCGTATCACGTCTTTTGATCGAGCTTTGACCACGAGCATAGGCACCTTTTTACGTTGAATTAAAATAGGTGGATAGGACGAGATCCATGTGTGGATAATTCTGAAGATGCCCATGTGACTCATTCCTTCATTTTCTCCTAGAACCTGTCAAACCATTAAATTAGCTGTGGAAACAACAATTAGCTACATAATAGAAGGCATTTTGTAGCTGAGTTATAAAATTCGTTCAAATAACAAGAAACATCAAAATATAAAATAGAGACCATTTAAATGCATTCTCTAAGATAAAATATGTCATTTATCATTGACTGGAGTTATGGATTTATGAAAATTTAGGAAAAAGTGATGAGAAAGGATGTCAGAGAAAGAACAATTTTTAGGTTCAACAAGGAGTCTAGGGGTTCACAATATAACCAGATCTTACATAAAAATAATAATGTAAGGGAACAACAATAATAATAGTGGGTTTTTATGGGGCACAACAATAACAATATGGGGGATACATGGGCACAAAAATAATAATAAGGGGGCTACACTAACAATAACAATATAGGGGATGCACTAGTATTATAGGGATCTAACATGTCCCTCTCCTTAGAAAAAGTGTTGTCCTCAATGCTTGAGTAGTTTTGGATGCTTTTGTATAAAATTATCATCCTCCCACGTGGAATCTTCAACGGGTAAGTTCTTCCAATTAATGAGGTACTTTGAAATTAATCAATTATGTAGCTGTCGGCTTCTTGTTTCCGTGACTACTTTAGGCTTAAATATGTTTTTTCCTTCTTATTTAAGTTTTGGCAATAGTCTTTGAATTGGAAGCTTGTCACTGATAACCTTATTTAAGAATGGAACATGTAAAATTGGGTTTTCTCAGGAAGATGGAGGTAGCTCCAATTTGTATTCCATAGTACCAATATTTTTCAACACCTTGTAAGGGTCGTAGTACTTGGGTGATAATTTACTATCCTGATTAGCTTGCTTTAGGGAAATTTGTTTGTATCATTGTATCCATAAAAATACCCAATCACCTACATCAAAACTTGTTTCACTGAGATGTTGATATATCTTTTTTTTCATTCGATTCTAAACTAGAATGAGATTATCCTTTAAAAGTTGGAGAACTTGTTGTTGATCATCGATGTGATCTCCCATTGCTTGAACCTTAAAATTTTCTCTTAACTATGATGTGATGGATGGTGGATGATATCCATAAAGTGCCATAAATGGGGTCATTTTTGTTACAGTATGGAAGGAAGTGTTATACCACCATTAAGCTAGAGGTAACCACTTGACCTATTGTGTTTTTTATCATATACAAAGCAACGAAGATATCATTCCAAAAAATTGTTTACTATCTCAATTTTCCCATCATATTGAGGACGATAAGATGAGCTATGAGCTAATCGAGTACCAAGACAAGAAAATAATTTCCCCCAAAATTTTCCAGTGAAAATGGGATCTCTTTCACTTACTATAATATTTGGGTTTTCATGAATATTTTGAATTATTTCCATAAATGCAATAGCAACTGTATTGATTGAAAAGGATGAGATATTGCACAAAAGTGTGCATACTTGGTAAGTCTATAAAATACCACCATGACGACACTCTTCCTTCACACTTGGGTAAACCTGTGATAAAATCCATTGAGACCTCCTCCCAACGCTGACTTGGAATGGCTAAAGGTTGTAAACAACCCTTTGTATTAATTGTCTCAAATTTATTTTGTTGGAAAACCAAACATTTTGCAACAAAATTTTGAATATTAGATTTAAGGCCATCCCAAAATAAAATCCTTCTTGACCATGTGGTAAGTTTTTAAAAATATCAAGTGCCATCCTAAGGGAGAGGTGTGCAATTCCAAAAGAATATTTGTTTGAATTGGGAATTATTACAAAGATATAAGTGATATTTGTACCATAATGAATTGTTTTTCTAGCTAAATGTATCAGATGTATTAGGATCTCGCTGCAACTTTTGAATGAGTGTCCACATCTCTTCATCATTTCTCCATTCATCCCTTGTTTTAGTTATCCACTCAGGTTGGATAATAGAAATGGAAAAAAATCAATGCTTCCACATCCTCATCCTTTCTTGATAGTGCATTTACAACATCATTTTGCTTCCCTTTTTTGTAGATGATTTCAAAGACATAACCCAACATCCTTGTGACTCAATTTTTATTTTCTTCTGAAGATAAATTTTTTTCCAAAAATTATTTAAGACTATCACCATATGTTTTTACCTTGAATTGTCTCCCCATTAGGTAATTAAGGTCTCCATTTCTTTAGTGCATGTAGTATTTCCAACATTTCCTTCTCATATATAGGTTTGTGTAAATACTTTCCTTTAATTGGACGACTTTCAAAAGAAATGGGTCTTCCTTCATTCATTAAAACCACACCAATTCCATTTCTTGAGGCATCACATTCCACATAAAGGTTTTTTTTGAAGTATGCCATAGCTAAGACCGATGCTTTGCACATTGCCTCTTTAAGATGTTCAAAGGCCTTAGTTGCTTTTGGAGTCCAAGAAAATTCACATTTCTTCAATAATTATGTTAGAGGTGTCGTTATTCTCCCATAATTCTTAACAAACTTGCGATAACACCTTGTCAACCTAAGAAATCCTCAAAGATGATTTATGGTTGTGGGGATTTTCCATTCCTTAATGGCTTTAATTTTTTTAGTGTCTACCTTAACACCCTCATGAGATAAAATATGACATAAATATTCCACCTCCTGTACTCCATAGAAACATTTGGAGCTTTTTGCAAATAATTGTTTCTCCTCCAATAATTTGAGCACGATGTCAACATGTTGAGCATGATACTTCCAAGACTTGCTGTAGATTAGTATATCATCAAAAAATACTAACACAAATTTTCTAAGGAAGGGTTTGAAAACGGGAATTCATTAAACCTTGAAATGTGGAAGGTGAATTAGTAAGGCCAAAATGCATGACCAAAATTTCATAATGACCCTCATGAGTTTTGAATGCTATTTTTGGAATGTCTTCAGTCTTCATTATAATTTGATGATATCCTAAATGAAGACCCAGCTTGGTGAAGTAAATTGCTCCATGTAATTCATCCAACAATTCATCGATGATGGGAATGGGAAATTTATATTTAATAGTGAGCTTGTTTAGCTCCCTATAATCCGTACATATACGCCATGATACATCCTTCTTGTGCACCAATACTACTAAAGCATAATTTTTTTTTTGACTAGGTTTAATTATACCAACCTCTAACATTTCTGCAACCATACATTCAATCTCCTTCTTTTGGGAATAAGGATACCTATAGGGACTGCTGTTTGGAGGAACACTTCCTGGAATCAAATGAATAACATGATTATGATCATGAATAGGTATGAGGCCTTTGGGAGTCTCAAACACCTTGGAATGATTGTCCAAGACTTTTTGGAGATCTGGAGAAATAGATGATTTCGATGTTTGAACTTCTAGTGAGCATAATTGTGCAATTATGCCATGTTTTTCTTTCTTTAGGAGCTTTGTCATGACATTAGAGTAGATTATATTTCTTGGTTTCCTTGCAATACCCCTTAATTCAACTTCCTTTCCTTCCCAAAAAAAATTCAAGAAAAGTTTTTGAAAATTAAAAGCTATCATCCCCAAAGATTATAACCATTGGACTCCTAGTACAATATCAACACCACCCATTGGAATGGAAAGAATCGAAGTATTCAATACATATTCCCCCATGGTTAGCTTGATATTATGGCTCTTTCTAGAGCAATTTATAGTTCCTCCATTTGCAACCATCACTTGACACTCTGGTGTTGGATATAGGAAGTAATTCAATTCCCTGTCTATCTTAGAATGAATAAAATTATGGGCACTACCTAAATCAATAAAAAATATTACCTTTTTCTTCTTGATATATCCTTCTATCTTGAGAGTTTGAAAAGTGGTAATTCCTTACAATGCTTACAATATTTGGTTATATTCATTTTTGCTTTCTCTGGGGTTGGTTCCTGGTGTATATCCCCATATTTTGATGTTTCTTATTCCTTTTCTTCCTCCTCTTCACAATATATGTAAAATAATTTCTTCTCAGCGCACTTATGACCTTTACTGTATTTTTTGTCAAAACTATAACAAATCCCTTTTTCTCTTTTTTCCACCAATTGTTGTGGTTTCAACCTTGTAGGTTGTGGAAGACTAGGAGCAACAACACTTCCATATTTATAGTTGTGAATGGTAGACTTCCTTGTTGCCATAGTTTTTCTTTCAACTTTTATTGCCACCCTGAATGCCTTCTCTAATGAATCAAGTTCCCAAAGGTGAACCTCATGTTGGATTTTATCCTTTAAAATTTCCTATGAAGACATCAATCCTATGATCCTCTGGAATATTAGTTACCCTAATATTTATTTTTTGGACGTTTTGAATGTGCTCCGCCATTGAACCCTTTTGTTTGAGATTTATTAATTGGCTAAATAATTTGTTTCTCTTTGTATCCTCATAATGTGCTATCATTTCCTTCATAAAAATTGAACAAGTGAATAGTGGTTTACAAGAAAAAAACCATCGATACCATTCAAACTGATTGGGTTCTAAATATAAAGTTGTAATGCATAAATTTTGTGTGTGCTTCAAGTCATGGAGATATAAATATTTCTCCATCTGTAGTATCCATGTTACCAGATCATTGCCATAATTATTCCTCATATTGATCTTTGGAATATGGTGGGTCTTAAACCCAACATTGGAGTCTCTAAAATCATGATTGACATTCATTTTGTTCTCATCATGAGTTTCATGGAATACCTTTTCACCATTAGGAAGCCTTTCTTGCAGTAACTTTGTCAAACCTTCCTTCAAAACTTCCATGTCTTCTTTTAAACCATTCATGGCACCTTTTAAACCATCCATGTCACATTTTAGTTCATCTTTGTTGTGAGAGAAAAAATTGTTGCACTTGGTCCCATAATTTTGATATATCATGTTGTAATTCTTCCTCTCCATGCATCATAGTAGAGACTTATAACGGTTTAATGGGTGTGGAATTATCTTGTTTGAGAGGCATTTTAGAACCAAATACTGATATCTATGCTTAAATATGCCCTTGGAATCACTTCAAAGTGATTTTTCAAACAAAATTTATGCAATTTTTTAAAAAAATGCACACCTTTTTCTTTCTTTTAGGAGCTCGATCTTGCAATGGTTGTGATTCGATAATTTCGGATCTCCAAGGTTTGAATTTTGGTCCTATTGTAGCCCTATGAATCTTATTTCCAATGTCACAAGTAAGAAAATATTGGATTCAGCAATACAAACTTATGCCAAATATCCCATGTTGACCTCATTATGGACTAGTTAGTAGAGAAAAGTTGTACAAGATGCCACGTCACTATTTGAAATGAAATTATGGAGCCTGCAAAAAAACCTAGCTTATTCAGATCATATCTCCTTAAATATAGTGAATCAAGATATGAAATTTATACATGATTTTCACCAATATTTTGGTTCCCCGTGGTTGCAATTTTAGGTTCAAAAGCTTTGTAGAAAAAAAATTATAGCGAAAATTCCAAGATGGCTTGTTTGAATAAGTAAAAAACTAGAATCCAAAGCTTTGATACCAAACGTTATGCAACCAACTCATAAAATAGAAAAAAGATAGATCAACCAATTAAAATTAGCCTCTTCAAGGGAGAAACCTCCTTTACATTACATAAATGAACAATTCTTGGATGATACAAATGATAAGACCTCCTTTGTATATATAGGAGTCTAAGGGGTCACAATATAATCAAAGGCTACATAAAAATAATAATGTAAGGGCACAACAATAACAATAGTGGGTTTCTATGGGGCACAAAAATAATAATATGGGGGCTACACAGACACAACAACAATAATAAGGGGGATACACCAAAAATAACAATAAGGGGACTACAATAGTATTATAGGGACCTAACACTACGTCCCCTGACTCAATCCCCATTTTTTCTTTCAATTTGTTGTACAATATTTATAATACATTTATGATGCCATTTACATGAGAACTTTAGGTGGGGATGTTATATATATATATAATTGTTATTTTGTACCATAGGTGCGGAGATAATCATTTATTTATGTATATTTAACATTATTTCGTCTGTGATCTATAATCCCATGGTTAACATACCCTGCCTTTAAAATTTTTGGTACCTACCTCCACGTCACCATCCATGGGGTGTTGCATATCCATTGATCATATGGATCTCTTCCCTCGACATCTCGATCTATAGTTTGTGCCACCATGAATTGCACACTTGTTAAGCCTAGCTGAGATTGACACAATCGAGGTTACAACTGTAGGTTCCAACCTTGTATCCAATAGACCACATATCCACCACTTGATCCGACGATCCATGAGATATTGCGCCTTATCGCCACCTTTCTGCTGACATCACAGGGAAGGGGTATCACAAAAGATAATGGGTGGGCCTCCCTCCACCCATGTTGCCTCCGATTGGTCCATAAGGACGGTCAAGATGTTTTCGCATTAAAGCACACTCTCATTCCGAATCGCAGTAACCAAGGATATTGGGAACCAATAAGGGAATACCACGTCTATGTCTTTCCTTCTAATCAGTGGCATCTTTTGTGTAGGTTTTCATGATAAAGTAATCTTGCAAGTAACTCCATGGTATCATCGACGAGTACAGGTTCCTTCCATACATGGTTTCAGAGCTTTTTCCACCATCACGATCCAGGCCAATGTCTTAGCGTGGCCCTTATGGATTTCTATCCTATACAGGCACTACCCTCCTGATCTTAGTCCAAGAAACTCCTCCCTAACCCACTGGAGTTGTTAAATACAGAAAGGAACTTGAGGATATCAATAATCTTCCTTGATTTGCAGACCAAGGTGTTAGTATGAATCCTTTGTCGAAGTGTACGAAAAAGGACCACTTTAGCTACGCATAACTAATAGCCCTAACAAAAAAAGAGGCTGCCAATATCTTCAGATCTGCAATTAGTTAGACAAGAAAATAGCTGCAAAATACCAGATCTATGTATGGAAAGACATTAAGCAGTAAAATAAAGGGTTTGCTCCATGCATCCAACAGACAAGACAAGAACACAATTTTTTGAAAGAATTTTTATATTATAGGGCACCTGGGAGGAAAACAAGAAGGTGTATCCAGCTCTCCTCAATGGGATGGGTTCTTTGTAGTCCTCGGCACTTCAGATCTAAGCTTTCTCTCTCTTGTAGGTGTAGAAAACCCAATGCAAAAATGAAGCTCAATGGGAGCAAATGATGAAAAATGAGACCAAGTGTATAGATCCAGAGTGATCTAGTAGGCAAAACAAGGTGAAGAATGATGGGGAAAACCCTCCTATTTATAACAAAATATTGGGTCATTCTAGATCTTGGTGCATGATTAAAATAATGTTAACCAAATCTAGATCCACCTTTTATGGAATACTTTATTATATTTGTTGGAGGGAAAGGGTCTTTGACTTGGGTCAAACCCCTTGATTAGTCAAAAATAAATAAATAAATGATTTATTTATCTTTTAAGGGAGCGGTTGGAAGATAATCAAATAAATAATGATTTATTTAATTATTTGTGGGTGATTTGGTCATATTTAACAAGGAATATTATCTAAATAAGATTTAAATAATTATTCCTAGAAATTAATAAGATAAATAAAGGTTTATCTAATTAATTTCTTTGGTTTTGGGTTAAACATGACTGGGAATAATAATTAAATTATGGTTTAATTAATTATTCCATGAGGAAAATCAAACAAATATGGGTTTGTTTAATATTTCCTTTTGGGGTTTCCTATTTTAACATAGTGAAAGCAGTTTTACTTAGGGTAAAGCTGGTCTTACATGGTGTACTTGGGTCCATCTAATGATAAAAGGTTAGATGACCAAAAAATGGTGTAACAGATTTCCCCCCAGCGTGCGAGTGTCAGGAGCAAATCGTATGACCGAAGTACGTTGTAAGAACACAATCACTAGACAACAAAAAAGGGGTGTCAGAGAGAGAAGTGTGAGGTAGATAGTGTGCTGAAGGACTAGACCCTGAGGAGACGAGACTCGCAGGTGCAACAAGTCTCTTTTTATGAGAGGGTACCTGTGCTGAAGGCGGCGGGGGAGGCATACCTATGCCCGCCGAGACCAAGTACAAAAGAATAGTGTGTCCAGTAAACAAGGGACCGAACCATAAAGTATAGCTGGCATAATCATGAGCCAGATAAAAATACAATGAGGAATCCCATATACATGCTGTGCCTGGGATAACAGCCAGGACTTGTACAATAATATCTGAGTACATGAGATATAAATACAACCCAAATGCCCCCTGCAAATGGGGAAGGGCTCACAAAATCTGACTGATACATGCAAATCGAAGAGGCGCTGCAAGTGGCTGTGGCCAACATCATCAAATATCTGGAGCTGCATCGAAGGCTGCAAAGAAGAGGTCATCCGGGGCATGTGGGGGGCTACCTGCAGGGCCACCCCCTCATGAGGGTTGAAACATCTCACACACACCCGGGAATCATCAAGAGCTGCTGCTGGATCACTGGACCATCAAGTATACGAATCTCGATCATGCTGAAAAGAGCTGGAGAAACAATCAAGCCAAAGGAAAAGGAGGTATCCCTTTGCCTGATCCAAGGCACCGAACAAGAGTGGAAGCTGGAACCAAGGTACACCGCCCTCTAGACCTGGCTTCTGGAATGAAAGAGTTGATGTCGACAGAAGGAGGTCCGCCATAGTTGAGATAATGAGAGACCCTCAACTAAGGCACGAGAGAAAAGAGTAGAGTGACGGACAGACTGACACTAATGATGATAGTGAAGTGGAAAGGACTGAGTAGCTAATGGACGACTTCCCTTGCTAGAGCATAAAGGGCATGAATGACACGGCAGTGACTGACACAACATCATCAGGGGTGGAGGACAGTGGAACTGAAGGTCATAGTGTGCGACACAAGAGAGAGACCAAACAATGACGGATGGAGGGCTACAGTGGGGTACAAAGGGACTCGGTATAGACTCCATGGAGGGAATGATGACTCAACTTGGATGCTCTAAACAAGGGTGACTCGATGGTGCTTCCACACAGTAAAGGCCCTAATGGGGGACCGTGAAAACATGAGTACAAGGTGGGGACTCATGACGAAAATCGTCACGAACATGGACAAGTAATGAGGTAAGATGGCGCCCCAAGTACAAGTGTTGTAAGTGAGGAAATTCGATTTTAAGGAGAGGTGAAGGGACCCTGCTTGGACAAGATGTGTCCTGGTGAAGTATCCGATCACAAACATGAAAAAACAGATGCTGGCTATCTAAAAGAAAAGAGAACATGCATTTCAGAAGGGAAATGCTAAGGGTAATATTTCTTAAGATAGAGTGCATTGCGAGGATTAGGAAGGGGGTGGCCTTCGAAATCCTCTAAGAGGTATGCCCCCTTACCGAGGTCTTTACTAATGATGTAAGGTCCTAGCCATAGTGAGTCAAACTTCCCATGACCAAGAACATCATGGGCCTGGTCATATACTAGAACAAGGTCGCCTTCGTGAAAAGTGCGAGGCTGGACTTTTCGGTCATACTGAGCTTTGGTGCGCTTTTTGGCCGCTTCCATGGTTTGCAAGGCAACACGACGGTCTTCGGAAGCGCGCTCAAGCATGATAAGTCATTGTTCTAGCGGTTGGGTGTCGGGGAGAAGTTCAACGGCTAGATGTAGAGAAGGAATTTCACACTCGATCGGTAAGACTGCCTCCTCTCCAAAAACCAGGTGGAAAGGAGTAAACCCAGTGGCGGTTTTAACAGAAGTTCGATAGGCCCACAAAGCAGGGAAGAGCATGAGATGCCAGTTGGTTTTGTGCTTATTCACCATTCGTTGAAGCATAGTTTTGAGGATTTTGTTGACTGCTTCAACTTGGCCATTACCTTGGGGGTAATAGGAGGAGGAATATTGGTGCTCAAAACCTAACAGTGAGGATAGCTCACACCATATCTCATCTTCAAAATGTTTGCCATGGTTGGAGACCAGTTGTTTGGGAACCCCGAATCGAGCGATAACGTGGTTAAAGAAAAAGAGGGCCGCGGTAGCTGCCGTGTTGTTGAACGTTGGCATGGCCTCGGCCCATTTGGTGAAATAGTTGACCGCCACGATGATATACTTATGGTTACTAGCGGATGGCGGGCGACACTCCATAAAGTCGATGGCCCATTTACAGAAGGGGCCGATTGAGACGACCGGATGGAGGGGAGCTGGTGGAGCTCGCGCCTTAGGGGCGAAATGCTGGCAATTGGGACAGTGTTTGACTGCCTCAATGCAATCACTAAAGAGAGAAGGCCAAAAATACCCAACGCGCATGACTTTCTGGGCAGTAGCGAGACCGGAGAGGTGGCCACCGCAAGCGCCGCTATGGCAGGCATTAAGGACCTGTTCAGCTTTAGTGTGTGTGAGGCAACGACGAAGGACGGTGTCAACCCCACGACGATATAGGTCGTCACCGATAAGGAGGTATCGTGGGGCTTGGTGTCGGATGCGTCGGCGAGCCTCACGATCAAGGTGGAGGGTGAACTTTTGGGTTCGCAAGTAAGTAAGAATGTCGCCATACCATGGGTGGTCGGCAGTAATGGAAAATAAGTGTTCATCAGGAAAGTCATCATTAACGGGGGTATCTGGCGCTCCGGTAGGTAATTCAGAAATGAGCTCGGCGAGGGCTAAGCCTTTCTTACTCTTTGGTGTGACGAATTCGAGGTCGAATTCTTGGAGAATAACGACCCAACGGGCGTATTTCCCAGGGAGGATACGACGACTCAATAGGAAATCCAAGGGGTTGGAATTAGTCACAACCTTGGTGGAGCGCATGAGGATATAATGACGAAGCTTTTGGACTGAGAACACTACAGCCAGCGCCAATTTTTCTTCGAGTGAGTAGGAAACAGGGGGTCCTACAAGGTTCTTACTGACGTAATAGATCACATGCTCGATACCATTGTCATCTTCCTAGATAAGGACTCCAACGACCGAATAGGTGGAAGCGGAGATATACAGAATGAAGTCCCGATCAAAGTCGGGAGGGCGGATCAAGGGAGCGGATGTGAGAGCCTGCTTGAGGGCATCGAAAGACTCGTGAGCATATTTATCCCAAACGAAAGGGATAGAAGATCGGAGGAGTCTAAGGAACCCATGTGCAGTGGTGGCGTAGTCAGGGACGAACCGTCGAAGAAAATTAGCTTTGCCTTGGAGACTATGGAGCTGGCGGAGGGTACGTGGAATGGGAAGTTCAAGAATGGCTTGAACTTTCAAAGGGTCAAGAGTGATACCATCCTTAGACACGATGAAGCCTAAGAGACAGCCGGCAGGAACGCAAAAAACACATTTCAACGGGTTAAGGCGGATATTATACTTGCGACATCGGAGGAAAATGGTACGCAGATCGTGGAGGTGCTGCGCCCGATGCTTAGAACGCGCGGTGAGGTCGTCCAAATAAGCAAGGATAATGTGAGCTAAGTCATGGAAACAATAAGACATGGCCCATTGAAAAGTGGCGCCGGCGTTTTTGAGGCCGAAAGGCATGACCCGGTAAGCAAAAGTTCCCCACGGACTAATGAACGCGGTTTTGAGTTGATCGGCAGGACGGATAGCAATTTGGTTGTATCCGGAGAAACCATCCATAAAGGATAGAACCTCATGCCCCGCACACTCGTCAATGATTTGGTCAATGAACGGTGTGGGAAAGTTGTCTTTGGGACAAGCTTGGTTCAAGTCGCGAAAGTCCGTGCAGACACGGATGGTGCCTTGTTTCTTAAGAACGGGAACTGGGTTGGACACCCAAGTGGTGTATTCAATGGGGTAAATGAAACCAGCCTGCTTAAGCTTGTCAATTTCGGCTTTGATAGCGTCACGTCTGGAAGGATGAATGGGTCTCAACTTTTGACGGACTGGTTTGGCGTCCGGCCATGTATCGATATGATGTTCGACAATGGCGGGATCGAGTCCGGGCATTTCAGAATAGGACCAGGCGAAAATATCGCGGAATTCTTTGAAAAGCTTGGTGTAAGCTTCGATTTCTTCCGGGGTGCATTGAGCACCTAAGGTGATATATTCCTGGATACCGGGGGTGACTGAAATGTCAATTTTGATGGTAGGAGAGATGTTGGCCATGTTTCCTTCTTCGAAAGCATCAAGGGCAGGGATGGGGTTTTTGAACCAATCGACAGCATTGGGGATGAAGTCTTTGGTTTCCACAGCAAATTGGTCATGGGACTGCTGTGGGAGGAAGTATGCGCGATGGTGCATGTCATCCCAGGGAAAGTCCGGGTTGGTCATGGATTCCATAATGTCTTCATCGGATTGGAATATGGGAAGACTGGAGGAAGAGGGGTCACCCGAGGCAGTAGTGATGTGTGACGGGTCAGCAGGAGGAGAAGGGCTCAGATGCGCGATATCAACAGATACAAGGTCGGCTGAGGAGCCGAGAGGATTGGCAGGTTGAAGGGTAGGTGGACTATCTCGCAAGGATGATGACAGGTAAAAAATGGTGTTAGACGGCTCCATTGGCTCGAGAGCGGGAGGAGGAATGTGAATGGGAGTAGGAAGGTCCTCTGGTCCTATCGAAGTGGCCTTGAATTGGCGGTACATGTCCAAGGAGGAACGATACTCGTCAAGGCGGGGACAGAGGTGGGTGTAATGGCCGTGGAAATCGCACAAGGCACAAGGGTGGTTTGTGCGCAAGTTTTTGAGTTTCGGGATAGAGTCTGGGATAGTGACGTAGACTTCTGGGATGTCAGAGTCTGGGAACGTCTCATTGACCAGAATCTTGAGGTGCGGAAATTCAGGACACATATGAGTGGCGTGACCGACGATATCACACAAAGCGCATCAGATGGCGGGCTTTGGTGGTCACGGAGGGGTAAGAGTTGTCGGGGCGGCCTAGTCCTGATGGGTTGCCCCCTTACGAGCTTTGCCTTTCTTTTCGGGGGCTGGCACCACAGGGGTAGGGTCCTGTGGAGGTGCAGGGGGCCCGGAGGAGGTGAGGGGGACCGGTTGAACCGGTGTCAAAGCCAGGTAAGGTTTGGGGTGACCGGGAGGGGTAGCAGCTGGAGGTTCAATGTACCAGACGGGGATGCCGAGGGTCAGGTTAGGGAGAGAAGAGAGTGGCCATGACGGGGACAGAAAATACTCCAGGAGGGGGAGCCAGGAAAGGTATCTGCCCAGCAGGGTAATGACCAGGAGGGATGGCTTCGAGGTGGTTAAGGCTAGGGGGAACCGTGCCAGGAGGATAAAGGGGTTCAGGGATACCAGCTGTAGGGGGAGGGCCAGAAGGAGGAGGTCCGGCTGGCTGAGATGAATGGCTAGGAGCGGGTTGCGGAGGGCGAGGGGGAGGTTGCTGACTAGCCGAGGCAGGCCGCTTACGGGCAGCCTGGGACGATTGCATCATGCAAACATTCGATGAGCTGGGATCGGTGACAGGAGGGGGGGGAAGGTTAGGGAAAGTTCCAAGCAAGGAGGAATCTTTGTAAACGCCGGGGGAGACACTGGTCAAGGAATCGATGGTTTGCTTGTTGGCTACAGAAGAGATGGTTGTCTCAGGGGAGGTCTGAGATTTTGGCTCATGATATGTCAACTGGTCAATGGTGACTATCTTTCCATTATGGGGGAAAGACATCTTGCGAAAGACCGCGGATGGGACAGCAGACATAGCATAGGTGTAGCTTCGCCCCAATAGAATGTTGTAATCTAGCAGGGCGTCGATGACTTCGACGTCAACGCAAACAGTCTTACCGGCGAGGGTGATAGGACAATTACGAAACAGGCCAATGGGCTGGGAGGCATGACCGTCCCACGCTCGAAGGGTGATCGTGGAAGGGGCCAGTTCAGGGGATCCGAGTTGCTTCCAAACCGAAGCGGAAATCACGCAGGTGGATGCCCCCTCATCAATGATACACTGGGACACGTTGGCGTTCGGGATTTTGACTGGGATTTGGAAGGCGACGGAAGGAGGGAGAGGAGGATGGTCCGATTGAGTGGCGTCGAAAACAATCATTTGGTCGTTAGCAGGATCTACAGTGCCCACGGAAGATAGTAGAGCCTTCTTTTGGGAAGGGCACGACTGGAGGAGTTCCAGTGTGGAAATGGCAGCGGGGGATTGCGCTAAATCGTCTACTATACTATACGAATGAGCAGCTCGACCAGAAGCATCATTTCGACGTAATGGTCCCTTAGGAATCTTGGTATGGACCTCAACTTTTGGTTGAGGGATATGTAAGGGGCCGCTGGATGTTGAAAGAGGCTCTGTAGAACCTGAAGAAGGAGGCTCGGGGGCAGACTGAGCAGGAGGCTTGGGGTACTGACGAGACTGAGTTTGAAGGTGAAGATCGACGGGCGGGTTAGGATCGGAGTGCATCATGAGGATCTGGTAATCGGAGGAACCAGAAACGGAAGGGGGAGTGGCGACATGGTTATCAGGCGGTTGGGTAGCCATGAATCCTTGCTGAGGGAAGGGATCGGTAAACACAGCTGGTTGAGTAGTGGCCACATTAGGAGGAGCATGAGGGGATGCGTGTTGTCTACGCAATGTGGCTTGAGACTCCCACATCTGCCGCATCTGGGGTAAAAGGGGACAATCGTGGGTGTAATGACCATAAACACCGCAACACGAACAGGGCTTGTTTGTGCGAAGCGGCCTGTCCGGCTTGGGCTGAATGCCCTGTTGCTGGTTGCCAGTGTTAGGGTCCACACCAGAATTGGGTCCTCGGGTACGAGGGGCAGATTGGTTTTGGTTGCCTCTCCGCCTTCTTTGAGAAGAAGGGGGATTAGTTGCACCCTGCTGTGCAAATACTTGCCCTAGAGGGGGCTGTAAGTGCGGTTGCGGGTTTTGAGGAGGCAAGGGAGATGGAAGCGCATATGCTGGAGGAGCTGGCGCACCAGGCTGCGGATAAAGGTAAGGGTTGGGTTGGGCAACATTGAGGTAAGCAGGAGGTTGGGCAAAAGGAGGAGGCATGCCGTATCCTGGATACATGCTACCGGGAGGGGGAAGAGTGCTAGGGGTGCTGGCCCCTCCCTGAGGGAGACCATAGCCCACAGGAGGTTGAGCATACGGATGGGAAAGGGCTCCAACGATACCGTCGGCGGAATGAGATGCCCCCGGGGCGTTAGCGCCACCGGGCCTGGGGAGGTCAGGAAGAACGGTATAAACATAACCAGATTGAGCGTAGATCGGGTCATATTTCAAGGCTATTTGGAGGGCGGCTTCTTCAGTTTGAGGAAAATGAGAGGCGACATCTTTGCCGATGGGAGCGGGAAGGGTGCGAAGGAACCAGTCCATGTAAACCCGATCTTCGAAGGGAGGGGCTCGACATAAGCTCCGTCTTCTTCGCCATTCCTGAACATGGGCGGAAAGGCGTGTTGAAGAGGATTTCTTGAAGGAAGTCAAGAGCTCCGTGCCAGTATCGTATCGGAGAGGGAGCTGGAAGTACGACAAAAAGGCTTGGGCAAGAGTCTCAAATGTGGTATGGGTAGAGGTGGCTTGTTCGACATACCATTTAGAAGCTTCGCCGGTAAGCGTGCGTTGGAACAAACGAAGACGGATGGAGTCATCGGTAATGGAATTAGAGGAACACCACATGTGGAAAGATCGGACGTGATTGGTTGGATCTTCGCCATTAAGGCCCTCAAACTTAGGGATGTCGGAGGGTAGCTTGGTTGGCATAGCGGGCCAGTTAGCATTGTGGTGAATAGGGTCATTGATCAACTGATGGAAATCGGGGAGGCTGAGGCCTGCAATGTACGGTAGCACAGGGGTGGCTGGGGTAGTTCCTGTGGCGGTTCCGCTAGCAGTAGGGCCGGCATTGGGGCCGGGAGAACCGCTAGCGTTAGGCCCTGGACCAGACATAGTGAAGGTGATAGGGGGAGAACCAGGAGGAGAAGGAGGACCCGATGAATCAGGAGAGGAGTCGGAGTGCGGACTCGAAGGTGGACTGGCTCGACGACGGTGGTGCGGAGTAGGTCGATCAACCGGAAACTGAGGGTGAAGGCCAAGAAGTCTCCGGGAACGGCGCCTTGGGGGCGCAATGATGACAGGAAGAAGGAAACCGACAAGGGCAGAAAGGGACAGAATCAAGGAAGGTCAAGGGCAGATAAGGTGCGGTGACAATTGATTTTAGAGTCTTTGCCAGGCGGTGTTAACCAGGCGCTTCTTCACTTAGGGTCAGTGTGTGGCGTGCGTTAATTTTAATTTTTAAACCCTTTCCATTTTGAGAGCAAGAAAAAAGTGTGCTGCGTAGCTGAAAATAAACCTACAGAGAACAGAATATAATGCTGAAATAACAGAAAAATAACAGCTACTTGTGCATCTATCTAACCCAAGAAGGTGGGTCTCTCAAAACTATGCTGAAAAGAAAGGGAAAAACTATGTAAAACACACGGAAAAAGGGGCCAATAGATCTAAGGTCAAAGGGGACAGGGATCTAGAGGACAAAGCTGCTGAAAAGAGGTGCAGATCACAGCCAAGAGACAGAGGCAAGGTGGCTGGAAAAAGGAAGGAAATTAGCAAAAACCGGAGGGGGCAAGGCGGAGGCCTTCAAAGGAGGTCCAAACAAAATGATAGGAGGTGATTTGAAAGGAAGAAAGGCTGATTTCAAAGGATCTAAAAGGGAGGTAACAGATCTGGAACAAAGAGGCTGAAGCTCTGAAAAACAGACGGCTGAAACAGCTTAAAACTCTTCCACAAAAAGTGGAGGGTACTAAAGCCCTAAGGGGCTAGGTTCCCACTTAGATGAGTAAAAATAGATCAGAACTTGGTCAAAACGGTAGAGCCCGGTGGAGGACCACGACGGAAAACACGCAGAAAAACGAGAAAAATTGCAGAAAAATCTTGTGAAAAAAATGGCCGGAGTGTGAGTTTCGACTCGGTTTTTAGTGCGAGGGTCGTGAGAACGAGGCAAAAAAGTCCGATGCGAAGGTCCGTTGGCAGGTTCAAGACTAGTGCGACCCCCGATTCACGATTTGTCTCGGCGGCGATTTTTCGAAAGGATTCTTTGTCTGGTTCTGAAAATTTGCCAACAAGTGTCGCTTACCTGCGCAATAGGGCCAGAAACACACGGAAGTTAGAAATTTTGATGTTTTAGGGTTTTATGTGAGAAAAACAACATGAAACTAGGAAAAACAAACAGCTGAAAAGAAACCCTAGGATCTGAAGTAGCTGGATATGCAGGAATATGAAAAACGACAGCGGTCGTAATTTAAAACCCGTGTGGAGTCGCCATTTGTTAGTATGAATCCTTTGTCGAAGTGTACGAAAAAGGACCACTTTAGCTACGCATAACTAATAGCCCTAACAACAAAAAGTGGCTGCCAATATCTTCAGATCTGCGATTAGTTAGACAAGAAAATAGCTGCAAAACACCAGATCTATGTATGGAAAGACATTAAGCAGTAAAATAAAGGGTTTGCTCCATGCATCCAACAGACAAGACAAGAACACAATTTTTTGAAAGAATTTTTATATTACAGGGCACCTGGGAGGAAAATAAGAAGGTGTATCCAGCTCTCCTCAATGGGATGGGTTCTTTGTAGTCCTCAGCACTTCAGATCTAAGCTTCCTCTCTCTAGTTGATGTAGAAAACCCAATGCAAAAAGTAGAGCTCAAAGGGAGCAAAATGGCAGAAAATGGTGGCCAAGTGTATAGATCCAGAGTGATCTAATAGGCAACAAAAGGTGAAGAATGATGAGGAAAACCCTCCTATTTATAACAAAATATTGGGTCATTCTAGATCTTGCTGCATGATTAAAATAATGTTAACCAAATCTAGATCCACCTTTTATGGAATATTTTATTATATTTGTTGGAGGGAAAGGGTCTTTGACTTGGGTCAAATCCCTTGATTAGTCAAAAATAAATAAATAAATGATTTATTTATCTTTTTAAGGAAGTGGTTGGAAGATAATCGAATAAATAATGATTTATTTAATTATTTGTGGGTGATTTGGTCATATTTAACAAGGAATATTATCTAAATAAGATTAAAATAATTATTCCTAGAAATTAATAAGATAAATAAAGGTTTATCTAATTAATTTCTTTGATTTTGGGTTGAACATGACTGGGAATAATAATTAAATTATGATTTAATTAATTATTCCATGAGGAAAATCAAACAAATATGGGTTTGTTTAATATTTCCTTTTGGGGTTTCCTGTTTTAACATAGTGAAAGTGGTTTTACTTAGGGTAAAACTGGTCTTACATGGTGTACTTGGGTCCATCTAATGATAATAAGTTAGATGACCAAAAAATGGTGTAACACAAGGCGTATCCTCAAGCTTGTAGTACCATAGCCAACAACACTGAGACTGCAACTAGTGGCCCTCTTGGACTTTTCGAAGGCTTCCAAGTCTGCTTGCATCTCTCAAGGAAAGTTCAAGCCACATCGATTAGAAGAGGATATTATCCTAAACATCATCACCATCTTTCCCAATATAGGTTGCCACTTGTAAATCTTATGTAAGCGTTCATCCAATGAGACATGCATACATAGACTTGGCCAATGGGTTGTCTCTATTGTAACTATTGTTTTGTTAATAAAGGATTTATATTATTTAGATAATAATGGTCAAATTTGACTCTTGAGCCATTTTTGAGATTTAATATTGGACTTTGTTATTTAATATGTGTGTTGTTATCACAAGCAGTATTTCATAACAATTACTTCATGCCATAATGTATTACACATATGTTTTTCCTGTTGCTAATAATAGTTGCATTCCAATATTTGCAGTATATTTTCATCACGATATCAACACCATTACAAACTAGAAGTAGAGGCACACATTAATTATCACAACAAATACAAAAACACTTATCTTGGAATATTCTGGGCAAATGAGTCTAGGACAAGTACTCTCCACCCAACCATAGATACCTACATCCAAAACCACTTGAAGTTGTCACCCCCAAGCTAGATTCCATATATTGCGAGGCTTGCTTTAGAGATACTGCCAACTGCTAGCTGAAATAGGGACTTCAGAGGACATATATTCTCCACCCACGAGCTACTCAGAAATCAATAAAACATATGGAATCCAAAGGCCATCTTCCTTCACCCCAAGAGGGTAAGGGGATCCAGAGTGAAGTGTATCCACCCTAAAACAACACACAGTGGTTCCACCCATGTAGGGGAGTCCAAAACACATTATAATAAACAAAAATAAGGTTCAGAGGTTCTCCCTCTAGGAATCCAAGGACACAATACTCCACCCACACCATTAGAGGAATCTAGAGAAAACCATCTCCACCCCCCGGATTTATAGGGACTCTAGAGGAATTAATCCTCACTAAGGAGAAACCATCTGCTCACCTATCTTGCTAACCGAAACAAGTTCCTTGTCTCCTTCCTCTTCATCTCATGCTCATTGTTTGTATCTTGCTTGAATCTTATTCTCCATCCTCTCTCTTGCTCTCTCTCTCTCTCTCTCTTCCCATTCTCCATCCTCTCTTTTTTGTATTCCTTATTCTTAGTTGCTTTCTTTTTGTACATGGATTTTCCCCATCCTAGATGTCTGCATTGCCTATCTGCATTAATTTCTTGTTATCCTTATTTGTGAGTGCCTCTCAAGATAACATGGTCTGTGTACCTCTTACAACCTATAATTACTTCATGGTCAGTCCATTAAGGATTCACCAACTATCTATTTTAATGGCTTCTCCAAAATAGTTTATATTTATGATAAAAGAAACCCACATCAATATCACCAAGAAACCTCTTTGGGTTTGGAATCAATGTCCCTTTGACTCAACACATTTAGTTTTATTTCTATGAGACATTTACAATGTGTGTTACATGAGAATTGTGGTTGGGGTTTTCAAAATGGTTGTCTACACAAATACATCCAAGAAGAAATGGAGTTCCTAGACATCTCCTCGCTTGGCAAATCATACCAATATGTTGCTAATAAAGAGAAAAAAATTATATATAAGAGGTGATACTTTGGATCTAAGAATATGAACCATGGAAAAGGCACCTCCAAACTGTAGAAAAAAGGAAATAGCCAAGGTGGAGTGACCTAGGAAAAATTATCAAAGCCAAAATTAAAGAATAACGCCACGAAGATAAATAAGGACATAGTAAAATGGTGTGAGTTACACAAGAGCCCCACCCACAACAAAAATGAGTGTCGTGCCAAGCAGTCACTGGTGGTTAAGATGAAATATTAATAATTAGATGCATGTTCTGACTCTGAGCCAAAACCTGACAAGGGGAATGACAAGGGGAAGCAGATTATTAATTCAGAACCCAGTGCCACCATTGCCACCACCAAGGTCCAGAATATTTAGCCTAAAGATCTAGAGGAGAAGGAGCATATCTTCCACTCACAAATGTGGGTGAAGGGTTCTCTGCTACAATTCATTGTCAACAATGGGAGAAAAAAGAAACTCATCTCAAAAAAGGTCATTAAACATTTGGGCCTACTAACCACACCAAACCTGCAACCATACACCATTGGGTGGCTCCACCAAGGAAAATATATTTGTGTCAACAAACAGTGCCACCTTTCCTACAACATCAAGCCCTTCACAGGTGAGGTATTGTGAGATATTTCTCCTCTTGAAGTTTGTGATGTTTAATTAGGCCAACCATACTTTTGGAAGTGTCATGCTGTGTATGAGTCCAAAACTTGCACTGTATTTATTACTTTGGGAAGAAAAATATACAGGATACCGTAGGTATCCCTGCTTACTTCCATTTCTTTGATATTTACTAAGAAATGCAGTAAGATCATATTTCAGACTGAGAAATATATTTTCTTTCTGATTCACTCTTAAAGTAAGAAGAAGATTGTGGCCACATCCATGGCCCCCAGAAAGGGTTCCTCTGCCCAACAAAAGAAAGTGGATAAGGTCATGGAAGAGTACATGGAAATCTTCTGCTCACCCATAGGGGTACCTTTTCACTGTTAATTCAAGCATTCGATCGATTTGACTCCAAAGCACCTCTACCTAATGAGCTAATATATATTTTTTCTCTTCTGGAAAATGAGGAAATCAAGTAGCAGATCCATAAATTGCTACAAAAAGGGCACATCTAACCAATTTCATCACCTTGTGGGAGCCCAATTGTACTCGTACAGAAGAAAGATGGGACTTGTAGACTCTGCATTGATTATAGGGCACTGAATAAAATCAATGTTAAAAAAGGTATCCAATCCCAAGGATTGTTAACCTTCTTAAGTAGCTCAAGGGGGCCAAGTACTTCAACAAGATTGATTCGAAGTTTTGCTATCACCAACTTCCAATAGACCTGTTACCCACCTATTGTGCTATACAACAACCCCCATTTATTTTTAATAAATGGGGACCCTTTAAAAATAATTACGAAATTTATTTTATTTATTTTTCAGCTTAAGTAAAAAAACTTTAGGAAATAAAGTTTCTTTTTCTTTTCCACTTTCATTCCTTAGTGCGCATCATAATTTGCATAGCTTACAAACTTAAATGACTTAAAAATCCACTAAGTCACACGGGCTGTGATATGCGCTAAGTTCTTTCGAAAGTCATATAAAAATCTTATTGCAAACACTTAATCACCGTTATAAATCAAAATCACATCGCGCCTCATTTAAACGATCAAACTTATAAGCAATTCGGTGAAAGTTGTGATTAAATGGACCCAACAAGCCAATAAAAAAATAAACATAAAGTTCCAAAGTCTGATAAAGCGCAACTGCTTGATTTCTTAAATGCATATTTCGCATTTCACATGACATAACTAAAAGAAAACTTGCTTACCGCATAAAAGTTGCGATGTGCGATTTGCGCAGATCACATTTCGCGGGATTTATGGGTAACATCATAAATGGAAATAGTTATAAGTTGCAATATGCGATGAATGGTAGTTAATTGCTCAAGAATGTGAAATGACTCATGTCAAATCAAACTGAATATGAGATCCAACATCTGAAATTGATTGATAGACATTTCACGTGAAGGTGTAAGAGATTTGATTTAAAAATATTATTGATGATTAACAAAATTTAATAGAAGTAAGGTTTTAATAGATTCATATCTACTTTGAGCGTTGTTTGAAATGATTGAACACCAGATTTGTTTCAATTCTATTCTCCTCTTTGTTCTCTATCTTTTTAATGTTTGTTCTGTTCACTTAAAATCAGGAAACCACTTAACGAAGCAAGGAAATTAGAGATGAACAAGAAAGGCAAAGATATTGCCCAAGCATCGTCTACCAAAGACTTAGACATGTCTCCCCTATTCTCAGATACCACCTGCAACAAGGAATGTGGAAGTTCTTCATGGGAGGCAATGTATAAGTTTTTCGAAGAAGAAAAGCCAAGGGTAATAGTCAGAGTTGCTACAACATACACATCAGTTCCTTCAGACTTGACATATTTCAACGTTGCATGTTCATTCATCCATAAGGTAGAAGCAAGGCCAAAGATTGTCCCCTATATAGATATGGTTAAGTGGGTAATTGACCACTTAAAAGTAGAAGATAGAACATTCAAGGATTCAAAGGACGAGAATATCGGTTCGTTCAGGGCAGAATATTTGATGACAATGTACCACTTACCCATCCCACATCAAAATTATGACAAATATTTTCTTCAAATATTTAGAGAAAAACATCTAGACCTGATGAATGTCATTAAGGAATGGAAGGAAGACCAAGGCAAGCTTAAACGAGATAAATTCGGTACGTACCCAATAACACAAATTCCTCCCCCTTACTGTTATGTTTCTGGTACGTTGTGTAGATTATATGCAAAACCTGATACCACTAGGTTTTCTGTAGATTGGGTCCCATTAATTGACACAATCATCAATTCCTTAATTTAGAATTGGGAAAATATCCTATTTGATAATATAGCCAGAAAAATCATGTAGTATAGGAGTAAAAGAAGTGTTTCATCTAGAGAAATACCCCCCTTTTACATGAGTGCCTATGTCATGGACACAATTTTATTTTCTTCTAGTTTTCCTACAATGGGATGGAAATGGACAGCCCAAGACCCTACTCCAATCCATATTTACCATAGATCCTTTGGGATTCAGACTTCCATCTTCATTTTTACAAAATTTACCATAGAGTCATGTTGCCTATGCACCAGATGATACTCAATGATAAAGCCCCCTAGGGTTTCCAAAGAGGCTAGTACAAACATTCTGCCTATTGCTAGAAGGTTCGCAGAGGAAAGTTTCACTTATGTCAGATTTTTTGGTAGTTATGCTTCTCCTCATGTCCTACCATATTATGTTCCTGATAAGTTACTTGCAAGAGAAATTTCCTACTAGCTTGTTGTAAATGGTATTTCTAAATAGCTTAAATATGCTAAGAAGGCCATTTGGCCTAATTTTCCTTTACAGTGTGGTACTTTTGCACTTTTTGATATTGGTCATGCCTACAAGGAAGTTTCGAATGTTAATTTATTGAATTTGGTAGTAATGAAAAATTGGTCATATGACCCCAATGACGTGATTAAAAATTACATCACAGAGCTCAAAGTAGAACCTTTTGTGAAAGAGATAGATAGATTTGATGATTTCTTTCAAGGTATTGAAAATTTTTCAGATGTAATTAAGTTTGCATCCAGTCAAATCAATCAAGATGACTTGGAAGCCTTCCAAGCATACATAAATAAGAGAATGGAAAGGATTCCTCTGGATTTACTAACTATTGAAGATGTAAACAGATCTACTCCAAGTATTATCTTGGATAATGAAGTGAAAGACATGTATGAAGATGAGTCAGGGAAATCAGAACATCAATCTTAGAATTCAAATCATTCTGAAAATGAATCCGAAAATAGAGAGGAGAACCCAGAAAAGATAATTGATCAAGTAATCCAAGAGATTGAAATGCAGGAGAAAGGAAGAAGTAATGGAACAGAATCATCTTCCCAAGAAGTTCAGCATAGTCAAGATACACTTAATCAGTCAAAAAAGTCCCAACCAAAGAATTCGAATAGTGAATGGGTTGAGTTTTCTAAGGCAATAAAAACTCCTTAAAAAAATTCCACTACTGATCAAGCTGCCAGTTTTTAGATGTCTGAACATTCCCAGAAGTTAGTGGAAATTGTTACTCCATTACAACAAGTTCATGAAACTCATGATCGAGAGATCATTCCGGCTTATCCCACATAATAGATAGTGCTACAAGTTGAGGAAATCCCTTCGCTAGATGTCTTCTACAGTCCTAGTCATAAGGCTGTAGTCAAGAGAAAAAAACGGAGAAGAATTGATGATACAGTATCAAACCTTACAAATGAATATGTTGATGTTTTATGGAGGGATCCTCTAGCTGATCCTACTGAACATTTAACTAAACTATCATAGTTTGCAGGGGCATATGCTACTGCTACTATTGATAAAGCCACTAAGGTTAAAATGTTACTGAAGCAGAGAGAAGATAGAATACAAGAATTAGAGAGACTGTTATATCAAGAAAAATCAAACTCCAGCGAGCAAATGAAATTGAAGATGTCCCAATTTCCAAATGATTTCGAAAGTCTTAATTTATAGCATCAAGTACAACTCACTTAGAAGCAAACACAACTGGAAGCAACAATGAACAAATTACAAAGCCAACCACAGTCAGAGAAATTCATAAAGGAAGCATTGGATGTGAATGCTAAGTTAAAGCAACAACACGAAGTATTTTTCCAACAAGCTTCTATTACTGGCTCTTATTGCGACTCAAGTGAAATATTGATCCAACAAGTAGCTATCCAGAAACTTAAATGTGAGAAGATCGAAAAGAAAATCAATGAGAAAATTCAATGGTAAGCATCAGACTCAGGCAAGGAAGCTGATCTACCCCAGATAGACAAATCCCACAAGGAGATCTTATTTAAGGATTGGGAAGCACAGACAATGCAAGCAGAGAAAGCAGCAACAAAAGCATCAAGGATGACAAAGGAAATTACTAAATCTGTATGTGAACAGCTATTGAAATCAGAACTTATCAAAGGGTGCACGTCTTAAGTGCTCTTAGGGGTCAAACATCAGGAAACACAGTGGAAACAAAAGGCAGAAATGCAGGATGAAACAATTAAACATGTAAATAAGTTTGATCAATAAAATTATTGGAATTTTCTAATCAAACCTTATCATCATTACCAGACCCTTTAGTCTTTAACAAATTCGACAAGAAGATGGCAACCAACATTCTCAAATGTGGTATTCAAGGGACAAGTCAGATCAAGGATTTCATAGCCATCTCATCTCAAGCCCATGCTAGATATTTGTCGACTTAGGGATCAAATCCAAAAGAAAGATCAGAATTCGTAGTCATATTGTTACTTTATTTTCCTAGATTGTAGTTAAAGTTAGTCTTACGAGGATGGTTGTTTGAAACCTCCTCTAATTTTATGTAATAATCTATTTTTAAAACATATTTAGTTTAGTACATGCACTTATAGAAGGGCCCATAAATTTCTCAAAAAAATTTGCAAAGAATGCACTATTGTAATTTTGTGAATGCTTTGATGAATTAATGGAACACAGTCTGTTATCTTTTGACATTTCAAGCTGATTAATTGATGTTGCACTATTGTACTCTTTAAATCACTTTAAAGTGAAAAGGAGAAGATATCTATTGTCATTTTACATGAGTAGAACTTCGTACATATGGTACTTCTCTTCACTTGTATTAAGTCTTGCTTTCTAGATTGACAGTCATCTCTTTTATTGCATTATATATTTGAAATGCCATTATAGATGAATGTTAAATGCACTTATGTACAAATATTTATCTGTGATTTCTTATTGGATATATAATTACACTTATGAATGCGATATACTTTTCACAATTCTCCTAATCAAACTATTTTGTTAGAATAATCATCTTACATAATTTTCATCTCTTTCAACTGTTAAATAATCTACATTACTAATAGTTGATAGATATCTCTTTAGATTGCATAAAGGAAGAAACACCCCGAGTATATAATATAATAGATATTTTTAGATAGATGCATGTGATAGATTAGAAACATTTTCCATTGCATATTGTTGTATAATAAAAACACACCTCAAAATAATCCTTATTGGGAAACTAGTCCCACTATCCCCAGCCAGAGCCACCACACCAAACGGAAAAGGAGTTGCTTTAAGGTCAGAAAAGGAGTTGCTTTAAGGTCCGAAATGGGTGGTTTTCCCCCATGTTGTGGCAGCGAATTCCGAGGCCTCAACATTTTGGCACTAGAAGGAGGGCCTTGTGAATGGAAATAAAGTCTGATCAATCTAAAGGTCAATCTAAATGTCTCTCTCCCTCTAAATCCCCATCAAATTCCAGAAAATTATCTAGATCTTCATCTTTAACATCTGAAGTTGATCATCCTTCTCCTAAGTCTCCTAGTGACACTCAACCCATACTATCTCCCAATTTTCATCAAAATTCCCCTGAATTTCAGTCTTTGATAGAAAAGTTAGAGAGAGTATCCATTTCTGTTGAAAAGCCTGAACCTTCTCAAATATCTGATATCAGTATTTCATCTTCTTTACAACCTCAAAGAATATTAACTCGATCATAAATTCAAAAGACCATAATTCTTCCTTTTGAATTTCCCATCGATAGTACTCGAAAGAGAATAAAGAGGACTCAATTAGAGTCAATCGCCAGAGAGATATTATTCCATTCATCTCCATTACCTCCACTCATTTCCACCACTTCCACTCCAACAATCAGTGTTACTTCAACTAGTTCTAACACTCAACCTGCCTCTTCTTCAACTAAAACTCAATCCATCACATCCACTCAAGGTCCAATGGCAGGCCAAGTACCTCCACCAAATATACGCCCATGGAACAATCCAGGGGCTGTAAATATGCCCACCCCTCTTCATGCTCTACCAAAATCACCTAAAATATGGTTACCTAAGTTTAATCCTGATGATGGTCTTCTAGAAGAAGAACACATTCATAATTATATGTTAGCCATCAATCTAAAAGAATTAGTTGAAGAGGATTGCGTTGTAAGATTATTTCCATACACTATCACAGGATCTGTAGGATCTTGGTATTTTTCACTACCTTCCTGCTCTATAACTAGTTGGAATATGTTCGAAGAACAATTTATAGCTAAGTTTGGGGATGACAGGACCACTGCTACACTCATCAATGATTTATAAAATCTAAAGGCTAAATCAGGTGAGAAAATAAAATATTTCAATTCAAGATTTAATAAATTGCTCAATAAAATTCCTGCTACATCAGTTCTTGGCGTAGAAGTTCAAATTGAGTGGTATGTTTCATCTCTTCCATCCAATATAGCTATTTTTGTTGATAGAGAAAAACTGCCTACACTCACAGAGAACATGAAGGAATCTTTATCTGTAGAGAAACGCATAACCGCTCTTGAGAAGAAGAATTCCCAAGAAGACATAAAATCAAAGAAGGTATCATTGAAATATGATTCGAAAAAGAAGCCATCTAAAGACCCTTTTGATGTAGAAAGTCTTCAGAAAGTTTTGAAGACTATGACAAATGAGATGACAGATATTAAAAAACAAGTCGCTGAAATTTCTAGTTCAAAAAATACTTTCAGATCCTTCAAGAAAGGTTAGTCCTCTAGTACTCAACCACTGAACATCATATCTAATGATGAGTCCGATCAAGATACTGAGGAAGAGAAAATAAAGGAAGAAGAAAATGAAGAAGAAGAAGATGTTGAACCAAAACGAAATGTGGGATTTCATCCTACCAAATGAAGAACAACAAGAAGCTTTACCTGTAAGTATAAGAAGCAAAAATACTACTGAAGCAATGCAGCCAAGTCAACAACAGAAGAATTCAACTGCTACTAAGGATAAAAAAGTAAGTAAAAAGTCTACCTCAAATGCTACACAAAAAAAGTCCTGTTACTTTAGATACTCCACCTACATCAAAGAGAATGGTAGTCTCAGACACTATTGAGTATAATGTAATTGAAGATATGAAGAAAACCAGGGCCAACATTTCAATTCATGAACTTACTAAAGTAAAACAACAACAAAAGATCTTACTTAGAGACTTGAATGCAGTCCCTACTTCAGCTTTACCTGCTCCAATAGTAGTGTAAGCTGCTAATGAAATGGGTAAGCCGCCTTCTCCTTCAACTAAAATAGATGCTACATATTTTATTATGATAGGTGATCGATCCATCTCTCATACTCCATTTATCTTAACCTATGAGATCTTTAATAAAAACATTCATGATTTTTTAATAGACTCAGGGGCCTCCTCTAATATAATGCCAAAATTAGTTTGTGCTAAGTTGAACATAACTCCTCAGAGTTCTCCTGTTCATATAGTACAACTTGATAGAACCATAGTAGAGGTGGTAGGAGAAATAAATTCCATTTCGACTAGATTGTCATAAAATCCCAAGGTTGCTCAAATAATAAATATATTGGTGGCTGATATTCCTGAGTTTTAAAATTTAGTATTAAGCATAGACTGGTCTAAAAAGTTCCATGGATATTTTCCAACAGACTGGTTACATATGTGGCTACCATATAATAGAAAGCCAAAACAAATCCGGATAGACTGTGAAAATTTCATGAAAACATACAATCATTGATCTTGAAGGAATAAACGAGCTAGTAGCATTCAATAATAACATTATTGGAAATTACTCGGCAGAATCATTTTTGGGAAATTTCAACGCTCAACCATCACCCTTTTTTAATAATGCAGTTATTTCTCAGATCGAGAATTTTTCCCAGACAGACATTTCGAAGTGTAAAATTTTTGTAGATAAACCAGTAGTTAATTCTTTATTTTGGACTCTTTATTTTGACGGTTCTAAATCTAAAGATGGTGTAGGAGCTGGCTATATTTTAATAAGCCCATAAGGATAAAAAACCATGTTAGCCTGCAGACTTGAATTCAATTGCACAAACAATATAGCTGAATACGAGGCATTAGTCCAAGGTTTGTACAAAGCCATTGATCTTAACATCAAATATCTGAAAGTCTTAGGAGATTCGAAAATCATTGTTAGACAGGTAAGAAATACCATTCATTGTAATTCTGGGCATTTAAAGCATTACCAATCATTAGTCCAAGAATTAACCATTCATTTCTCAGCCTTTAATATTTCTTCCATGCCTAGAATGAAAAATGCTAGTGCAGATCTACTGGCTAATGCAACATCAAATTTAATTCCATCTCAAGAGTTTAGTCCCGATAGATTTTCTATTGAATTAATTTTTAGACCATCTGTTCCTGAAAATATTACCGATTGGAGAGCATTCAATAATGATTCAGAAATCATAGATTTTTTAACATCTGAAAGATCTTATGATAGCCAAATTTTGGATGAAAATGAACATGACATTCAGATTAAGGAAGAACAAGATAAAAATCCAATTCCTAAGTTAGTTGTCAAGTTAGAAGAACTTTATGATCTGAAAGACAGGTTTAAAAAAGTTACTAACTCAAAAACTCAAAGTTATACCTTAAGATTTGAGTTAGTAAATCTAGGAACCGACAATAAACCACACAATGTCAATTTAGGTGTTGGTCTATCTTCCGAAGAAATATTATCATTTATCAGGTTGTTTAGAATGTACAAAATTATCTTTGCTTGGACTACACTGATCTTAAAACATATGATACTTTTGTAATACAACACATAATTCCTATGATTTCAGATGAGAAACCTATACAACAAAAATTGAGGAAGATTCACCCGAATCTTGAAAATAAAATCAAAATAGAGCTGAATAAACTCCTCAAAGTAAAGATCATATTTCCAGTTAGACATTGTAGGTTTTAACCCTGTACAGAAATTATCTGCAACAAATCTTAAAACAGAAAATAAACAACAACGAGAGCATAAAACATAAAACAGATAAATAAAGAGATTTTCCCATGGATCCCAAATCGGGATGACCAGCTTGATTTTTCATTATATTCCTTTTAGTGTTACAACACATATATATACATGCTGAAGCATACATAAACCCCAATCCATTAACCCTGGATTAGAACACAACCGTAGTTCCCTTGACCGGATCTACAAAATACCAGGGGCCGAAAACCGTCATGCCCCAAAACCATGTGAAAACCCATGCACAAAACCATGGGCAGGTCCTCCCACCGAAAAATAAGGACCAAAATTTTTTTCCTGGGGTGCTGCCCCGGACCATGAACATGGGGGGCTGTCGCCCCCCATGTGACCCCCCTGCTGCGCCCTGTGACCCCCCCGCGTGTGACTAGTCATGGAAAGAATATAACACATACCCAACATTCTCCCACTTGTTGTTTTCTTTCCATAGGGGGCCATAAGAGAGCTGAGTCATTAGCCCAGCTTTGCAACACCCATTGTTTCTCTACACCAAGAGAACTTATGAGTGCTCACAGAATTTGTCAATGCATCTGCAAAATTCTTCAAAGTGTCCACCTTTACCAACAACACCCTTTTAGCCTCAACCATATATCTCACAAAGTGTTATTGAACATCAATGTGCTTTGTCTTTGAATGATAAGTAGGGTTATTAGCCAAGAAAATTTCACTTTTGCTATCACAGTCTATCCTTATAGCTTGCTGCACCAACCCCATACTTGAACACAATCTCTGCAACCAAACTGCTTCCTTGCTCGCATAAGTGGTTGCCATGTATTCTACCTTTGTAGTTGAAAGAGCCACTACAAATTGTCTTTTACTCATCCAACTGGCTGCACCTCTAAATAGGCTAAACAAATACCCACTTGTAGATATTCTTTGGTCCAGATCTCCAGCCCAGTTTTCATCAACAAAACCACGAATGTCCAACACTCTTTCCAATCTTGGTCTTCCCTGGTAGCACAAGCCATAATCACTAGTGCCACGCAAATATCTAAAAACCCGCTTCACTGCTGTCCAATGCTCCTTCCCTGGGTTTGACATAAACCTGCTCAATACTCCCACTGCATGTGTAATGTATGGTTTAGTACAGACCATTGCATACATCAGGCTACTCACTGTACTTGCATATGGAACACGAGACATATCCTCCTCTTCTTCTTGTGTCTTGGGACACTTTTCAACAAATAGATTTGTACCTACAGGAATCAGAACATTCACCGGTTTACTATCCTGCATATTGAACCTCCACAATATAGTTTCAACATACTTCCTCTGGTTTAACCAGAGCTTCCTCTTTACCCGATTCTCTTAATTTCTATGCCCAAAATATATTTTGCAGCACCAAGATCCTTCATGTCGAATTTGGATAACATTTGGGTCTTCAAATATTGGATAATTTCTTTGTCATTTCTAATCATCAACATATCATCCACATACAAGACCAAATAAATAACATGGTCACCAATTAATTTAAAATAAACACAGAATCCTCCTTGCTTCTGGTGAAGCCAAATCCCCGTATATAGGTATCAAATTTCTGATACCACATCCTTGGTGACTGTTTTAACCCATACAAAGACTTCTTTAACCTGCATACCAGTTCTTTCTTCCCCTTCACCATAAAGCCTTCAGGTTGTTTCATGTAGATCTCCTCTTCTAGATCTCCGTGAATAAATGTTGTCTTCACATCCATCTGTTCTACCTCAAAATCAAATGCAGCAGCAACAGATAAAAGTAATCTAATAGAAGTAACTTTGGCAATAGGAGAAAAAATATCACCAAAATCAATTCCCGACACCTGGGAATAACCTTTTGCTACCAACCGAGCTTTGTATTTCTCCACCTTGCCTTCTACATTCATCTTCTTCTTAAACACCCATTTTCTCCCGATGGGCTTCCTTCCAGCCGGCAACTCCACCAGATCCCATGCCTCATTTTTGTGCAAGGATGCCATTTCATCAACCATGGCCTCCTTCCATAGTTTTCCATCCTCTGAATCTACTGCCTCCCTGACAGTTCTGGGTTCATCATCAATTATAGTTAAGGAAAAACCTGAACAGAAAGCAGATGGACTATACCTTTCTGGTTGCCTTCTTTCCCGAACTGATCTTCTCAAAGCTGGAGTTTGTGGCTCTTCATCTTCTGAGTCTTCTTCTATTGTAGAGTCTGATTCATCCTCCTTTAGCTCAAACTCTATCTTCTCAGGTTCCTTTGGTAAGAATTCATGTTTAACAACATCTTTCACCTCTCTAAACACCACATCTCGGCTGTACACAACCTTCCTTGTTTCTAGGTTCCAAAGCTTGTAACCCTTTAAACCATCCTTATACCTAATAAAGATGCACCTTTCAGATTTATTATCCAACTTGGTCCTTTTCTCCTTTGGAACATGTACATATGAATCACATCCAAATACCCTTAGATGTGAAAGAGAGGGTTTCTTACCAGTCCATACCTCATGTGGAGTCTTATCCTCCAACACTGATGAAGGTGATCTATTAACTAAGTAACATGCAGTCTCCACTGCCTCTGCCCAGAATTCTTGTCCTAACTCGGTACCACTGAGCATGCTTCTTGCCTTTTCCATCAACGTTCTGTTCATTCTTTCTGCAACTTCATTTTGCTGAGGTGTGTATGGAGTAGTCTTCTGCCGTGCTATACCACACTTCTTACAGAACTCTTCAAATTCCTTCTTGCAGAACTCCCCACCATTATCTGTCCTCAGCACCTTTATCTTCTTCTCTCTCTGGTTTTCCACCAGAGCCTTAAATTATTTAAATCTGTCAAAGACTTCAGATTTATTCCTCGAGAAATATATCCATGTATTCCTTGAGAAGTCATCTATGAATGAAACATAGTACACAAACTTACCCAGTGATGGAATTGACACAAGTCCAAACACATCACTGTGCACAAGCTCTAATATCTTTTTTTCTCTCTTAGCACCAAAAGGAAAACTCACCTGATTATGCTTCCCATATACACAATGTTCATAGAAATTGAAATCCAGAGAGCTATTAGACATACCTTCTACCGTGCCTTTTCCATGCAGTATCCGAAGGCCCTTCTCTCCAATATGTCCAAGCCTTTGTTGCCATAGCATGGTATTTTATCCAGAGACTGCTAGGCTTTCTGCTCTACTTTCGAGAACCACAGAACTGTTGCACCCATCAATAATAGTTCTTCCTTGAAGCTTGTACAGAGTTCCAATCAGAACTCCCCGTATTAATACCAATGCTCCTCGAACCATCTTACAGGCATCTTCCTCGAACACTGTTTTTACACCTGCATCATCCATATTGCTTACAAAAATCATATTTCTAGCCAATGTAGGAATGTGCAGAACACCAGGAAGTGTTCTAATCCTTCCACCTTGCAGCTTTAGCTTGAATTTTCCACGTCCGATGATTCTGGCCTTCCTATCATCACCTAATAAGACATCACCACCATCATATTTCTCATACTCGCAGAACCACTCCCTATGAGGAGTGAAGTGAAAGAATGCACCCGAGTCAATCAACCATGACTCATGATATACATGTGTATTTGAAGAAGAAGCCAAATAAACATCCCCATCTTCATCCGAGGTGGTTTTTGCCTCTGCAGAAGGAGCATCATCAGATCCATTTCCGTTCTCAGGATCTTTAGATCTGAAATCCTTTTTGTAGTGCTCTTCCTTTCCGCATTTCCAACACACCTTTACAAAATTTCCAGGAGATTTAGATCTCCCACTTGAAACCTTATTCTTGTTTGTTTTGGGACCTTCCTCATACATATAAGGCATCTCTATTCTGACCCTCCATATTTCTCCATCTCATTTCCTCTGACAACAAGGCTGAGATAATTTCATCAAAATTCAAGGTAGTTGTATTGCTACCTATTGCAATAACCAGACTGTCCCACGCGTCTAGTAGAGAACACAACAAACTGATGCACTTATCTTCATCTGAGATTTTAATATCAATAGATGACAACTGACTTACCATAGTATTGAAGGCGTTCAGATGCTCTGTCACCAAGTTTCCATCCTTCATCCTCAGGTTATATAGCTTTTTCCGTAGGAATAATTTATTTACCAAAGACTTAGATTGGTACAAAATCCCAAGTTTGTCCCACAAATTCTTCACTGTATCTTCCCCAGATACATTCAACAATACCGAATCTGAGAAACACAACTGTATTGTGCTCTTCGCCTTCTGATCCAACTTCTTCCAGTCTTCATCTGACATTGCCTTTAGTTTAGTACCTGGATCTACTGCGATCCACTGGTCTTTATCCACCAGTAGATCCTCCATCTTGAGCTTCCACAACTCAAAAATATGACCATTAAATTTCTCAATCTCTATCTTTCCAATGCTCGCCATCTTCTTTCACCGCAAGAATCGATCCTTCAGATCTCCGACTGACAAGGGTCTACCATAGGCCTGAGAAAAAAAACCCTCAGCAGCAAAGGCATCCCCTTGAAGTCGAAACAACTCTAATACCAAATGTAGGTTTTAACCCTGTACAGAAATTATCTGCAAAAAAATCTTAAAAATAGAAAACAAACAATAGCGAGAGCATAAAACATAAGAAAAATAAACACAGAGATTTTCCCCTGGATCCCAAATTGGGACGACCAACTTGATTTTTCATTATATTCCTTTTAGTGTTACGTCACATATATATACATGCCGAAGCATACATAAACCCCAATCCATTAACCCTAGATTAGAACATAACCGTAGTTCCCTTGAATGGATCTACAAAATACCAGGGGGTGGAAACCATCATGCCCCAAAACCATGTGCAAACCCATGTACAAAACCATGGGAAGGTCCGCCCATCGAAAAATAAGGACCAAATTTTTTTTCTCGGGGCACTGCCTCGGAACCTGAAGAGGGGGGCTGCGCCCCCCCTGTGACCCCCCTATTGCACCCGACGCAACGTACAGGGTGGGCTATCGCCCCCCCTGTGCCCCCCCCCCGCATGTGACTAGTTGTGGAAAGAATATAACACATACCCAACAAACATTCTAAATGGGTCTCAAATTTGGTACCCGTTAGGAAGAAAAATGGAAATATTAGAATTTGTATTGATTTTAGGAATTTAAACAAAGCATGTCAAAAGGAAAAATTTCCATTTCCAACCATGGAACAGTGCTGCAAACAATAGCTGGTTCTGAATTTATGTCTTTTCTAGATGGATTCTCGGGGTATAGCCAAATTCTCGTACATCCAGATGACAGACTAAAGACTACATTCAGGACTAAGTGGGGAACTTAAACCTATCAAAAGATGCCATTTGGATTAATTAATGCATGTGCCACTTTTTAGAGAGATACATACACAAATTTTAGGGGTCTTATCAATAAATCAGTGGTTATTTATTTAGATGACATTACAGTCTTTTCTAAACAAGCAACCAATCATGTGAAAGACCTAAAGCAAGTCTTTGAGCGATGTAAAATGTATGGCATATCATTAAACCCAAATAAATCATTTTTTTCTTTAGAGGAAGGAAAAATCTTAGGATTCATTGTATCAAAGAAATGTATCCATATCGATCCTAAAATAATTGAAGAGATTTAAAGAATTCATTTCCCTCATAACAAAAAAGCTATGTAGTCATTTCTTGGAAAAATTAATTTTGTAAAAAGGTTTGTCCCTGAATTTTCGCAAATAGTTTTACCATTACAAAACACGATTGAGAAAAATTCAGTCTTTAAATGGGGACATAATGAAAGAGAAGCATTTGATTTGATCAAACAATCTATTGTCAATGCTCCATTCCTGACTACCCCCAATTTTCTTAATCCTTTTACTTTATATAATTTTTCATCAGATACATCATACGTTTTTGTTTCAACACAACTTAATGACCAACAAATTGAAGCACCAATATCATTTTTCAGTTCCAGTTTGCAAGGTGCATAACTAAATTATTCATTTTTCTAGAAGCATGCATTTGTTGTCTTTAAATCTATAAAGTATTTCAGGCCTTTTCTCCTAAAAACTCAAACCAAAATCACAGTTCCATTCTTTGCAGTGAGACAAATATTAATGCAAAGAGAATCAAGAGAGAAAAGGGCTAACTGGGTTACTAATTTACAAGAATATGATGTAGAAATTAAACCCTCTAAAATTGTCAGAGGACAAGGTTTTTGTAGAATGTTAACAGGAGCATCCCATTTATCATCAGAAGAAGATTTAGGTAACAATGTACAAATATCAGAGGTAAGCCTCAACGATGTGCAATCTTGATACACTGATCTCATATTTTATTTGAAAAATGGATATGCCCCAACCCAACTCAGTTATAAAACGAAACGTGCTTTAATATTAAAGGCCAAGCAATATGAATTAATCAAAGATGTATTGTTTAGAAGAAACTTTGATTTTGTACTACTAATATTCTTAGAAAAATATGAAGTAGAGAAAGTCTTGCAGGAACTACATGATGGAACAGCTGGAGGACATTTTGGAGGAAATACGACATCACACAAAATCCTACATGCAGGTTACTATTTGCCTACACTTTTCAAATATGCTCACAAATATGCAAGAAAATGAACGTGTGTGAAGCTAGCCTTCCCATTACAGCGAGTTTATATTGAACAACGATTTGAACAATGGGGGTTAGATATAATTGTTGATATCGTTCCTAACTCTTCCAAACAACATAGATATATTCTCATAGCTACAAATTACTTTACTAAATGGGTGGAAGAAATTCCATTGAAGGTAGCCAATTATGAGAATATCATTGATTTCATTAACCAATATATCATAACTAGATTTGGATTACCTACTGCTTTAATGTTTGATAATGCATCTTACTTCTCAGGAACTGCTATGATAGAATTTGCAATCAAAAGAGGTTTTAGACTTAAGTATTATGCAAATTATTACCCACAAGGAAATGGTTTAGAAGAATCCACAAACAAAAATCTTATTAGAATTATCAAACGAACTATTGATCAAAACCAACGAAATTGGCACAATTCATTAATATTTTCTCTTTGGGCAGATCAAATAATTCAGAAGCTTCTATTGGCACTTCTCCATTCAATCTTGTTTATGGAAAACAATTTTTTCTTCCTACCAATGTAGTTATTATTTCCCTTGCCTTAGTTCAATTCATTATGAATCTCCTTCTTCTTCATTACAACTAAGACAATTTCAAATTTTTAAGTTAGAAGAAGAAAGAGAAAAAGCTAAGCATACTCATGCACATCATCAACAGATAGTAAAAGCTTCATTTGATTCAACTTCTTAATGGCCAAAGTGTCCTCAGACACATAATTTTATTAATCACAAAAAAACACTTACATTGGAATTATGCAAGAGTTTACACCCGAACAACAAAAATACTCTTGCAATGAGCTATTTATAAGCTCAATGTCCTAACTTACACTAATTATGGATCACTTATTAAATAACAAGTGTCCACTTACATTAAATGAACTCCTAACTATTCTACTAACTTTATTCCTAACTTAGAGCCTAGGAAACGACTCTATTCTAGAGTCCTATTTTTAATAACAAAATTCTATTTCTAAGTATCACAAATATTTATTTGATATTCTAGAATAATAATTATTAATTTAATATATTAAATTAATAATTATTTTTATTCAAACTTTATAACCTATCATAATATTTATTTTTGGATCATCTAACACTTCTGTTACTCCAAAAAAAATTCAAATTGGTGATCTGGTATTGAAATGGGACAAAGCGCATGAAGAAAAAGGTAAACACACTAAGTTTCAAAAAATCTGGCTAGGTCCATTTAAAATAATTGAATAAATAGGCCCATCAACATTCTTATTGCAAGATCTATCAGGCAAAATAGATTCTTTGCCTACTAATGGGCAGATTTTGAAAAAATACATTTCATAGGAGAAAACCCCTTCTATTCCCTATATCCTAGTGTCCTTTTCTTTTCCTTAGGAAATAAAAGTTTAGTAGCATGGATTTTTGGCTTTTCAAATAAACATCTCAGATGATCTTTTCGATTTATCTCTTATAGAAATAAGAAATGTTAATGAAACAATCGAAAGATTTGAAAGACAAATATATTTTATTTTCACTGAAAGATGAAATTTCACTGAAGTTATTTATTCTCTGATGAAATCCCATATTTATATAGCATGATTATTCTGTTATCAATCAAGAAAAGAATATTTAACATAGTAAAGAATACTTTACAGAATAGCAATCTAAAACTCAACATTATCATCCAGAATCCTCAAAAGGACCAATGATTCACCCCATCCGGGAAAACTTATTAATTTTTAGAAGAAATTCAAAAAAGATTATACGGGAAAAGCTTAAAAGATAATAAGTCTCATCACGAGCTTGTTTACCATGTTCATTGGGAAATAGCTAAACATACATTACCAATAATGTCTACCAAAACAGGGTAATGACTTGAGATTATATCAAGAGGACAAGGGGTCTCATCAAGAGCCAACTTGGCCAGTCTAATTATAACTAGTGAATGACATTGCCATTATTTGGTTACCAAGCCAAGGAAATGGCTTTTAAGTAAATAAAAATAAAATACAAAAAAGAAAATAATTTTTCAAAAAAGATCAAGAGTATAAGGTTGGAATTTATTTTTGGAAATTGTAAGAAAGACTGGCTGGGAAAATGAAGCATTGCTGGGTAAAATGTAACCCTGCCAAGAGCTTAAATTGCATATGGGATCATAGGCTCTACCTGTGATAAAAGAGTAAATATTTATAAAGCTGATCTGTAGGAGCCACATGTTTTATCTTTTTTAACTGAGTAAATACTGGTATAGATTGTCATACTTATATTTTTTAAAGAATAATTCTTATGAATTATAATTAAGAGAAATTTCATTGCTTAGTAAGATATTATTTGTTTGAAATTCATTCCTGCAATTATTTTTATTTTCAAAAAAGTTTTTAGAAATTTCAAAAAGTTAGTCAGAGATAACTGGTTCTCCCGAGTGAATCGCCAATTGTTGTGCTATACAACAACCCTCATTTATTTTTACTAAATGGGGACCCTTTAAAAATAATTAGGAAATTTGTTTTATTTATTTTTCAGCTTAAGTCAAAAAACTTTAGGAAATAAAGTTTCTTTTTCTTTTCCGCTTTCATTCCTTAGTGCGCATAGTAATTTGCATAGTTTACAAACTTAAACGACTTAAAAATCCACTAAGTCATGCGGGCTGTGATATACGCTACGTTATTTCCAAAGTCATATCAAATACTTATTGCAAACACTTTAATCACCATTATAAACCAAAATTGCATCATGCCTCATTTAAACGATCAAACTTATAAGAAATTCGACGAAAGTTGCGATTAAACGGATCCAACGAGCCAATAAAAAAATAAACATAAAGTTACAAAGTCTGATAAAGTGCAACCGCTTGATTTCTTAAATGCGCATTTCGCATTTCGCAAGACATAACTAAAAGAGAACTTTCTTACCGCATAAAAGTTGCGATGTGCGATTTGCGCAGATTGCATTTCGCGGGATTTATGGGTAACATCATAAATGGAAATAGTTATAAGTTGTGATATGCGATGAATGGTAGTTAATTGCTCAAGCATGCGAAATGACTCATTTCAAATCAAACTGAATATGAGATCCAACGTCTTAAATTGATCGATAGACATTTCACGTGAAGGGGTAAGAGATTTGATTTAAAAATATTATTGATGATTAACGACATTTAATAGAAGTAAGGTTTTGATAGATTCATATCTATTTTGAGCATGTTTTGAAATGATTGAACAACAGATTTGTTTCAATTCTGTTCTCCTCACTTTTCTCTATATTTTTAATGTTCGCTATATTCTCTTAAAATCAAGAAACCACTTAACGGAGCAAGGAAATCAGAGATGAACAAGAAAGGAAAATAGATTGCCAAAGCATCATCTACCGAAGACTCAGACATGTCTCCCCTATTCTCAGATACCAACTGCAACAAGGAATGCATAAGTTCTTCATGGGAGGCAATGTATAATTTTTTTGAAGAAGAAAATCCAAGGGAAATAGTCAGATTTGCTACAGCAGACACATCAGTTCCTTCAGACCCAACCTATTTCGACGTTGCATGTTCATTCATCCATAAGGTAGAAGCAAGGCCAAAGGTTATCTCCTATACATATATGGTTAAGTGGGTAATTGACCACTTAAACGTAGAAGATGGAACATTCAAGGATTCAAAGGGTGAGAATATCGGTTCGTTCAAGACAGAAGATTTGAGGACACTGTACCACTTACCTGTCCCACATCAGAATTATTACAAAGCTTTTCTTCAAAGCTTTAGAGAAAAAAATCCAGACCTGATGAAAGTCATAAAGGAATGGAAGGAAGACCAAGGCAAGCTTAAACAAGATAAAATCGGTACGTACCTGTTGTGGCCAGCAACAACCCCCCTTCTTATTTAGTATTATCACTAATACTAAATAAGAGGGGACCCTTAGTCAAAAAATCAAAAAATCAATTAGTACTTGTATTCTTTGTTCAATAAAACTTAATATCATAAACTTAGGAAACTACCTCTTGAAAAATCTAAAAAGCTTAAGTTTTATGATAAGATAGAATAAAATCATTCCTTGAAGGAATATCGCATCGCAAAAAAGTAATGGATATCTCTTTACAAGTAGAATTCTGAAATTGCGATATTGCGATGCGAAACTATACATGAAAAATATTCATCGCATCGCATGTCTCAAATATCACTTACGCTAAAAACCTCAAAATCACCGATATGCGAAGGCACATATCGCAAATCACATGCCGCAAAAATATGTTAACAGATGATTGTCACATGTTCCGCTTCAGTGATATTGCAATATTGCGGTGTGCGATACTGCGATTGCGATATTACGGTATTGCGATATTTCGGTATTGCGATATTGCGGTATTGCGATATTGCGGTGTGCGATACTGCGATCTGCAATATTGTGAAGCAAATCGCAGATCACCTTATCACATGTCCTTAAGGCTCGTCATACGAAGAAGCTTTCTCCATAAATCGAGATCCCGTTATGCGCTTTAATTTTAATCAATGAATTGGTTGTCAATCATTAATGAAATTTGGTTTTGTTGTGATCGAAGAGCCGTTTCACGTAAGGTGGTATATTTTATACGTCTTCAGCATTTAATACTTTCCCGTCACCTTTTTATTATCATTATTCTCACTTAATTCGTAAACTACAGGAGCAAAGAACAAAGTGTAGAAATTTGCTGAATAAATCACTTATTCAATCGAGATTAACCTGATCACACATCAATTTCAAATTGCATGCATAACACATAATCTCTTCTACAATTAATTGTCACATGCGGAAAGAATAGAAGCGATAGCACATCAAATCATCACACACATTAACACAGTATGTATGGGGAAAGCTTATAGCTGAAAACCCCTCAGCTATTCTGTATATTATATGGAGAGAACATGTAGCAAATACATAGTACAAACTCCTCACAAGTACTCAGTACTATCTCCCAAAGCTACACAAAAACTAGCTTGGTTTTGAACAAGTCACAGGTTCAAAACACACCCACTAATTTCCCTGCCTCTATTGCACAATCAAGGCTGGTCTAAATAGAGATCCAAGTTCGAATCTCACTGGCTCCAACTGCGCAATTGTCATTGGTAATTTCCTCAAAGTGTGGTGCAAATCTCATGCACAACTAATGTCGCAACTGATAGCTAACTCAACCCTTTCATCTACCTCTTTCACTTGTCGCCACTGAACTGTCCATGCACTGAGTTAAACTGATGTGTTCTTTAGTTGAATAATGAGTTAATAATTAGTGAATTGAATAATATTTAATTCACCCAACTCATCTCTAGTGTATTAGCCAATTAAACTAAATACAACTAGTTCAACTAGTTAACCAGAACACCATCTCCATTAACTGTCGCATCAACTCCACCGAACTCCGCCACTTGAGCTCTAACTGAAGTAAACCATGCATTAGCTCACTTAACCCATAGGAAAAGCGTAAATCCTTCTGGAAGCTGCATGCCCCACCTCCGGGGGTCAAACTGAAGTGCTCCAAGAGAGTAAACTGAAGTTTAGAGTCCAAATATTATTAAGGGTAAATAATATTCGACTATTCTATTTTTAGCTAGGCAGTCTAAAAATAGAATTCGACCTAAATGTCTAAAAATAGATGTCCATCTATTTTTACCAACTTTACCAATCCTCCAAGAATAGCATACTGCAGCTCCCGGTCCATGATCCATATGTCTAAAAATAGACATAGTCTAAAAATAGACTTTTCGACAAAAATCACATGTGTGGTCCCCCACCTAGTTTAGGTGATCACTTTCCAACTAGGATCAGGAAAGATGTTTCAGGAGGCCTCCTTCACTGTTTCTTGTTGCCATTTTCAACACTCCCTCTCAACAAGAAAGGACTTTCATTGCATGCGACATGCAACTCCATGCATTCGCCCTGCAACCTCCACAAGCGCCATGCAACTCCATGCATCTGCTCTGCAACTCCTCTGAAACTGAATAGGCTCCAAACAACTCAATCAATCTTGATGCATCTAGCATCTATCATCAAAGTCTTCGACTTCTGCTTGGCCAACTGCACATGTCATCGGGAACCACTGCGCTGTTGAACTCTTGCACCCATGCACTCTTGCACTTGTTGTCAACTCTGATCTGCGCTCCAGTATCCGACACTGTCACTTTGATCTGCCTGCATCACTCCAACTGATCTTGCTACTGCTGCGCTGTGGGCACCTCGTAGCCAGGTTCAATCCATGAGATCCACACCATCTCATGAATCTTGCCCAGAAATCTCCTCATGGGATTAATCATGCATGTCGCCCCACCTCTCACCTAGTGGTATAGTTGCATGCACTCCCTCTGCCCATCTGGCACGAAATTTCTCTGCATGAGTGGTTGCTCCCACTCCATGATCCTCATCTTGTGGCTTCTCCACATCCCGAGGTTCACTATTACCTGCATGCAAAACTTGCTCCCTCTCAAGCATCAATTGCATGTCTTTCTACTTTGTCCCCAAAACTTGCTCCCTCTCAAGCATCAATTGCATGTCTTTCTTGCACTTCCCAACAGTAGGAAGCTTCGTAGACATCCCATCTACTTCAAGTCTGTAGAGATTCTTTGCTCGCCCCGTGTATGCTGTGCGAGGAAAACTTTTCGCTTCTGCGAACAACTTCATACCCTTTATCCTCTAACATTGCGACTGAGATCAAATTCTTCTTTAAACCTGGAACATGCACTACATCTTGTAAAAGAATGAGTTTACCTGACTCCCTCTAAAAGGTTATGGTACCAATTCCGGTCGCATTGTATCGTCCATTGTCGCCCAACTCAACATGCAACTGGAGATCTTTCTCCACCAAGTCACTGAAAAGATTCACATCTCCCGTCATGTGAAAGGAAGCGCCACTATCAAAATACCACCCCGATCCCAATGCACTAGAAACCATGCATGCGATCAATGAGAAGTCCAGCTCAAATTGCGAGGCAAGAGCCTCACCAGCTGCAGCTCCAGCAGCTTGCTTGTTCTTCTTCTTTTGTGGACAATTCGTGGCGTAATGTCCATGATCGTGATAGTGAAAACACTTCACTTTGGACATGTCACGCTCTTTACCATCTGCACTGGATTGAGAAGCCTTCTCCTTTCCCTTCCCCTTCCTTGATTTGGCAGCCAAAGCGCAGTCTTCTTCATCAGATACCTTTGATGAAGATCCGTCCCTGGTAGTCCTCCTGATCTCCTCTTGCATGAGATCCGACCACAGTCGCTCCCATCCCGGAAACTTCTCCCGACCATTGACACTATCTTGATATGAATGCCAAGCCTTCGGAAGACCAAGGAGAGCCAGGTCCACCATATCCTCATCTTCGATAGTCACCCCCACACTTCCCAGCTCATCTCTGCACTGAGTGAACTTCGTGAGGTATTTTGCGATGCTGTCACCTTTCTCCATCTTGATGTTCCTGAGTCTATCTTTGAGCGCCAACTTCCTTTGGTCGCTCTTGCTTTGGTATAGATCCATCAAAGCTTTCCACATTAAATATGGAGAAGCCTTTCCATGCAGGCTAGATACAATGTGATCCTTTACGCCCTCCAACAGTATCCTTCGAGATTTTGCTTGTTTCTTTCGCCAGGCCTCCACAACAACAGCATCATTAGAAGTAGGCTTTGGAATCTCTTTCTCCACGAATTCCAATAGCCCATTATAATCTAATATAGCCTCCATGCGGTCCTTCCATGCAACATAATTCGAACTTCCTTCCAAGGCATATTCTAGTCGCAAACTGTTGAAAGACATTTTTGCCGCGGCACCAAGAACACAAATCTGCAAATTCGAATTTCACCACCAGCTGATAACTCAATCGCTTTCGATCTACACTTGAGAACAAATTATTTCCAAATCAGAGATTGACTGCATGGGCTTTTACTAGACCTTTCACTTTCCAAAGAAAGATGAATCTGGAGGCTATCTGGCCCGTATGCAGGCTCTTTCCAAGGAAATAAGTTTGCAATCACCGTAATAGATCTCGACAATTAATATCGCTCTGATACCATGTATAAATTTGCTGAATAAGTCACTTATTCAATCGATATTAACATTATCACACATCAATTTCGAATTGCATGCATAACACATAATCTCTTCTACAATTAATTGTCACATGCGGAAAGAATAGAAGCGATAGCACATCAAATCATCACACACATTAACACAGTATGTATGGGGAAAGATTATAGCTGAAAACCCCTCAGCTATTCTGTATATTAGATGGAGAGAACATGCAGCAAATACATAGTAAAAACTCCTCACAAGTACTCAGTACTATCTCCCAAAGCTACACAAAAACTAGCTTGGTTTTGAACAAGTCACAGGTTCAAAACACACCCACTAATTTCCCTTCCTCTATTGCGCAGTCAAGGCTGGTCTAAATAGAGATCCAAGTTCGAATCTCACTGGCTCCAACTGTGCAATTGTCATTGGTAATTTCCTCCAAGTGTGGTGCAAATCTCATGCACAACTAATGTCACAACTGATAGTTAACTCAACCCTTTCATCTACCTCTTTCACTTGTCGCCACTGAACTGTCCATGCACTAAGTTAAACTAATGTGTTATTTATTTGAATAATGAGTTAATAACTTGTGAATTAAATAATATTTAATTCACACAACTCATCTCTAGTGTATTAGCCAGTTAAACTAAATACAACTAGTTCAACTAGTTAACCAGAACACCATCTCCATTAATTGTCGCATCAACTCCACCGAACTCCGCCACTTGAGCTCTAACTGAAGTCAACCATGCATTAGCTCACTTAACCCATAGGAAAAGTGTAAATCCTTCTGGCAGCTGCATGCCCCACCTCCGGGGGTCAAACTGAAGTGCTCCAAGAGAGTAAACTGAAGTTTAGAGTCCAAATATTATTAAGGGTAAATAATATTTGATTGTTCTATTTTTAGCCCGTCAGTCTAAAAATAGACTTCGACCTAAATGCTAAAAATAGAGATCCATCTATTTTTACCAACATGACCAATCCTCCAAGAATAGCATACTGCAGCTCTCGGTCCATGATCCATATGTCTAAAAATAGACATAGTCTAAAAATAGATTTTTCGACAAAAATCACGTGTGGTCCCCACCTAGTTTAGGTGATCACTTTCCAACTAGGATCAGGAAAGATGTTTCAGGAGGCCTCCTTCACTGTTTCTTGTTTCCATTTTCAACACAAAGAAATATACAAGGCAATATTCAGAGTATAATGGGAAAGAAAGACAAGGCTCCGAGTTCTGAAGAGAAAGAAATGACTCCCTTGTATACAGACACCGCCTGTAACAAAGACGCTGGTATTACTACTTGGGAGGGCATGTATAATCTACGTGAGGAAGAGAACCCTAGAGTAATGGAGGTTACAGCTACTGCAGGCTCGCATGGGTCTTCTGATGCATCCATTACAGAGTTAGCTTGTTCATTCTTGCACCGAATAGCAACGAGACCTAGAATTCTTCCATACATAGACATGGTTAAATGGGTACTCGACAGTACTGATATTACAAACAGACAGTTTAAGACTCAGGGTCAAGAGCTCATTGGCTCATTTACTCCACAAGATTTGAGACTCATGTATCATTTTCCGGAGCCACAGGCAACTTATAACAAACAGTTCATATAGAAGTTTGCCAAAGAAAATGAAAACTTGGCAGAATGCATCAAGGACTGGTCAAGGAGAGACGAACCATTGAAGAAAGATAAACACGGTATGTATAGTACTGGTTCTCTCACTTCTCCGTATTTCTTTGCTGTTGCTATGCTCTGTCGGCTTTTTGGAAAGCCAAACATTAATAAGTTTTCGTTTGAATGGCTACCGTTATTGAATGCTGCTGTTAATGCTACTATTGTGGATTGGGCTAAGATATTATCTGACAACTTAGCCATGGCTATTTTGAATTATCGATCTAAAATAACTGTTTCTCAGAGGATTTATCCTCCTTTTTACTTATCTGCTTATGTGATGGATTCAATCTGTTATGTTTCTAAGTTTCCTTTAATGGGTTGGAAATGGACAACTCAAGATCCCCTACCCATTCATGTTTATCACAAAGAATTGTGGGATTCAAAGTTCATTCCCTATTTTTACAAGATTTGCCATGAAATCATGTTTCCCCTGTACAGAATGTTGTATGATAAAGACGCTCCAAGGTTTTCTCCTGAAGCAGAAGTAGACATACTTCCTGTTGCGAGATGGTTTGGAGAAGAATTGTTTACATATGTTAGGTTTTTTGGAAGTTTTGCTTCTCCTCATGTTTTACCTTTGTATGTTCCTGATAAACTCATAGCCCGAGAAATTGCTTATCAAACCTGCGGAGAAGGAGGTTTGACTAAAGATTTGAAGGACAATAAGAAGGCTATCTGGCCACAATTTCCTGTGGCCTATGGGGCCTTTTCATTATTTGATGTTGGTCATGCATTTAAAGAAGTAAACAACATTACATGTTTACATTTGTTCAAGTTTCCAAGAAGACCGTTTGACCCCTATGATATTGTTAAAAATTTCACTACTGCTGTCAAGATAAGAGTGTTTTCTAAAGAAGAAGATCTTTTTGATGACATGTTCCAAGAAAAAGACGCACTTAAATAAATTATACATTTGGCTCAAATACGGTTTCCTCCAGCAGAGTTTCAAGAATTCAAAATATACAGAGAAAGGAGGTTGACTACTATCCCTTTGGATAAATTACACTTGGAACCCGTAAGGGAACCAACTCCTATTATCAGTCTCAGTGGAAGTTCAGGTACAGACAAGTCTAAGTCAAAGTCCAGAAAAGAAATCTCTAAACATTCTAAGAGTTCTGATAATGATCATGATAAAAGTGAAGGGTCAGTAAGGGATACTGCCCAGTCAAAGGAACTTTCACAGCAACAGGTTTCAACCTCTCCACAATTAAATATTTCCCCTCTCATTGTACAACAACCATCAATCAGAACTGAATTAGATAAGGAATGGGAGACATTCAATGATTTGATTAATATTGAAGGAAAAAACACACAGACACCTGTGAGTAATATACAGACAACAAAAAATATAGTCACAGGAATAACTAGCAATGTCTCGGAAACATAACATATTCCCATTACCTCATCTTCTGAACTCATGCTCAAAATAGAGGAAATTCCTCCTCTTGATGTATTCTATAGTCCACAACACAAGGCAGTGGTAAGAAGACAAAGGAAGAAAAGGAAATTAGAAAATGTGCTCTCTCATGATGCAGAACAATTAGATGTCTTATGGCAAGATCCTACTACTGATCCAACTGAAAATCTCACCAAATTATCTCAGATCACAGGAGCATATGCCTCTGCAGCCATTGATAAAGCATCTGAGGTACGAAAATTATTGAATGAAAAAGAAGATCAAGTACAGGTTCTGCAACAACAACTGCAACAAGCCAATGCCAACAATGAAGCACATAAACAACTTGAAAAATTACAGCAAGACTTCCAACAAATGCAGATAGGATATCAGAATAGCTTGGCTGAAAAAGAGAAACAACTACAGGATGTGCAAGAGATGCACAAAGATGATCCCAAGCTTACAGAATTTATCACAGAGTCTATTTCTTTAAATGACCAACTACTGCAGCAATAGGAAATATTATGCAAAAGAATATTACAATGGAACTCTTATTGTGAAGAAAGTGATAAAATCACTAATAATGTCGTAGACTTACGACCTGATTATGATTTAAATGATAAAAGAGTTACTGACTATTTGTCTTGGCAAGAGACAGAGGAGGGGAAAAGATCAGGTGCACCTATAATCAATGAAAATCACAAAGAAATACTTTTTAATAAATGGGATACACAAATCAGGAAAGCAGAGCAAGCGGCATAAGAAGCAGCTACAACAGCCAACAATATTATTGATTGTATAAATGAAAATTTACACAAGGAAAATCTGATCTCTGAAACTACTCCAGGGTACCTACCAAAAGCACAACAACTACAAACAGATTGGAAAGAGAAAGCCCAAGAAAAGGCAAAATTGATTAAAGGATTAACAAAGTTAAATTGGGATTCTTACTGGGCATGTCTGGTAAAACCACACAGCCAGTGCATGAATCTCAAGTGTATCATCAATTCTACCAAGAAGATGGCGCCAGCTCTTGCTGATTCCGTTTTCACAGGACAATTAAAGTCTAAAGTCGGCCAGCCTATTCTTCTCAAATCAATGCTGAACGCTTGCAATTCCAAAGAACAAATTCACAAGTAGTTAGTTGTTAAGTTTTAATTTTAGATTTAGTATTAGTTTTGCTTTATTTTTTGCCTAAAAAGAGGACGGTCATTTAAACCGTATCCTACATTTTTGTAATAAATTATTTTTAGATTTAGTTAGTAGTATTTAAACCCTTCTCATGCATTTTGAGAAGGGTCCTGAAATTTGTCAAAAATTTGTCCTCAGAACATGCACTTTTGCACCCTCCGAGGAGGTTTTGATGAATGAATGGAACGGGATTTATTGATATCTGCGTATAATATCTGCTACTGATGTTGCACTTTTGTACTCTTAGTGGATGTTGGATTAAGAAGAGATAAGTCATTATTACTTGAAGCTCATGAGTAGAACTAGTTATAAATGGTACTTTTATCTCTTAATTATTTCTGCCTTTGTGTTAAAGTGATATTTATTTTCAGTTGTTTATGTATTAACGCTTGAATGCTTGAGTTATAATTTGGCACTTTTGTACGGTGATAGCCATTTTTTTATGCTTAATATATGGATAGCTTATTATGCGATATGTTTTTCACAACTATTTCATCTAACTTTTTATATGAAGTGGTTTATCTTTATTGAATTATTTTATTATAACAATTGAATGATCTTTATTACCAATTGCTATTTGAAATCATTTTAGATCGCATAAAGAAAAGATTACATCCCGGGTTAAGTTCAGAATTAGATTGTTTCTATTTAATTAGAATACAATTGCATGTTATAGATTATAATTAGAATAAAATAATTTCACTTAGGAACTTTTAGAAATGAAATATCAATTCTCAACACACACACACATATTGGGAAATTGGTCCCATTATCCCCAGTCGGACCCACTACACCAAACAGAAAAGGAGATGCTAACCAAGGTCTGGACCGGGTGGGTATCCCCCTTGTTGTAGACCCGATTTTCGGGGCTTCAACAGTACCCAATAGCACAAATTCCTCCCCCCTACTGTTATGTTGCCGGTATGTTGTGTAGATTATATGAAAAACTTGATACCACTAGGTTTTATATAGATTGGGTCCCATTAATTGACGCAACCATCAATTCCTTAATTTTTAATTAGGAAATTATCCTATCTAATAATATAGCTAAAAACATCATGGAGTATAGGAGTAAAAGAAGTGTTTCATCTAGAGAAATACCCCCCTTTTACATGAGTGCCTATGTCATGGATGCAATTTTCTTTTCTTCTAGTTTTCCTACCATGGGATGGAAATGGACAACCCCAAACCCTACTCCAATCCATATTTACCCTAGAGCCCTTTGGGATTTAGACTTCCATCTGCATTTTTACAAAATTTTCCATAGATTCATGTTGCCTATGCACTAGATGATATTCAATGAGAAAGCCCCTAAGGTTTCTAAAGAGGCTAGTACAGACATTCTTCTTGTTGCTAGATGGTTTGCAAAGGAAAGTTTCACTTATGTCAGAGTTTTTGATAGTTATGTTTCTCCTCATGTCCTACCATATTATGTTCCTGATAAGTTACTTGCAAGAGAAAATGCCTACCAATTTGTTGTAAATGGTATTTCTAAAGAACTTAAAGATGCTAAGAAGGTCGTTTGGCCTAATTTTCCTTTACAATGTGGTAGTTTTTCACTTTTTGATATTGGTCATGCCTACAAGGAAGTTTCGAATGTTAATCTATTGAATTTTTTAGTAATGCCAAATCGACCGTATGACCCCAATGATGTGATTGATAGATTTGATGATTTCTTTCAAGGTATTGAAAATTTTTCAGATGTGCTTAAGTTTTCATCCAGTCAACTCAATTAAGATGACTTGGAAGCCTTCCAAGAATACATAAATAAGAGACTGGAAAGGATTCCTTTGGATTTATTGATTATTGAAGATGTCAACAGACCTACTCCAAGTATTAGCTTGGATAATGAACTGAAATACATGTCTGAAGATGAGTCAGGGAAATCAGAACATCAATCTCAGAATTCAGATCATTTTGAAAATGAATATGAAAACAGAGAGGAGAACCCAGAAAAGATAATTGATCAAGTAATCCAAGAGATTGAAATGCAGGCGAAAGGAAGAAGGAATGGTACATAATCATCTTCCCAAGAAGTCCAACACAGTCAAGATACACTTGATCAGTCAGAAAAGTCCCAACCAAAGAATTTGAATAGTGAATGGGATGATTTTTCTAAGGAAATAAAAACTCCTCAAACAAATCCCATTACTGATCAAGCTGCCAGTTTTCAGACACCTAAACATTCCCAAAAGTTAGTGGAAATGATTACTCCATTACAACAAGTTCCTAAAACTCATGATTGAGAGATCATTCTAGCTCATCCCACAGAACAAATAGTGTTACAAGTTGAGGAAATCCCATTGTTGGATTTCTTCTACAGTCCTAGTCATAAGGCTGTATTAAAGAGAAGCAAACAGAGAATAATTGATGATACAGTCTCAAACCTTACAAATGAATCTATTGATGTTTTATGGAAGGATCCTCTAACTGATCCTATTGAACATTTAACCAAACTATCAAATTTTGTAGGGGCATATGCTACTGCTGCTGTTGATAAAGCCACTGAGGTTAAAATGTTACTGAAGCAGAGAGAATATAGAATACAAGAATTAGAGAGAATGTTAGATCAAGAAAAGGCCAACTCCAACGAGCAAATGAAATTGACGATGTCCCAATTTCAGAAGGATTTCAAAATTCTTAATTTACAACATCAAGCACAATTCAGTGCAAAGAAAACACAACTGAAAGCAACAATGAAAATATTACAAAGCCAACCACGGTTAGAGAAATTCATAAAGGAAGCATTGGACGTGAATACTAAGTTAAAGAAACAACAAGAAGTATTTTTCCAACAAGCTTCTATTACTGGCTCTTATTGTGACTCAAGTGAAATATTGATCCAGCAAGTAGCTATCTAGAAACTTGAATGTGAGAAGATTGAAAAAAAAATCAATGAACACATTCAATGGCAAGCATCAGACTCAGGCAAGGAAGCTAATCTACCCCAGATAGACAAATCCCATAAGGAGATCTTATTTAAGGATTGGGAAGCACAAATAAAGCAAGCAGAGAAAGCATCAGTGAAAGCATCAAGGATTATAAAGGAAATTATTGATTCTGTATGTGAACAGTTGTTGAAAGCAGAACTTATCAAAGAGTGCACGTCTGAAGTGCTCTCAAAAGTCAAAAAGCTAGAAACACAATGGAAACAAAAGGCAAAAATGCAGGATGAAACGATTAAACATGAAAATAATTTTAATCAAGAAAATTATTGGAATTTTCAGATCAAACCTTATCATCAGTACCAGAGCTTGGAGTATTTAACAGATTCGACAAGAAGATCGCAACCAGCACTCTCAAATACGGTATTCAAGGGATAGGTTAGATCAAGGATTTCACAGCCAGCTCAACTCAAGCCCATGCTAGATATTTGTCGACTTCGTGATCAAATCCAAAAGAAATATCATAATTCATAGTCATATTGTTACTTTATTTTCCTAGATTGTAGTTAAAGTTAGTCTTACGAGGGTGGTTTTTTGAAACCTCCTCTATTTTTATGTAATAATATATTTTTAAAACATAGTTAGTTTTGTATTTAAACCCCTCTCATGCATTTAGAGAAGGGTCCAGAAATTTGTCAAATGTTTTTGCAAAGAATGCACTATTGTAAGTTTGTGAATGCTTTGATGAATTAATGGAACACAGTCTGCTATCTTTTGACATTTGAATTTGTTTAATTGATGTTGCACTATTGTACTCTTTAAATTGCTTTAAAGTGAAGAGGAGAAAATATCTACTGTCAGTTTACATGAGTAGAACTTCATACATATGGTACTTCTATTCACTTGTATTAAGTCTTTCTTTCTAGATTGATAGTCATCTCTTTTATTGCATTATATATTTGAAACGTTATTATAGATGAATGTTAAATGCACTTTTGTACTAATATTTATCTATGATTTATTATTGGATATATAACCACACTTATGAATGTGATATACTTTTCACAATTCTCCTAATAAAACTATTTTGTTAGAATAATCATCTTACATAATTTTCATCTCTTTCAACTGTTAAATAATCTACATTACTAATAGTTGAGAGATATCTCTTTAGATTGCATAAAGGAAGAAAAAACCCGGGTATATAGTAGAATATATAGTTTTAGATATATGCATGTGATAGATTAGAATCATTTTCCACTGCATGCTGTATAATCAAAACACACCCCAAAATCATCCTTATTGTGAAACTGGTCCCACTATCCCCAGTCGGAGCCACCACACCAAACATAAAAGGAGTTGCTTTAAGGTCCGGACCGGGTGGTTTTCCCCCATGTTGTGGCAGCGAATTCTGAGGCCTCAACAGCACCCCCTGTGGGTAGTGTATATAGGAGAAACAATTTCTCCTAGATGGTCCTTAGCCAACAACCCCATGGAATCACCAAATAGATCAATGTGTCATTTTCTCCACCACCTGCGCCATCCATGTTGTTATCACAAAATTTTATTTGATTGGCTGCTAATGAGACAACTTCATGTAACTATTTCAAACCAACTTGTGACTGAATCTTAGCCTCTTCAGTCTAAGAGGGCTCTCTCAAAAAGGGTTAATGATATTTGATAAAGATGAATCTATATGGCTAACTCTACTTGGAAAATAACTTGATTGTGATGTGTGTAAATTGAAAAGAGAACAAGTCTGCAATTCATTGGGCTTATGGAGTCAACAAGTTTAGTAGTTAAGTGGTAAGTTCACTTGACATGGAAGCTGAGGCAGGTAAGAGTTTTTAGCATAGGTAAATAACTCATGAAACATGAAATAACATAGCCAATTCATCAATAAAGGAAGTCGGAGCATACACCTATGCTTTCTGAGTATTAAAGATGAAAACCACTACAAATGGTACGCATAGAAAGTAAAGATCAAGTAAACACTAAAAAATCCATGAGAATCTTAGGTTGGTCAAGTAAAATTCCTCTGTATTACTAAAAACAATCAATTTACATAAAGCTGCAGTATTGCCAAAAAATCTCCAACCCTTGGCAAATTCGAATATGTGCCCTTTAATAGAATTTTTACATGAGAGATGATCTGCCTCTAGGCTAGATTCATCGATTTTTTCATAATGACACCTTGCATAACAAGAAAACATATGTTTTAATGAGAAAATGATAACTACACTACAAAACAGTCCTTTTCCTAATAGGACTCAAACTGTTCATTATTATGTCAACTACCTTATCTCCTAAAACAATTACATATTTGAAAACTATTGCTTCACATGTTCGAATAGGCTGTGATGGGACTCATCACTACATGACATATTAATTATCCTCCTCCAAATTTGGAAACAAACCCTATTTTTAAGGAAAAATGGTCCTTATCTTCAACGAATGGTTTGGCTGATGAGTTGTCTTTATTTCATACTCTTCAAGTCTTGGATGAATGCTGACATAGTGATTTGACCCTTTGAAGGTATCCTCCTATCCAAAACTGCCCAAAAACTTTCTCATAAACCTTCAACATAGCATGCTACAAAAGTATGACGGTTTCGTAGCATACAAAAAATTCCCTCTGCTAGCATAATTTTTGCTTCTTTTCTTTTGCATTGTCTTCATCATCCCTTGACACGTCTTCCATATAATTTTTCACCTCTTGGAAGCTTCTCAAAATGGTTTAAATGCAAAAAGAAAGCTACAGGTGGTTTCGTAGCGTTTTCTTGGCTTCAAGTCTAGGAAACACTACAAAACTACTAAAAACAATGAAAATTCTAGATTTTTGCCTAACTTCAAAAATATGCCTTCCAGCTGTAAAAACCTTGTTTCCAACATGCCATTGATCTTTCAAAACATAAATTAGCTCAAAATATGAGTCTTGAAGTGTTTCTTCCTCATTGATGATGATTTGAGCTATTGGCTCTTCAACTACTGTCATTTTTAGGCCTTTCTTCTCCAACTCCTCATGGATTAGTTCTAGCTGTTCCTGGAGGTCTTTAACCCGATCCTTTAGCTTTCTGTTGGTATATTTCAAATGCAAGTTCATTCTTCTGACATGTTTGACCTCTTTCCTCAATGGCATAGTCCATTTGATTAACTGTTGTGTGTTTTCTAGGGTCTTTGATACAGTGTCAACCTGCTCTTCCTAAACTTCTTTCATCTTTTCAAACTGAATCTTCTGGATATTATGTTTCCTTTCCTCCTTCTTCATGACAGCTATTTCATGATTAGTCAACTTCAATTTTTCTTCAAGGAGCTCAAACTCTATTTTTTCTATTACTTTCTCTTTTCCTTTCTTTGGCTTGCTAACTGGATCTTTCTCTACAGGTGATGAAAGATCAATAATGTCTTGTGGTGGCTGGATTGTGTCAGTAGGTGGATGAACCTCTTTACTTCTCTCCAACAGCTTTCTAGCATGCCTTGTCATTGGCTTCCTAGCCTAAAACATAAAACCTGCATCTTCACCTTCAAACTCTAGTTTCTTTGTAGATTTAGCCTTCTTGAGTTTTTTTCCACCTTCATCTATATCCTCAGCCTGAACTATAGGAGTCTCTTCAATATAAATGGCATGTAGTATGTCATATAAATTTCCTTTGGCCACTGTTTTGTCTTCTAAAGCCACTGTTTGACTCCTTGTAATCCTTTTTCTTCCTTGTTTACTCACAGCTTGTTCTTGTTTTGCAGGTTTGATCACTTTTGACTTTTGTTTTGCAGGTGGGATAGTGGGTGTATCAAAACTTTGCAATTGCTCTATTTCCATCATGACTGGTTCACTTTTCTCTGCTATTCCTGGTTCACTTTTTTCTGCCATTAAAGGTGATGGGATACCCCTATGTTTAGGAGTTCTTGTAGGGGTAAGGGTATCCATTTAAAAACCAATAACAAACAGGAAAGAAGACCAGTCTCTGCCTAATCTTTGGAGCTCATCTAAAACCAGCAATTTTATTAAACCATGATGAAAAAATGAGGTTTCACTTCCTTTAGATTTTTCTTGGACCTTATCTTCCATTTTTGCTAAAATGCTATGTAGATAGAAAGGCAGATTAAGAGATATCTTACCAGAAAAGTGTAGGAGAAGCTTGAAATGGTAAGAATAAACTTTATGGTATCTCCCTTCACAAGTGAAATATTTATGGATGATAAGAAATTTTTTTGAGAAAATATCCTTCATGTAACTCCTTCGAATGGCATTTGAAAGGTCCATTTCATTGTTTTCTGGCTTGATAAACTCTTTACACTCCTCCATGTTGAATTTTAACCCTTTGAACCATTTCTCTTGTCCCCTTGAAATCCCTGTTGCTGCTGTAATGACCTCTGGTGTAATGGTGAGATTCAACATCCCCACTTTAGTAGTGTTCCACTGAAGTTTAGGAAAATTATTTGGAAACCTGTACAGGGCAGCCTTGCTGTCTTCAAAAAACTGTAAATATCTTGTCCTTCTGAAGACTTCTACAACTGTTGGGTCTTCATTAATGAGGTTCATATTTGATGGTTCATATCTAAGACATTGGCCACCCTTATTTGTCTTTCTTTTTGCAGCCATAGTTTCTTTAGTGTCTTCTCTACCTCGCTTGATAGTGCTCTGCCTCACTTGACCACTGATATCTGCAGACCTTTGAAAGTACTAGCCACAACTTTGGCTTAATGAAATCGCTCTCTAGAGCTCAATATCACACAAAGAAGGAATAAAGAATGAGAAATGACTTAATTTGGAAATATTTTGAAGTTTTGATGCCCACTCATAACACAATTATGACTCATACATGCCTAAAATGGTGATGATGACTTCAACCCTGACCATGTACCTTGATATTTACCCTAACTGACTGGAATGGCATATAAATTATCCCTTTCAAATGATTTTCTAACATCTAATAGCTAATTTGACATGATAGACAGGAAACCTCAATTTCATAGCGTTCCTAATGTATTTTTGGTTGTTTTCGCTATGAAAGTATCAGCCGTTTCATAGCGAAAAGTGAAATTTATCAGTGTATTTCACTACGAAACTGTGGTTTCTTGGCTAAAACGACCATTTCGGTGTTAAAACCTCGGGAAATGAAATCTGTCAGAAAATTATGAGTGACTTGACATGAGGGGATTTGAAAGAGAGTGGGTTTAGACCTTAGGGTAAGCTTAATAAGAAAAATTAAAAATTTTCCTTGATCAAGTAATGAAAAATGAATCCTATAACCCTGCCTTTGACACATGAACCTATATGAATTTTTCAAATGTTGCTTCATTTTTTCTAAGTGATAACACATGTGGTCCCTTGACCACTTGCCATGAATTTATGCTTGAAGGTGGGCCTCCCGAACTGAAAGGTATGGAATTTCATTGGTAGAGTTGATTAATTTTACTTAATTTTAATGGGCAATTGTGGGCATGGATTAGTGGGGGGATTTGGCGGAAAGAGTGGGTTAGGTTTGTGTTATTGTCTTGACTACTTGATTTCATGGTTATCCTTGTATCCTAATCCCATGGGATATCCTTTATTGACCATTTGGATTTTGGGTTGGAACTACATGGGAGATCTTGATTTTGATTGTGTGGTCCCGCTTCCCGATACCACCTACATTACTCCATTTACACTCATTTTAACCTCGTTCATCTCTTTTCCCATCTAGGTCCACATAGGGTTAGCCTCCCCCTCCCTTTTTCCACACCTTGAGTCGGGCCTATAACTATGCCCCGAAGGTTGATGCAGCTAAAAAGAAAATAAAAATCATAAATTGGCCACTCTCAACATGAAATGTACCACAAAATGCAAAAAATGGCCGAGACATAGAAATTTAGCATGTGGGAAAAGACAAACATGAGCTCTACCCCTTTATCCATGGCCATCATCCTGGTTCATATGGGCCCTAGATGATCCCCCTCTATCATTAAGGAACCCATGGTTGTCCCAATCCTTGGTGGGCGATGAACTTCCGCACCTTAAGGGGATATTAACTGCTACATATTACACATCATGCTCTCATCCCCTGGAGCCTCGAGCATTTATGAAGAAAAATCAATAAAAGTAAAAAGGCATATGAATAAGGGTGGAAAAACAAAGGTTAGGGTAACTCATGTAGCATGATTTTCTCTCTCCTACACTCATATACCCAAGTATGGGCTTCCCTTATTTTAGCTACTTTGGCTCCTTCACATGTGGTATGTATTTTTTACCTAATCCCCACTCTATTCCATCATTATATCATTTTCCACCTGCCATTTGAGGGATGTACCACAAACATGTCACCCCCTTTAGAGGTTGAAACCACCTATTAGGGTCCTTCTCTAACCCACTATTGAGCTTGGAGATACTTGTACATACCAAAGCCCACTATGGAAGGGCATGCCACCATGAAGTGCCCCACAAGTTCCATGACTTGTAAGCTCTTTTAATTGATTATTCTAATGATTTTTTGTATTGGAGGGCAAGGGGACACATTGGATCTTATTCAAGATTGTAGGTGGGTTCCCATTTGGGGCTTGGTCTCCCTATACGGGGTCCTAGCCCTCCAAAAGGCCACATTGGAACTTGTAGTGTGAGATTTGAGAGCCATGGGCTTCCACCATAGATGAAATTACGTCATGGATCCCCAACAATGTTCACTAATTTCTCCTGTTCCTACTTTTGGATAAGGATGATGCACCTGATTCACCATGCCCAGTTGGCTCCACTGATGTACCATACACTTGGAAAATGTTCCAGGATCCAGAGGATTGTCCCCGCAACATAGGGATACCTTATGTCATAATTACATCCCTTACAATAAGTCTATAGGCACTTACAACCCATTTGGAGACCCATGAGGATGACCTTGTGCCCCAACACCCACTTGGGAGCACCACAAGTTCTTGCTTGGAAAACAAGGGGCCAACCCCTTTTCCACTATGATGGGAGTCAATTTCTGCATCATGGCACCCTTTGGACTTCACTAGGCCTCCTCAAAGGCCCAAAGACTCATTTTTTTTAACATTTGACCCTCTTGAAATGTGTATTCATGTATTGTTGAGCTATTTGGTGGGTTTGTCACCAAAAGTTATTGTTATTATGCACATTATTTTATTTTAGGGGATAAATTAGGCTTAATTAGATAAATCAAATTCATTAGGAAATGTATAAATAAAAGTGTGATGAATCATTTTTATCATCATCACTTGGATTGGATCATTCTCTCTTGTGAGATTTTCGCTATTCTTTTTGGAGGTCAAAATTAGATGAATGGATGAATTTTGATGTTTGGAACTCTTCATTTTTGTTTTGGAGCTTCATTATTAGAATATGATGATGATTAGATATACTTTTTATTACATTTAATTACTCTTTTAATGCTATTTTTCACTTTTTTATGTCACATGCATGTTGTTGGTGATTATCGCTATACTAGGCTGAAATTTGTTGCTTTTCTGATGTGAAATGGTGGAAATTTGTCTTTTTATAGTGTTGAATCATGTCATGGGCCATGTATGAATAAGTGAAGTTTATAGAGATATTTTATCTAATTTTTGTCTTGATAATTCATCACATATTGCATATCGAAGTGTAAATACCTTTAGCAATTATCCCATGCCTTAATTTTCATGTGAAATTGCTCTAGAGGCATCCTTGACTAAGTTAAATCACCCTAAGAATTGGAATATCCTTAAATCCATTTATCCCAAAGTATTAGGAACTAATCCTCCATAGGTGATCACCTTAAAGCATATTTTTCTCACCTTCTCTCTTTCTTTCTAGGCCTAGTCTACATAGGTCACCTAGGGAATCAATTGTATCATAATCTAGCCATCCAAAAACTTCGATTTTTGGTCAAGAATTGCGTTGCAGTTTTCTCTAGAGGCCCTCCAAATTTGAAACAAATATGATGGTGGGATATCGAGATATTTCGAGCCCTTGTTTAAGGACCGTTTCTTGCCCTAGGTTTCCCTTGGCTAGTGACCTCATTTGGATCATTGCATTTTATTCCAAGAATATTTTTCCGTCGATCCTCTTCTCCTCCCTAATTATGTCAAGCCACTCATTGGGTGATCAACTCCATACCCTTGACCTAATTTTGGGCCCACTTGGTCCCATGTCGTCCCACAAATTATTGAAGCCAATTTCACAAAGACCACTTGGAAACTAAAATTTCACAAGGATTTCTAGGACTAGGTATCTCCTTTACACATCTTGTCCTCAAACTCTAGCCCTTAAATTCCCCTTGGAACTTCCTAGAGAGACTTACACCTTGCTTCTCAAGCAAGAAATCCATACATTTTATCCCCTCTAGTGAATAGGCCATTGGAATCACCTTTTATTCCTCTCATTAACATGCTCATTATTATGATTCCCATTATACTAGGTCTCCTCCCATCAATGAAAGTACGTAAAAAGTAGGGAGCCTTAGTTTTGGTGATAGTGGGATACAACTCCATTGTTTCCCTTAACCTAGTAGTTTCCCTATAGGATCCCCTCATAGGACCCATGCTAGTTTGAGTGGTAACATTTTGGTGTCGTTGTCAGGGACACGGGACATGTGTTTTTTCCCCATACGAAATATTGAAATATCATTATTGGTGACTCCATTGGAAGAACGAAGCCCTAGTTCTTCATTTAAATTTAAGGTCAATGCTTGTAGGGTGAAGCAAGCAATTTTCTAGGAATATTTAAATTCACCATGGCGACTCCTAGATAATTTACATGTATATCTCAAATAGGGTGTCCTTCTTTGATTATTTTTCTTCTTTGGAGATCGTTAGCATCCCTTGGATCCCTAATAATGTCATAGGAAGGATGGTATGTGGGTGCCCCTGTTTGATGGTGATCCACTCTCTGCAATTGACCATGTAGAAATATTCAATGAAAATTCTTTAAAAGAGAAAGTGGTTCACCAAGATGTCCTTATGTTGTTGATAATGGGATCTCATGGTGGACTCATGGTTGCATAATAACGAACCTAGGTGCATCTCATATATTGAGGATTTCGTTGATGGATTTATTAGATATTTTCAAGTACACACTGCATTAATCATTCAAGAGGAAGCATTCATCGAGCATCATCAATACATTGAGGATCTAAGTAATGAGCAGGGAGACGAGCCCTCCTTGTGTCCACATGATGAAAAGGGTGATTTTGTGTTGGGAAGGATGAGTATATGGAAGGTGAATTTGATACTAACCTTACCTTTCTCAAAGATATTACTCTTGATGACTCTCCTTTTGAGAACCTTGAGGAAGGTGATCCCATTATCCCCTTGGAAGATAACATTGGAGATTACTTTCACATTGAAAAGGAGAGATGGTAAATTATTTGTCCTCAAGTAAATTGTGCTCCCATTTACGACACCAACAAGGAGGATGAGGCTGAGATTTATCTTCCCTTTCGCTTAGGAATTATTTGTGATGACATATCCATTAATACCCTTGGGAAGGATAATTATTATTTTCCCTCGCATGAAGAGGGGCAACTAGAAGTAATTTATTTTCCTTTTAGGGGAGACTCAATCTTTCATACTAATAATGATGAAATTGATGAGGCTCCCACCTATCCTCCTTATGATTATATATTCAAATCACTTAAGCCTTTAGATTATGATTTTAAGGAGGAAAAACCCATTGAAAATAATATTTCACATTCCCTTTTTCCTTTTCCTCTCATTCATCGTTTTAAGTCTTCCACAAGTGATTCCCTCGTCCCTTTCCGTATGATTTAAAGTGACCATGAGCCATTTCCCCCTTATAAGTATGGTGTCAAGGAATAGCCCCTCATTGAATATACTTTATCTGCATTGACACAACCCTGTGATTACTATAACTCCATAATATCCCTTATCCAATGTGACTATCACCGTGAGAAATATATTTATTCCACTCCATCCCTCCCTCACCCCTCGTTCCCCTCTCATCACGACCTTGTGCAATATACAAAGCATAATATTATAAAAAATGATTGTGACAGGGAGTTGTTGAGAATGATATTTCATTTCACCAATGTATACTTAGAGGGAAAGATCTGCACTTCTAGATTGGCTTATTTTTCTTCTCTTAGGGCTTCCTTTTACCTAAAATGGAGATCATATTTTCCCACCTATTACACAACATTTTGTCACTATCCCTACCATCCCTAACTCGCATATTGGAGGCTCGTTTCTGTGACCAATAAGTAGTGTCATGCTTTTCAAATACTATCATTGTATCCCTTTGCATGAGGACAATATCCCTTCTGTTGACAATTCCCTGAGTAGAGCTATAAAAATCCCAATTTTTTCCTTGGCGCGAGTAGCCAGTTACACCCTTGCGCCAACTGAGAAATTTAACACTGAGCCCATGCCAATTGGCGCTCTGTGCCAGTTAGACACCCGCACCAAGCTTTTTATGGATTTTTTTTTTAAAATAGAGGCAGAGGTTCCATTCCAACCACCTCGAGGATGAGTCATTGGGAGTGGTTGAACTGAAACAACCACAGACTCCTTCCTTTAGTTAGTAGTTTCCACCTCCCTTGGAACTCTCCTAAAGGATAGGACTCCCTCCCACCTTTGTAGGGATCCAAAACTCCTCATTTTCCTCTATAAAATAAACTATCTCTTTTAGTAGAAGCTAGCTGAACTGGGAGAATTATACATACTATAGTTGAGATGCTAGAGAAAATAGAATAAGAAGGAATTACATTGAGGAAGCTTGAGTCGATGAATTCTAAGAGAGCTTGAGTCCATGCCTTCATCCCGTCCGAATTCCCTGACCAACATTTTAGATGTGCTTCGCTTGAACCCCACTGGAGGAGACTACGACATCAAAGCATCGGTTGTACTCTTCCTTCTATTCATTAATATACATGACTACTGTTTGGTTTTACTATTGTGCTATGATGTTTATTTGATGAGATATGTTTAACCCTCTTTGACTGGCTAATAGTTATGAGTGAAACTATTTGGTCGTATGATGTTCTTATTCTTTGTCCTATGTGCAGGTATCTAAGTGTAACAACGAATGGATTGTGATTTTCCAAGGCAGAAGCGAGAGGCCACTACTCTTTCTGTAACGACGACAGCGTTGGATTCAAGGTAGGTCAATCTACCATGTATTTTGTTCATTCATTAACTAGGAAGCAACACTTTAGCGTGTAATTTTGTTACTAGACCCACCCTAGGGCTAGAGGGACCGTCTCTGTCCACATAGAGGATTTACTTTCATAACAAATTGGCGACTCCACTGGGGATCAGTGCAAGTTTGTCGTTGCATCCTGTTGGATCAGTTTCAATTATTGGTTTAGTTATCTGTCTTTTTCTGGTTTGTTTGCTAAGTTTCCATCCTCTGTTCAGCTCCAGAGTGTCAAGGTTGACCTTTGCTCATTAGGTTATGGTTTTTCCTCTTTTTTCCCATAGGTATCCAGCTTGGCGCAGTTTTTGTTTGGACAGTTGCGCCGATTGGCACAGGTTTCTCTTTTAGCACTCGTGCCAACCTCTATATGACATGGATTATAGCCTTACAGTTGTGCCAACCCCTGTAGGTTTTGTTTTGACCTCCTTAATGAGTGTTTTGGTCATTTGTTCTTGCTTCTAGGTTATTTTTGAGTGTGATTAAGCCTTTGAGACTGTGTTGACTACCGTAGACTCGTTTCCTTTAGTATTTTGTCCATTTTCGTGTCGGTGTCATTTAAGACTTTAGGGTTTCTAAGTGTTCTTGCACACTGAGCCTTCTGTTCGAGAACAAGTCTCTTTGATTGTTATCAATCTTGTTTCAGGTCGTTAGACTGAGTTTTTCTTGATCCTTTTGTTTTGCTGATTGAACGGTCTTTTTGTTTTTTCGATTAGTCCTTCTTCTTCAATAATTTGAGCATCGATTACTTTTCTTGTTTGGGTCACTTTTGGAAAATCTCTTTTTCCATTAAAAGTGTGCTTCATTAGCTTGCATTTTTTTGTGTCTATTTTGCTTTGGTTGAGTCATTCAATTTCAAAACCCTACATTCGAAAAACTCAAACTAGTGTTTATTTTGTTTTCCATTGAATTAGTACGTTGTGTACTTTATTTCATTGAAAAATCAAAAAATATCTTTGCATTCTTTTGTTGCATCGAAAGTGAAACGTTCCTTTACATAACTAGCATCTGTCAATCTAGGAAGGAATTTCGTTTTTGATTGATTGCATTAAAAGCATTAAAAGTTTCTTCGCATATTTTCCTTTCTTTCTTGTTTGAAATATTTCCATCCTTCTTATAACTAGCATTCATCGAATTGAAATGATGTTCATTTGCATATAGCTTGCATTTAGGAAGTTGAGCTCCAAATTCGATAGGGCCTGTAAATTGAAACATAATCCGAGATCAATTTTAAAATTTACTCAATGAACCTAAGGCAACATTGAAACCTAATGAAACATTTCTAGTGGTCTAGGCCAGAGACATGTTACGACGTCTTAAAACCTAGTATCCGTCGCTCACCTTTTGGCTTTAGACAATGCTAGTACGGACTTGTGCTCCCCGTACCGTCGCGTATATAAAGGGGGACCTCTCTAGGTTGAAATCCTTTATCCATAGGAAGTCGAGTCTGCTACCTTGTAACCGTGATACACCGAACACAACATTCGGGGAGACTACCTGCACGTACATTAAGTCCTTGGTCATTTCTCTTTCATTTGATCGCCAAGGTGTATATGGCAGTTCACGGAAACCTGGTATACCCTCTTTCTTATAATACCTGAGTAGTCGTTTCGATATTTTCATGACTCTTTAAATAAGTAAAAGATCATCGAGCACTTGTCCTTTCACGCTCATTTCAAATTGAAAGTGACTAGAGTCATCTTTTGTTTGTTTCTCGACTCTTAAAGCATGAAACAATAGATTTTGGTTTTAGTGTTATAAAATTAATCACCTATGATTACACGCCTATTAAAAGTTTGTTACTTGGTCTAATTTATTTCCTTGGTTCTTGATCTTGGAACCTTCGATTGGTTCTCTCTTTTCCTTCCTGTTCTGATATACGGTCAAAGTGGTGGAACCTCCAGTTTTTTCATCTTCATTGCCTCCTCGTGGTGGTTATTTTCTGGATGTTTCTTTCGAAACCCCTCAGTCCACTAGGTATGCTAAGTTTTCGCAGCCGATTCTACTATATATCCAACCCCTTGCTACTCGATCTCTTCTTGATGAGCCGGTTGAGTTCAATTGGCCTCCTTCAAGCGCTTGGTTTGGTTTTGGGGAAGAAGGAGAATTTTCTCCTCTTACGTCTAGATCGCCTTTTGTTGTTGTTGCGGTACCTCCTAGTCCCCGTAGTCGTTTCGAAGATCTTACGACAGACTCAAATATGGATTCCTCTAGTCCTGTTGGCGGTGAAGGAAGGTCTGTTTCCATAGAAGAATATAAACTCTTTCCTGAAGATCTCTCTCGTTCCTCTATCCAATATTCTTCGCCTTAGGTTTCACTTCTAGCTGGATATAGGTCTCTGAGTCAGATTATGTCTGGTGTTGCATCCATAGCACAATCCAACATAGTAACTCCTCCTCAGAGTTCAGTCCTCCCTTCGTTAGGACCGTCACCTTCGGCATCAGATCCGTTGGTTACTGTTACATCTATCCCAGTTCGACCTACTGTCTGTGTGGCTTCATCTATGCCTTTGGTTTCTACTTATGAGTTTGATGAGCAGATGTTGGATATTCATTGACGTTATGCTCCTTCGACGGAAGCCTCACCTGCTTCTAGTGTAGTTTCCACTACTCCTTTGATTCCTGGCGGTCTTACTTTTGAGGAATATCTGTTGGCTGTTCATCGACAAACCTCTCAGGGTTCTCAGTAGTCCCAAGCTCCTAGTAATCATTTGTTCCATCACTATGATGCAGTTGGTAATCCTATTTATTCATATCCAATTTATTATGATGAGTGTTGTATTCGAGTTTATTTTCCTCCTATTGATCCTCATCAAGTCGTTTCTCAGTTTAGACCTACTTTTCCTATGCAACCCTCTGGCTTACAAGGACAACCCTCTTAGGGACCCTTTAGCTCAGCAGGGCCCTGCTTTTTGTCCACAGGGACAACCATACGGTCCACAAGGCCAACCTTTACAAGGACAGCCTTTGGTCCAACATGGACAACTGTCTGGTCTGTCGGGTCAACCTCTAAATCAACCCAGATCATCTTTTGGTCTTGGGGGGAAAGTTTATCCACCACAGGGACAACCTGTTACACCTCAATCACAACCACACGTTCAGTATGGCCCAAATATTGTGCAACCAGGACAATCCTACGGTCCTTCTCCAGGTCAACCTAGTCATTAGGGACAACCTGGGACATCACAACCATCAAACCAAAATTTCCCACAAGGTCAACATGGTGGCCCTCAACAAACATTTCAATAGCCAGTTCAACCAGCTTAGCAGCCGTTGCAACCCGCCCACCAGCAGATTCCTTCATTTCCGCAACAGGTTTTACCTGTTTACCCTACTCAGCAGCCTACTCAACCTTCTCCGCAAGGTCAACCTGCGAAACCGCAGGGCGCTTATTACCCTCAAGCTTCATATCAACCGGTATGTAGTGCACCCCAGATTCCGTACACTCAAAATCAACTGGTATATAGCGTACCTTAGATTCCTTACCCTCAAAATCAACCTCTGTATGAGCAACTTCAAAGTAATACTTACATTCCACAGTAGAATCCTTATGCTACTCAGCAAGGACCTCAGTGGTCTACTTTGACTCAAGATCCTGGTCCTCAACCCCAGTATCAACCAAATTATCCTGTTTCTAATCCCTATGATCCGAATCCTTCGGGACAGAATGTATGGAGACAAAATCTCGCTTAGACTGGGTGGAATGTACACACAGGTCCTTATCAAACACCTCCAATGAATTTTAATACTCAATTACTGTTTCTTGCTACGTTGGAATTACCTGATGTGTCGAAGTTGACAAATGATCCTATTCTTCATAATCCATATTGGCCTCTGGTTCCGACCAAGATTCCTGGTGACTGTCCTAAATTTGAGGGTAAACCTGGTGAAGACCCCCAAACACATGTTATGACTTACCACTTGTGGTGTTCTTCTAACTCTTGGGTTGAAAATTCTATTTGTCTCCGTCTTTTCCAGCAAACTCTTACTAGTGTCACTGCAAAGTGGTACATTGAGCTGTCTCGTGGAGTTTTCCAAGATTTCAATTCTTTGGACATGGCATTCCTTACACATTTTTAGTTATCGATCCGCTATGAGACCGGGACGCATATCCTCACTTCATTGAAACAAGACCGAGCCACTCATATCTCAGATCATATTCATGAGTGGCGACATCATTTTTGCATGATCAAATTTGAGATACCTGATCAACTTCTGACTTATTGGTTCACTACCTCCTTTGTCAATCAGATTGCCAAAGACATAGCTATGGGGGCATGTGTAACCGAGGAACAAGACATTGCTTACACCCAGTACCTTGATCTCATGTACTCTCAGTCTAGCACATTATATGATATCTTGCCTAATGCTCCTTGACTTGGAACTTCTAAACCACCAGCGACTCCATCCGTTGATGGTATTATTAGTTTTGTATCGCAGACTTCTCAGAAGTCTCCTTCATCTAACTCTAGGAAGCATAAGTCTACTTCTTCCAATAATGTAGCTTCTCAGTCAACTTCGAATTCTAGCAAACCCACAGAAGTGAATGCTGTTCAGGCCAATCCTACAGATAACACTTCCAAAGGCAAGAAGAAGGGTAAAGGTAAGGCCAAAGCCAATACCTCAAAATAAGATTCTCAAAAACCTCGTTCTGCTGATAGTTCTCAATGCAAACCGAAGTATCCTTGTTTAATTTGTGATGATGAGCACTTCACCAAGGACTGTCCTCGACGGTCTGAAGTGATTCGATTTCTCAAAGGCACCCAAGGAGCTCCAATTGTGCTTAAAGAACCTTTCCCTCAGCAGACCCAGATGGTAGAGCACCCTCATTCCTCTGCCCCATCTGGTTTGCAAGTGTTCATGATGAATGGTTCTGCACCTGTTTCTATTGCTACTTGATTGAAAGATTATTTTGGTTCGCGTCAGGCAGTAGGGAAAGAGATCGCTAATGGTCCTCCTCCTCCACCTTTTTTTAGCTCTCTTGAGATTGAATGGCCTAGTGTCGAATTTGTTGTTCAGCCGCCTTCCAAAGGCGTACTCCGTAAGTCTTCGTACAATCCTAACGCCTGTACCGCTCAACATTACAGTATTGTTGAGGATTTGGCTCAGGCACCATCCACGATGTCTGTGTTAGAAGTACTTCACAGTTGTCCGTCGTAACGGAAGGCTTTGCTATCTGCGATAGGTGGGGTCGATCCTATCGACACTAGCCTTATTTCTTTTGATTTAGATAATTTCGTCCCACGACTCCCGCACCAAATTGCGCTCATCATTCAAGTTGGTATTAATGGTTTGAATATTCACTGGGCCATCGTGGATGAGGGTGCATCCACCTGCATTATGTCATCTGCTTGTTTGAAAGCCATTGGTTCTCCAGCTCTCACTTCTTCCCCCAATGCTCTTGAAGCATTTGATGGAAGGGAATCTAAACCTCTTGGTGTTCTTGCTAGTTTACCAATTACATTGGAAGGGAAGACAGTCAATGTCAAGGTCGAAGTCGTTGATGCTAAACTCAATTATAATCTTCTCCTCAGATGTAGTTGGACTCACACCATGATGTGTGTTTCATCCACTCTCTTTTGTGTTTTGAAGTTCCCGCACGAAGGAAAGATTATTACTGTTGATAAATTGTCTTTCTTCACTTCTTCTTTGGAGAACAATGTTCCGTATGTGGACAAGATCCCTAATCCCTACGAGAGCGTCGGGCCGAGCCTTTTCAAGGACCCTATCCTCATGGGTATTTTTCCCCTTCCACCACCAAATATTGTCTAGATCAATATGATTTCTTGCACCGATGACCCCTGGGTTATCCCTTCTCCTGAACAGATCGATTCATTCAGAGATTTGATGCCATTGATTCTGATTGAAATTGATTATTGTGAACTCATTGCTGCATCAGACACTCCATCCTCTAATTTTTCTCCTTCAAGCGTGACTCTTGACATCTATTCTCAATCCTCTTGGCTTGTTGATTTTGATTCACTGGATCCTTTGAAAGAAGTGTTTCCTTCCGATGAGGCTATCTTGGAAACTGTCTCTCGACGATCTACTGTGGGACAATGGTCATCATCGTTCCTCGTTTCTACCAAGTCTCAGAGCCATGTCTACTTGTATTGAGCATTTTGCCTCTCAAGTTCCTTCTCCTCTACTTCAAACATCTGTTCAGGTCCATGAATTTTTTTCGGAAGGTAACTTGAGTAACATTACTCAGACGATGCCTATCGACATTTCCATTAAACCGAGAATCATCAAGAACATCCATATTGAGGTTACTTGTTATTCCGATGAAGTGCAAGTCTATATTAGCCTTTTTCGTGAATTCCGTGATGTCTTTGCATGGTCCTACAAAGAAATTCCCAGCATTGATCCTAGCATTGTGGTACATGAAATTCCTACTTACCCTGGTTCAAAACCTGTTTGTCAACGTCTTTATCTGGTGCATCCTAGGAAAGCTGCTACCGTTAAGGCCGAAGTGGAAAAACTTCTCAAATATGGTTTCATTTATCCGATTCCATTGACCGAATGGGTCTCTAATATTGTTCCTATAAGCAAGAAATAAGGCACTATTCGTGTATGTGTTAACTATCATGTTATTAATCGAGATTTTCCTAAGGATAATTATCCTACTCCCTTCATCGATAAAATCATTCACGACTGTGTCGGGAGCGAGATGTTTTCCCTTATGGAAATTTTTTCGGGTTATAATCAGATTAACATTCTCCCAACTGATCAACACATGACTGCCTTCATCTGTCTTTGGGGCACCTTTGCATATAATAAGCTTCCATTTGGTTTGAAGAATTCTGGGGCCACATTTCAACGCGCGATGTCTTATGCCTTTCATGATATTTTCCACATCATTCAACCTTATCTGGATTACCTTCCAGCTCATTCAGCTAAGCGTAGGGACCATCCTACCCATCTTCGTCATATTTTTCTTCGTTGTAGACACTATAACATTCGGCTTAATCCACACAAGTGTGTCTTCTACATCGATTCCAATAGAATTTTAGGGTTTATCGTTTCCAAAGATGGGATTTGCCTGGATCCTCTCAAGGTTGAGGCTTTAATCAGTTGCCCCTCTCCTTCCTCATTGCATCAGTTGCAGAGTTTACAAGGGAAAGCTAATTTTCTACGCCATTTTATACCTAACTATGTCGAAGTAGCTAAAGGATTCACATGATTGTTAAAGAAGGGCGTTCCTATTTATTGGGATGAGATCGCTCAAAAATATTTCGAACATTGTTGGTCAATGCTCCTCTCCTCTGCCCTCCAAATTATCATCGTGATTTTTCCCTTTATTTAGCTGCTGCTTTCAGCACGATTTCCATGGTTTTGGTACAAGACGATGATGACAGTCATGAGAATGTTATTTATTACTTGTCTCATAACCTTCTCGACCTAAAAACACATTATGCCCACGTTGAGAAGTTAGTGTTGGTTGCTGTTCAATCCGTTCAACATTTTCGTCATTATATTCTTTTGCGTACAATGACGGTGATGTCTGAATGCAACCGCATGACCTACATATTGTCTTGACAATTGCTGGGGGAGAAATACTCAAAGTGGATTGTTATCCTCCAAGATTTTGATTTGGAATTTCTTGTTGCAAGTATAAGAAATCATTGGTCTTTGCTGATTTACTCTGTTCTCTCCCTTCCAACTCCGATCCTTCTCGTTCTGAGGAATCCATTCTAGACGATTCGATTTTCTTGATTAGCACCCTTGATCCTTGGAACGGTGATATCATTGTCTATCTCCAAGCTTCATCTTTTAAATCTAAGTTGACGAAGGATGCCCGCCGATGCATCCGCCATCAGTCACAACCTTATCGTATAGTTGGAGATACTCTCTATCGTATTGGAGTCGATTCCATACTCCAGTGATGTTTGACTCTCAAGGAAGCCAAGAAAGCTCTGAATGATTGTCACAGTGGTGCCTGTGGAAATCACATGTCAGGTTATGATACTTTACAGAAGATTCTTCGTGCTGGTTATTTTTGGACTTCTATTTACAAAGACTGTATTATCGCAGTTCGTAAATGCAATGATTGCCATATTTATTAACGCAAGTTGTGTGTGCCACCCGTTCCTCTTCATCCTGTCATTACCGTTGGTCCCTTTGCGAAGTGGGGCATCAATTTTATGACGCGTAACCTTCACTCGGCCGGGGGGCATGCTTACATTATCGTAGTCATGGACTACTTCATCGGATTTAATTTGTTATGAAGGTAAATCCTCTTTGCAGACAGAGATGATCCCTCTAGCCCTAGGGTGGGTCTAGTAACAAAAGGACACGCTAAAGTGTTTCCTAGTTAATGAATGAACAAAATACATGGTAGATTGACCTACCTTGAATCCAACGCTTTCATCATTACAGAAAGAGTAGTGGCCTCTCGCTCCTGCCTTAGCAAATCACAATCCATTCTCTGTTACGCTCAGATACCTGCACATAGGACAAAGAACAAGAACAAAATACGCCATAATAGTTTCACTCATAACTATTAGCCAGTCAAAGAGGGCTAAACATATCGCATCAAATAAAAATCATAACGCAATAGTGGAACCAAACATTAGTCATGTATATAAATGAATAGAAGGAAGAGTACAACCGATGCTTTGACGTCACAATCTCCTCCAGCGGGGTTCTGGCGAAGCACGTCTCAAATGTTGGTCAGAGAATTCAGACAGGATGAAGGCATGGACTCAATCTCTCTTAGAAGTCATCGACTCAAGCTTCTTCAATGTAATTCCTTCTTATTCTATCTTCTCTAGCAGCTCAAATATAGTATGTATAATTCTCCCAGTTCAGCTAGCTTCTACTAAAACAGATAGTTTTTTTTATAGAAAAGGAGGAGTTTGGGATCCCTACAAAGGTGGGAGGGAGTCCTATCCTTTAGAAGAGTTCCAAGGGAGGTGGAAACTACTAAAGGAAGGAGTCCGTGGTTGTTTCAGTTCAATCACTCCCAATGACTCATCCTCGAGGTGGTTGGAATGGAACCTTTGCCTCTATTTTTAAAAAAAATTCCATAAACAGCTTGGCGTGGGTGTCTAATTGGCACAGAGCGCCAACTGGAACGGGCTCAGTGTTAAATTTATCGGTCGGCACAAGGGTGTAACTGGCTACTCACGCCAAGGCAAAAATAAGGATTTTTGCAGCTCTGCTCAGGGAATTGTCAACAAGAAGAATGTTGCTTTCATCAAAAGGTATTTTTACAGCTCTGCTAAGGGAATTATCAACAAGAAGAATGTTGCTTTCATAAAAAGGGAAGCAAGGATGGTATTTGCAAAGCATGACACTGCTTATTGGTCACAGAAACGACCCTCCAATGTGCGAGTTGGGGATTGCAGGGACAATGACAAAATTTTGTGTAACAGATGCCCCCTAAAGCATGAAGTCCGAGAGAGAGGGAGGGGTGAAATGCTTTATGATAACGCGTTCGAACAAAACACCATTGTCGGAAGACCTGCAATTACAAATATAACTGATATCTGTGATACATGAATCATGTGGCATGGGCGCAACCATCCATAATAGAGTATATAAAACTGAGATCCGAGGTATGGACACAGCCATCCAGCAGGAAGGTTCAATAAATAGACTCAGGTATGGTTGTAGCCATCCAATCAAGAGAGTCATGCAATAAGTCATAACAATCCACAAAAATCCACAGCCTGGAGTTTATTAGACAAAACCTAGGGTCTTGCACTCCATCTTGACCTGAACAAGTACAATTTGGAGCATGCGAATATATGAGCTGAAGTCGAACATGTAGGAAAATCATTTGATTACCACCCAATGATGAAAGCCGTTAATAGACGCGAGAGAAACCATCAATGATGGAGATGGACCTCAAGGTACAAAAGGTACAATCTACAGAATGTGAACAATGATTTGACATCAAACATCCGCAGAATCACTCAATCGAAGGTCAATGATGTGAACCTTGCGTCGAATGAAAAAAACCTACCATTGAGGCATGTAGGCTCCAAGGTACCAGAAGGGAGTCTCTACATCAAATTCCTAGATAATGAGCTGAAGTCGATAGGAAGTGACCTGGTCGAAGGAGGGCCATAATATTTCCCACATCATCGACACGAGATAGAGGAACATGATGAAAGTGGATCAGGACCAACAGGAGATCAGAGGAAGGTTGACAACTGCAGAGGCAAACTTCTCTTGAACATATCAACAACACAATACTGGATTTAGCAGTCTTTGAAATCAAAGGATCTGAGGTCATGATGACGTGGCAAAGAGCAGATGAGAGGTCAAAAGAGATTACCCAAACCCATGGAGGAAAAAATGATGAAATGAGATGTCCCCAACCTAACACAAATGTAGACCAGTGCCATGTTCAAGAGCGACATACTGCCAACATAACTAAAAATTGGTTCCATTTTCCTCCACCATTTCTGGCGAGTACCCTAATTATTTTTTAAAACAAGATTGAAGGGGATAGCATATGCTTGCACTGTAAGTTTGTCCTTCAGAAAAATCCAACCTAGTACATTTTACGAGCCCTAGGAAGGAGGAACTCGAATAACATCATGGTGACGAAGTCCGATGTCATCAGGGTTTAACGAGTCAGACAAAGGAAGAACTCGACATCTTTTCATGTTTAGAGAGTTTGAAAAGAAGGTAGAAAAGAAAACTCTAGTAGTCCCTTTTCGTAGGTAGTCTCACAGGTCCGAAAAGGTAGAATACTGTGTCTGAGAGAACCTCTTAGTCGCGATAAGCTAAGGTATTCCTTTTTTGTAAATAATCCATCCCAGCCCGAAAAAGGGTTAAATGTATACTGGGTAGATATCATTTCGCAACCATTTAGCAAGTTCAAAACGAAAAGAATCTCGGAAATATTTTCAATTTTAGAGAGTCAGAAAAGAGCTAAAATATGACTCTAGTAGTGACTTTTTCGTGTTTTTACCGAGTCCAAAAAAGTATAAAATATAACTCGTTACTTCATCATTGTCGCATGAAAAACCTGTTGCTGCACAAGGGACATGTGTAAAACCCATTTCTCGAAAATAATATAATAAAATAATCAAAAAACATGTCATAAAACCTAATTAGGGTTGTGAAAAAATTATAAAATGTGAAAAATGGTAAAAATAAATACTTTTTACTTTTTATCTCTTGTGGAGCAATAGTTACCCATTTCACTGTGCAATCTTGCGGTGAAGATAACGACCGATCCAGCAGACCAATCGCAAATCCGTCAACTTCAGGTAAGAGTCGAGATCCCTCTCGTTATTTTAAGTCATTTCTTACTATCTGTAATTTTCAATTTCGAATTTTGGGGGAGTAAATGCAAAAATTAGGGCACGACGGTTGGCGCGGGTTTCGGGCACGGAGTCACGCCAACTGCCCGATTTTTTACACTAGGGCGCGCCCATTGGCGCGACTGTTTGGGAAATAGTCCCGCTAATGGTGCAAACCATTTTTAGGCAAAATTCTGATCAAATACCCCAATTATTCATAAATTTAAGGTTCAAAATTGACTAATACCACTCATATGAATGTGTTTGTAGGTAGAAAGAGGCAAAATGGTCATCGAATGTAAAGAACGGGAACATATCGAAGAAGATGAGCTGGCCATGGAAAATGAGAGAGTCATGGAAGCTCTCAGAAACTCTGGTCTAAAAAAATTCTTCCTAACGCCATGTCTCCGAGCCCAACCAGAGTTATTGCAGTATCTGGTCAGCATATGGGACAAAAATCAAGAGAAGTTCATCCTTCGGGATCAAGAACTTGAGATTGAAGTCTCTGACGTGTATTTCATCACAGGATTATCGCGAAGGGGAGTAGCACCAATCCTAACCGGCACCCGGCCTTGCATGGAAAACATGACCATGGTGACAGACAGGGTATGTCCAGGAGCACGGAAGGGATCAGGTAGTGAGAAAGTTGATATTCAAACTATCCCAGATTTGACACTACGAGTGGTGCTACATACCATCACATGAGTTGCGGGGTCACAAGCACCGCACGAAACAACAAAGACACAGTTGCTTCTTGCTATAGACTGCTTGCCACTGACCATCTACAACTGGGTGGAGGCCGTGACAATAAACATGAAGCACCAGCTAACAAAATGCAAGAAGTCCAAATTGAAACAATTTGGTTATGGATCTATTCTGGTATCGTTCTTCTTGGAACGAATACCCATTTTTCAGTGACAGGAGGTCATAGTCCTGACACCACTAGGGAGATAACCATAGATGGCTCAATGGGTAGCTTTGATGCCAAGCGCAGGGGGCGGTCAACAGATGTCCTAGAGACCAAAATTATTTGATTGGCTCCCCCGAAAACTAATTGTCTTGGAGGACTGGCCCTACTCTAGTACATATTTCACTGATGATCCAGACCTCCCACTCCCAGAGGGAGAAGATTGGGATGAATATTTGGGTGAGACCCTTTTTTAAGTTATATGAGTATTATGATTTTTTATTTATGCATGTTCTAACATTAAATCCATGTAATTGCAGACGTTGGCCGAGAGAGACCTGCCGGCATGTCACCGATAGCGAGGCGAATCCCTCGCGATTTCGATCCTCAAGGTGAGAGCGGCGAGGAAGATGAGATAGTGTGAAACCTTGAGGGGATCACATGAGGAGTCCCAGATTATGCATGTTTTGACGATGTTCCTCGTGCCTACCAGAGACATACTGTAGGGGTGCCTAGCCAAATTCACCGCTTGCTGAGGTGGCTTGTACGGGCAGTGACATGTTATCACGAGTACCATGCTGATTAGACACCTAGGTTTTATTTTATCTGCATATTTGAGAGACATGATGTCTCGAGATGTAACATAAACACACATATATTTTTTGATGTTATGATGCACATGGCTGCAAACATGCGATATATATATACATCTATTTCCCTACATGGATCTTTTACATATGATGATGCTTTTACAAATTACACAAATGTCTATCTAATACAATGTTAGCCACTGTATCAGTTAATGTGTTCATTCATCTAGGAATATGTTGATAGGTAATAAAATCAAAATGTCTTTCCAACAAACGAACAAATCTATCAACTCACTAGCAGGATCATAAATTACCCAGGCTGCCGAAGACAAATTCCTGGTACTGCAGGAAGTGCCATCCACGAAACAGACGTAAGGGGTAATAGAAATTTGCACAATAAGAAAGACCCAATAAGTAGGAAAACATTCACAAAGCACACCAAACCAAAAACATGTAAAAAAATGAAAACAACACCTATGTACACCTATTACGCATGAATGAATCACGCATAATATTTTTTAAGATACAACCCATTTCTAGGCTGTTCAAGAGGATGAACTTCGTAGTCAATTAGCTCATAGGCCCCATTTTGCAACATACGTTTAACGATGTAGGGCCCATGCCACATAGGTTGAAATTTTCCTACCCCCAGCTTATCATGAGCTTGGTCATACAGGAGGATGATATCTCCTTCAACGAAAGAACGAGGGGAAACTAACTCATCAAAATGAGCTTTGACCTGCTTTTTCTATGCTTCAATAATGAGAGAAGCAAAGCGGCAGGTTTCATCTAGCCTTTCTAAATAAAGGAGACACTCTTCTTCTGGCGAAGTATTCGACAGTAATTCAACAACCAACTTGAGCGAAGGTATTTCAAAAATTAAGGCAAATTCTCTCTATGGACAGAGACGATCCCTCTAACCCTAGGGTGGGTCTAGTAACGAAAGGACACGCTAAGGTGTTGCTTCCTAGTTAATGAATGAACAAAAGACACGGTAGCTTTACCTACCTTGAATCCAACGCTGTCATAATTACAGAAAGAGTAGTGGCCTCTCGCTTCTGCGTTGGCAAATCACAATCCGTTTGCTGTTACGCTCAAATACCTGCACATAGGAAAAAGAACAAGAAAAACATACAAAAGAATAGTTTCACTCATAGCTATTAGCCAGTCAAAGAGGGCTAAACATATCGCATCAAATAAACATCATAACACAATATTGGAACCAAACAGTAGTCATGTATATAAATTAATAGAAGGAAGAGTACAACCGATGCTTTGACATCACAGTCTCCTCCAGCGGGGTTTAGGGGAAGCGCGTCTCAAATGTTGGTCAGGGAATTCAGATATGATGAAGGCATGGAATCAAGCTCTCTTAGAAGTCATCGACTCAAGCTTCCTCAACATAATTCCTTCTTATTTTGTCTTCTCTAGCAGCTCAGCTATAATATGTATAATTCTCCCAGTTCAGCTATCTTCTATTAAAAGAGATAGTTTCTTTTATAGAGGAAAAGAAGGAGGTTGGGATCCCTACAAAGGTGGGAGAGAGTCCTATCCTTTAGGAGAGTTCCAAGGGAGGTGGAAAATACTAACTAAAGGAAGGAATCTGTGGTTGTTTCAGTTAAAACACTCCCAATGACTCCTCCTCGAGGTGGTTGGAATGGAACGCCTCTATTTTTAAAAAACATTCCATAAACAGCTTGGAGCAGGTGTCTAATTGGCACAGAGTGCCAACTGGCGTGGGCTCAGTGTTAAATTTATCTGTCGGTGCGAGGGTGTAACTGGCTACTCGTGCCAAGGCAAAAATAGGGATGTTTACAGCTCTGCTCAGGGAATTGTCAACAAGAATAATGTTTTTTTCATCAAAAGGGATGCAAGGATGGTATTTGCAAAGCATGACACTGATTATTGTTCATAGAAATGACCCTCCAATGTGCGAGTTGGGGATTGCAGGGACAATGAAAAAATGTTGTGTAACAGATGCCCCTTAAAGCATGAAGTCTGAGAGAGAGGGAGGGGTGAAATGCTTTATGAGAACGCGTTCGAACCAAACACCACTGTCAGAAGATCTACAATTACAAATACAACTGATATCTGTGATACATGAATCATGTGGTATGGGCACAACCATCCATAATAGAGTATATAAAAACTGAGATCCGAGTTATGGACACAACCATCCAGCAGGAAGGATCAATAAATAGACTCAGGTATGGTCGCAGCCATCCAATCAAGAGAGTCATGCAATGAGTCATAATAATACACAAAAATCCACAGCCTAGAGTTTATCAGACAAAACCCAGTGTCTTGCGCTCCATCTCAATCCTAATAAGTAAAATTTCGAGCATGCGAATATATGAATTGAAGTTGAACATGCTGGAAAATCTTTTGATTACCAGCCAATGATGAAAGCCATTAACAGACATGAGAGAAACCACCAATGATGACGATGGCCCTCAAGGTACAAAAGGTACAACCTACAAAATGTGAACAATGATATGATGACAAACATTCATATAATCACTCGATCGAAGGCCAATGATGTGAACCTTGCGTCGAATGTGAAAAACCTGCCATTGAGGCATGCATGCTCCAAGGTACCAGAAGGTAGTCTCTACATCAAATTCCTGGATAATGAGTTGAAGTTGACAGGAAGTGACCTGGACGAAGGAGGGCCATAATTTTTCCCACATCATCGACACGAGACAAAGGAACATGATGAAAGTGGAGCAGGACCAACAGGAGATCAGAGGAAGGTTGATAACTACAGAGGCAAACTTCTCTTGAACATATCAATAGCAAAACACTGGATTTGGAAGTATTTGACATCAAATGATCTGAGGTCATGATGACATGGCAATGAGCAGATGAGAGGTCAAAAGAGATTACCCAAACCCATGGAGGCAAAAATGACGAAATGAGATGTCCCCAACCTGACACAAATGCAGAAAAGTGCCATGTTCAAGAGTGACATACTGCCAACATAACTAAAACTTGGTTCCATTTTCCCCCACCATTTCTGGCGAGTACCCAAATTATTTTTTAAAACAAGCTTGAAGGGGATAACATATGCTTGCACTGTAAGTTTGTCCTTCGGACAAATCCAACCTAGTACATTTTACGAGCCCTAGGAAGGAGGAACTCGAATAACATCATGGTGACGAAGTCTGATGTCATCAGGGTTTAACGAGTCTGACAAAGGAAGAACTTGACATATTTTCATGTTTAGAGAGTTTGAAAAGAAGGAAGAAAAGAAAACTCTAGCAGTCCCTTTTCGTAGGTAGTCTCATAGGTCCGAAAAGGTAGAAAACTGTGTCTGAGAGAACCTCTTAGTCGCGATACACTAAGGTATTCCTTTTTCGTAAATAATCCATCCCAGCCCGAAAAAGGGTTAAACGTATACTGGGTAGATATCATTTCGTAGCCATTTAACGAGTTCAAAACGACAAGAATCTTGGCAATCTTTTCAATTTTAGAGAGTAAAAAAAGAGCTGAAAGATGACTCCAGTAGTGACTTTTTTCGTGTTTTTACTGAGTCCGAAAAAGTATAAAATATAACTCGTTACTTCATCATTGTCGCATGAAAAACCTGTTGCTGCACAAGAGAAATATGTAAAACCAATTTCTCGAAAATAATATAATAAAATAATCGAAAAAAATGTCTTAAAACCTAATTATGGTTGTGAAAAAGTTATAAAATGCTAAAAATGGTAAAAATAATTACTTTTCACTTTTTACCTCTTGTGGAGCAATAGTTACCCATTTCACTGTGCAATCTTGCGGCGACGATAGCGGCCGATCCAACAGACCAATTGCAAATCCGTTAGCTCCAGGTAAAAGTCGAGATCCCTCTCATCATTTTAAGTCATTTATTACTATCTGCAATTTTCAATTTCTAATTTTGGGGGAGGCAATGAAAAAATTAGGGCATGGCGGTTGGTGTGGGTTTCAGGCACGGAGTCGCGACACCCGCCTGATTTTCTACACTAGGGCATGCCCATTGGCATGAATGTTTGGGAAACATTCATGCCAACGGTGCAAACAATTTTTAGGCAAAATTCTGATCAAATACCCCAATTATTCACAAATTTAAGGTTCAAAATTGACTAATACCGCTCATATGAATGTGTTTGTAGGTAGAAAGAGGCAAAATGGTCATCGAATGGAAAGAACGAGAACATAGAAAAGAAGATGAGCTAGCCATGGAAAATGTGAGAGTCATGGAAGCTCTCAGAAATTGTGGTTTGAAAAAATTCTTCCTAATGCCATGTCTCTGAACCCAACCAGAGTTATTACAGTATTTGGTTAGCATATGGGACGAAAATCAAGAGAAGTTCATCCTTCGAGATCAAGAACTTGAGATTGAAGTCTCTAACGTGTATTTCATCACAGGATTATCGTGGAGGGGAGCAGCAGCAATCCTAACTGGCACCCAACCTTGCAGGAAAACATGACCATGGTGATAGACAGGGTATGTCCAGGAGCACGGAAGGGATCAGGTAGTGGGAAAGTTGATATTCAAACTATCCCAGATTTGACACTACGAGTGGTGCTACATACCATCACACGAGCTGTAGGGTCATAAGCACCACACGAAGCAATAAAGACACAGTTGCTTCTTGTTGTAGACTGCTTGCCACCGACCATCTACAATTGGGCGGAGGCCGTGACAATAAACATGAAGCGCGAGCTCAAAAAATGCAAGAATTCCAAATTGAAACAATTTGGTTATGGATCTATTCTGGTATCGTTCTTCTTGGAACGACTACCCATTTTTCAGTGACAGGAGGTCATATTCTCGACATCACAAGCGAGAGAACCACAGATGGCTCGATGGGAAGCTCTGATGCCAAGGGCAGGGGGCGGTCAACAGATGTCATGGAGACTGGAATTATTTGATTTGCTCCGCTGAAAATTGATTGTCGTGGAGGACTGGCCCTACTCTGGTACAAATTTCACTGATGATCCATACCTCCCACTCTCGGAGGGAGAAGATTGCGATGAAGATTTGGGTGAGACTCATTTTTTAAGTTTTATGAGTATTATGATTTTATTATTTATGCATGTTTTGACATTAAATCCATGTAATTGCAGACGTTCACCTAGAGAGACCTGCCGGCATGTCACTGGTAGTGAGGCAAATCCCTCACAATTTCGACCCTCAAGGCAAGGGCAGAGAGGAATATGAGATAGTGCACAACCTGGAGGGGATCACATGAGTGGTCCTGGATTATGCACATTTTGACGATGTTCCTCGTGCCTACCAGAGACATACCGTAGGGGTGCCCAGCCGAATTCACCGCTTGCTGAGGCGACTAGTACGAGCAGTGACATGTTATCACGAGCACCATGCTGATTAGACACATAGGTTTTATTTTATCTGCATATTTGAGAGACATGATGTATTGGGATGTAACATAAACACACATATATTTTTTGAAGTTATGATGCACATGGTTGCAAACATGCAATATATATATATATATATATACATCTATTTCCCTACATGGATCTTTTACATATGAATATGCTTTTACAAATTATGCAAATGTCTATCTAATACAGTTTTAGCCACTGTATCAGTTAATGTGTTCATTCGTCTAGGAATATGTTGATAGGTAATAAAATCAAAATGTCTATTGACAAAGATGAAGGATGCCTGCCGACATCAGGTAACTTACCTTCATCACAAAGTGCCCGTTCCTCTTCATCCTGTTATTACCGTTGGTCCCTTTGCGAAGTGGGGCATCGATTTTATGACGTGTAACCCTCACTCAGCTGGGGGGCATACTTATATTATCGTAGCCGTGGACTAATTCACCAAATGGGCCGAAGTAATGCCTACACTTGCCGCTGACGGTAAGACAACTACTCAGTTCATATTCAATCACATTATTGCTAGGTTTGGTGTCCCTCAAGCCATCGTTACCGATCATGGTTCCCATTTTTGACATTATATGGTGGCGGATTTGACTTCTAAGTTGGGTCTGCGTCATGACAGCTCAACGCCATACTAACCTCAAGCCAATGGCTAGGTTGAATTTGTGAACAATGTTCTTGTCCCGATGCTTCAACCTACGATTGGGATCCACAAATCAAATTGGCATCTCATGTTATTTTCGGCTCTTTGGGCGCACTGAACCTTAGTTAAGAACACAACCGTGTTCACTCCCTTCCAGTTGGTTTATGGCCTGGAAGCTACTCTCCCGATTGAATGTGAAATACCTTTGCTCAAGTTGGCTATTGAATTACTGCCGAATACTTCACCAGAATAAGAGCGTCTCCTTTATTTAGAAAGGCTGAATGAAACCCGCCGCTTTGCTGCTCTCGTTATTGAAGCATAGAAAAAGCAGGTCAAAGCTCATTTTGATCAGTCAGTTTCCCCTCGTTCTTTCATTGAAGGAGATCTTTTCCTCTTGTATGACCAAGCTCATGATAAGCTGGGGGCAGGAAAATTTCAACCTATGTGGCATGGGCCCTACATCATTCAACGTGTGCTGCAAAATGGGGCTATGAGCTAATTGACTACGAAGTTCATCCTCTTGAACAACCCAGAAATGGGTTGTATCTCAAAAATATTATGCGTGAGTCATTCATGCGTAATATGTGTACATAGGTGTTGTTTTCATTTTTTTACATGTTTTTGGTTTGGTGTGCTTTGTGAGCGTTTTCCTACTTATTGGGTCTTGCTTATTGTGCAGCTGTCTATTACCCCTTATGTCGGTTTCGCGGATGGTGCTTCCCACAGTACCAAGAATTTGTCTTCGACAGCCTAGGTAATTTATGATCCTACTGGTGAGTTGATAGATCTGCAAGGTATTTTTCTAGGACAAACTACAAACAATGTCGTTGAATATAGTGCTGTCATTGAGCTATTAACCAAGGCGATCGAACTTGGCATACACGCATTACTTGTAAATCTAGATTCACAGCTTGTCGTTCTACAACTCAATAATCATTATTAAATTAGAAATACGCACATTCTGAGATTGTATTTACGTATTTTTTTATTGGAAAGACATTTTGATTTTATTACCTATCAACATATTCCTAGACGAATGAACACATTAACTGATACAGTGGCTAACATTGTATTAGATAGACATTTGCGTAATTTGTAAAAGCATCATCATATGTAAAAGATCCATGTAGGAAATATATATATATATATATATATATATATATATATATATATATATATATATATATATATATATATATATATATATATCACATGTTTACAACTATGTGCATAATAAATTCAAAAGATATATGTGTGTTTCTGTTACATCTCGAGACATCATGTCTCTCAAATATGCAGATGAAATAAAACTTAGGTGTCTAATCAGCATGGTGCTCGTGATAACATGTCACTGCCCATACTAGCCGCCTCAGCAAGCGATGAATTTGGCTGGGAACCCCTACAGTATGTCTCTGGTAGGCACGAGGAACATCGTCAAAATTTTCATAATCCGAGACACCTCATGTGATCCCCTCCAGGTTTCACACTCTCTCATCTTCCTCGCCACCCTTGCCTTGAGGTTCGAAATTGCGAGGGATTTGCCTCGCTATCGGTGACATGCCAGTAGGTCTCTTTGGGCCAATGTCTGCAATTACATGGATTTAATGTCAGAACATGCATAAATAAAAAATCATAATACTCATAAAACTTAAAAAATGAGTCTCACCCAAATATTCATCCCAATATTCTCCCTCCGGGAGTGGGAGGTCTGGATCATTAGTGAAATTTGTACCAAAGTAGGGCCAGTCCTCCATGACAATCAGTTGTTAGCGGAGCCAATCAAAGAATTCAGGTCTCCAAGACATCTGTTGACCACCCCCTACCCTTGGCATCAGAGCTTCCCATCAAGCCATCCGTGGTTCTCTCGTTGGTGGTGTCGGGATTATGACCTCCTGTCGCTATCGGTGACATGCCGGCAGGTCTCTCTGGGCCAACGTCTGCAATTACATGGATTTAATGTCAGAACATGCGTAAATAAAAAATCATAATACTCATAAAACTTAAAAAAGGGTCTCACCCAAATATTCATCCCAATCTTCTCCCTCTGGGAGTGGGAGGTCTGGATCATCAGTGAAATATGTACTAGTGTAGGGCCAGTCCTCCACGACAATTAGTTTTCGGCTGAGCCAATCAAAGAATTCTAGTCTCCATGACATCTGTTGATCGCCCCCTACCCTTGGCATCAAAGCTGCCCATCGAGCCATCTGTGGTTCTCTCCCTAGTGGTTTCAGGACTATGACCTCTTATCACTGAAAAATGGGTAGTCGTTCCAAGAAGAACGATACCAGAATAGATCCATAACCAAATTGTTTCAATTTGGACTTCTTGCATTTTGTTAGCTGGCGCTTCATGTTTATTGTCACGGCCTCTGCCCAGTTGTAGATGGTCGGTGCCAAGTAGTCTACAACAAGAAGCAACTGTATCTTTGTTGCTTCGTGTGGTGCTTGTGACCCCGTAGCTCGTGTGATGGTATGTAGCACCACTCGTAGTGTCAAATCTGGAATAGTTTGAATATCAACTTGCCCACTACTTGATCTCTTACGTGCTCCTGGACATACCCTATCTATCACCATGGTCATGTTTTCCATGCAAGGCCGGGCATCGGTTAGGATTGGTGCTGCTCCCCTTTGTGATCATCCTGTGATGAAATACATGTTAGAGGCTTCAATCTCGAGTTCTTGATCCTGAAGGATGAACTTCTCTTGATTTTCATCCCATATGCTGACCAGATACTGTAATAACTCTGGTTGGGCTCGGAGACATGGCGTTAGGAAGAATTTTTTAGACCATAGTTTTTGAGAGCTTCCATGACTCTCTTATTTTCCATGGCCAGGTCATCTTCTTTGCTATGTTCCCGTTCTTTCCATTCGATGACCATTTTTCCTCTTTCTACCTACAAACACATTCATATGAGTGGTATTAGTCAATTTTGAACCTTAAATTTGTGAATAATTGGGGTTTTTGATTAGAATTTTTCCTAAAAATGGTTTGTGCCGTTGGCATGACTATTTCCCAAATAGTCGCGCCAATGGGCGCGCCCTAGTGTAAGAAATCGGGCAGTTGGAGCGACTTCGTGCCCGAAATCTGCGCCAACCTCTGTGCCCTAATTTTTGCATTTCCACCCCCAAAATTCGAAATTTAAAATTGCAAATAGTAAGAAATGACTTAAAATGACGAGAGGGATCTTGGCTCTTACCTGGAGCTGATGGATTTGCGATTAGTCTGCTGGATCGGCCGCTATCATCGCCGCAATATGACACAGTGAAATGGGTAACTATTGCTCCACAAGAGGTAAAAAGTGAAAAGTAATTGTTTTTACCATTTTTGGCATTTTATAACTTTTTCACAACCCTAATTAGGTTTTAAGACATGTTTTTCGGTTATTTTTATTATATTATTTTCGAGAAATGGGTTTTACACATGTCTCTTGTGCAACAATTGGTTTTTCATGTGACAATGATGAAGTAATGAGTTATATTTTATAATTTTTCAGACTCGGTAAAAAGACGAAAAAGTCACTACTGGAGTCATCTTTCAGCTCTTTTCTGACTCTCTAAAATTGAAAATATTTCTGAGATTCTTGTCGTTTTGAACTCGTTAAATGGATGCGAAACGGTATCTACCCAGTATACGTTTAACTCTTTTTCGGGCCAGGATGGATTATTTACGGAAAAGGAATACCTTAGCCTATCGCGACTAAGAGGTTCTCTTAGACACAATTTTCTACCTTTTTTGGACCTGTGAGACTACCTACGAAAAGGGACTACTGGAGTTTTATTTTCTGCCTTCTTTTCAAACTCTTTAAACATGAAAATATGTCGAGTTCTTCCTATGTTAGACTCGTTAAACCCTGATGACATCGGACTTCGTCACCATGATGTTATTCGAGTTCCTCCTTCCTAGGACTCGTAAAATGTACTAGGTTGGATTTTTCCGAAGGATAAACTTACAGTGCAAGCATATGCTATCCCCTTTAAGCTTGTAATAAAAAATAATTGGGGTACTTGCCAGAAGTGGTGGGGGGAAATGGAACCAAGTTTTAGTTATGTTGGCAGTATGTCGCTCTTGAACTTGGCACTTGTCTGCATTTGTGTCGGGTTGGGGACATCTCATTTCGTCATTTTTGCGTCCATGGTGTTACACATTATTTTTTCACCATGACATTTTATTGTCTATATGGGTTCATCAATACCTATATAATGCTCCCTTAGAGGTCTAAAACCCTAAATTTCCTAAACCAAGTCTTGGATTTGGAGAAAAGCTCATAAAAATCATAAAAACCCTAGTTCCGCACTTTTCCTAGCCATTACCTGCGGTACCACACCTTTTGTAAAGAAAAACTACGGTACCTACTGCACATTTTGTGTATTAAAACTGCAGACCCCCGTAAAAGGTAAAATGGAAGAAAAAGTAAGTTCTAGAAGCCCAGCTGGTCAAATATTCTCCCAACAGGAAGCTTCTAGAAGGCGTTATCTGGTCGAAGCTTCACTCCCTCCATTCATGAACCTTTATCCCTTCATTAAAGGAGCCTATCTCTTGGTATTTGGAGCTTAATCCCTTTATGAGAGGAATTATCCCTTCCTTTTTGTAACTGAAACCACTTCCCTTCTACTATAAATTGAAGCCATGGTTCAGTCTCAAGGGTAGATACTGATATGTAAAAAAGTACTTGCTTTGTACTTCATACTACATTAGAGAAGAGAATTGTTGAAGAAACATACTCTTTTTGCTAGCCATTATCCATGTGAGAATGATTACACACTCGTATTTAGGCTGGTTCAAAGAGTGGAAGGGCTTATTAGACCAAAGGAAAACGCTTGTTCTGGACCCCAGAAGGACCTATACGACATCAAGGCGAATACGTTTGTAAGACTCCTTCTTTTATTTAAAGATAATACAAATGGATCCTGTTTTCTCAATAAGTTGTTTATGTGTTTACTTGAATGACTTATTTCTTAAATTCCTTGATCATTAAGATATATTTATGATTTATGAATTAGTATATTGTGCAGGTGCTTTTGATTCTCTTCCATGTCTTTAATTGCAGGTCTTAAGAGGTGACTTCTTTGGAGCGACAAAAAGAAGAATACAACTCGCATTGGATCACAGGTAGGTCCTTTCTTCATCATAGAAAATTCTAAATCATACATAATCTAGAGAAAGTAGTTTAAATTTGTCCTGTTTGTTTCTAGCTATCCTTGTGATACCAGGGAGATCCTTCTTGTCCGCAAGAACGATTTATCCGCCTAACAAAATGGCGACTCCACTGGGGATTTCTTGAACTTAGTTTTATTTTTTATTTTTTGAGTTTAACTTTTGAAAAAGTTTTTTCTGATTTTGATTAGTCTACACTAGGTTGGGTAAATTATCTATTAGAATCCCTGAAAAGCAGATCAGAATTTTTATTTTTTCTATATGTTTTCTGGCCTCTGCACTTTTTATTTCAAAATAGTGCGGTAACCTCCACAGTATTTATGTACAAACAATGCGGTACCTCACCTTTTTGTATTAAAACCTGCAGACTTAAGGAAATTTTTTGAAAAACTAAAAATTCTCTTTTCTGGAACTAGATTACATGATTCTCTATATTTACCCAAACTTGTTTTGACTGTCAAAAGCCTTGAGTGAATTTCTTTCAGCAACTCTTACAATCTCATCAGTCTCTGTTAAGTTAATTGGGTGTTTTGAATATTTTTTTTGATAAATTCTTAATTTGATTTCCTTTGGTCATTACTTCGAGGTTTGTCTCAGTATCTTAACAATTTTGCATCTTTTTGCTTTTGTTTTTGCAAAAAAATTTCCCCCTCATTCACCAGGGGGGGTGGGGCTAAATTGTGTCTGAGTGTTAATCGCCTTTGAGTGTTTTTATTTTTTGATCTTTGGAACTCTCACCCAATTTTCTTTACTTACACTTGATTGGTTCTTTATATTACATTAGAATCATCTTGTGTTTGAGAATTTTCTTGCATAGATTACATTTGCATTATTAGAATTCTCATTTTCAGAATATGAATGAAAAATGTGCATAGATTACATTTGCATACTTTTCAAGTGAATTGTGCATAAATTACAACTGCATAGTTTACATTCTGAAAAATCAATTGTAGATTTAGATCAGTTTCTTTGATTTGAATTTACATGTTTTATGCTTATTTTAAAAACATAAAAATAAAAAAATTGGAATTGATTAGCATTAGTTTTTCTTGATGAAATTAATGCATTAGAGAATTTGTTATATTTTCTCTTCTTGATCAATTTTTGCATTGTTGGAAGTGAATGGAAACTCTCTCCTTAATTTAGTTAGGATTCATCGAATTGAAAATATTACATTAACATATTCGATTGCATTCAGTTTTGGGTCGGGTCATAACACCATTGGCTTCATATCCATTTACTCTTTGAGTAATAACAGCCCAAATAACACAACGCTTAATAAAATTCATCTAGTGATTATTACATTTTTAGGGCTCTTTCCACCAATCTAGCTCAGGATTAGTGCTTTGGAATAGGTTGTAGTTAAATTTCCAAAGCAACAAAACAAACAACAGCATCTTGCAGTAGGAAAAATTCCAATTGTTGCATGTATGCTCTGGAAGCTCCTCCTAAAGGAGTCAAGCACGAGATCATATCCGAACTAGTGAGGTAATCATACCTATCTCATTGGGAACGATAGAAGATGTGCACGTCTTAAAAATAGTAAACCTCGGATAGACCATTGTCTAGGAGCTTGGGGTCACTTGTTGGTAAACCTTGGATTATGTCAAGGAGCCTTCAAGGGGATTGAGCTTGATACTCTGCCCTTGTGTGTATATCGGATCATAGACTGTTCCCCCAGGTATATTTTTTCTCATTGGTGACCTTAGTGGCTATATACTTTAGGATTATTTCCCAAGGTGACGGTGGAGGGAAGGTCCCACTGTACCTGGAGCATACGTCAACTAGACTCACTTGGACTCTCCAGAGGGTTCTCTTCACTCGAGATGGTTTAAGTGGAGAAACTTGCACCGGTTTGTTTCATTAAGCAGGTTGTCGGGGTAAGTGTTCCAATTGCCATTTCTGCATTAAAATTCTACGATGTTGGATTTCATCACCAATTAGTGATTTTTAATGCGGGAATCTACTGTTTGTGTGTGGTTTGACTCCTAGATTTGTTAGCGCATGTTCATTTGTTTGTTTTAATTTTTAGAGACATTAGGTGTGGATTGCGAATTTTAATTGTTAGGTGTGAATTGTGAATTGTTAATTTTAGTTTTAAATTGTTAATAAAATTCACTGAAGTTGAATCTAATGGCAACTGTTCCAGAATTTACCAACCAAGGAACCCCTCTTAACGAGAATCCTAGTACTTTTCCTTGCTTTGGAAATGTTGGTCCTCCTTATATGGCTACATTGTCATTACCTGGATTTACAATAGGTTTACCGATATGGTTATTTTCAACTTCATTGACCCCGAATACTCCAATTGTTCCACCTCAACCAGATTCTTCACCTCAACAGAGTTCACCATCTCAACATCACCAACCTCATTTTGACCCTTTACCTTCTTCGCCCAATATTTATTCCTCCATTTCTTCCTCTTTTCTGGGTATTAGCTTTAGGTCAATTGTTACCAAACCATCTGCAATGTCATTATGTGTTCAAGAGGACAGTTCAAATAAACCATTCATTGCAAACATTTGTCTCCATTCACGTTAACCATCCCTAAGTCAGTCCTTACAAAATGTTTCTACAAAACTTGATCTCATGGTTTCGTGTTGTGGGCTTTCCTACGACGGGTCACTTTCTATTGACGACAGCCCATCATCTAGGAAGTTGATATAGAATCGTATTAGTACCTTGGAATCTACATGCCCTAATGGCAGGTTTCTCACCTTCGACGCTAGGTTGCATAATTGACCTTCGATCGAATGATTTCGTGAAGTGTTCGACTTCAAATCATTTATTCACACTTCATAGATTGTACTGAGTACTTTGAGAGCCATTTTCATTATTGGTGGTTTCTCTCACACTTGTTAACAGTTCACATCATTGACTGGTAATCAAGTGGTCTCTACCATGTTCGACTTCGACACAATCAATCGCATGGACAAAATCGTACTAGTTCGAGTAGCAGAAATCAAGACCCTGGATCTAGTTTCCACCATCCAGGCTGCGAGGAGTTTTATTATTCATTATGCAGTAGAATATTCATAATATATGGCTGCGTCCATACTGTGTCTACTATTGATGTAATATTAGAATCATTTCTATATCAGAACATTTTAGTTAGTTTTGATCTGAGTATGGGAATGCCTACCTCAACGATCATATATATATATATATATATATATATATATATATGTTTTCATTGAATATTTTTATAGGTCTCAACCGGTGTGTCCACAAGCCTATCCTCAGAATGATAAAGCACTTCACTCTTCGAATTAGCTTAGACTTCGTGCTTTAGGGGGCAATTTGTTACACATTATTTTGTCACCACGACATTTTACTGTCTATATGGGTTCATCAATACCTATATAATGCTCCCTTAGAGGTCTAAAACCCTAAAGTTCCTAAACCAAGTCTTGGATTTGGAGAAAAGCTCATAAAAATCATAAAAACCCTAGTTTCACACTTTTCCTAGCCATTACCTATGGTACCGCACCTTTTGTAAAAAAAAACTGCGGTACCTACTGCACATTTTGTGTATTAAAATTGCGGACCCCCGTAAAAGGTAAAATGGAAGAAAAATTAAGTTCTAGAAGCCCAGCTGGTCGAATATTCTCCCAACTGGAAGCTTCTAGAAGGCGTTATCTAGTCGAAGCTTCACTCCCTCCATTCATGAACCTTTATCCCTTCATTAAAGGAGCCTATCCCTTGGTATTTGGAGCTTAATCCCTTTATGAGAGGAATTATCCCTTCCTTTTTGGAACTGAAACCACTTCCCTTCTACTATAAATTGAAACCATGGTTCAGTCTCAAGGGTAGATACTGATATGTAAAAAAATACTTGCTTTGTACTTCATACTATATTAGAGAAGAGAATTGCTGAAGAAGCATACTCTTTTGGCTAGCCATTATCCATGCGAGAATTATTACACACTCGTATTTAGGTTGGTTCAAAGAGTGGAAGGGCTTGTCAGACCAAAGGAAAACACTTGTTTCGGACCCCAGAAGGACCTGTACGACATCAAGGCGAACACGGTTGTAAGACTCCTTCTTTTATTAAAGATAATACAAATGGATCCTGTTTTGTCAATAAGTTTTTTATGTGTTTACTTGAATGACTTATTTCTTAAATTCCTTGATCATCAAGATAGATTTATGATTTATGAATTAGTATATTGTGTAGGTGTTTTTGATTCTCTTCCATGTCTTTGATTGCAGGTCTTAAGAGGTGACTTCTTTGGAGCGATGGAAAGAAGAATACAACTAGCATTGGATCACAGGTAGGTCCTTTCTTCATCATAGAAAATTCTAAATAATACATAATCTAGAGAAAGTAGTTTACATTTGTCCTGTTTGTTTCTAGCTATCCTTGTGATACTAGGGAGATCCTTCTTGTCCGCAAGAATGATTTATCTGCCTAACACATGGGTTTGGGTAATCTATTTTGACCTCTCATCTTCCCTTTGCCACGTCATCATGACTTTAGATACTTTGATGTCAAATACTGCCAAATCCAGTGTTGTGTTGTTGATATGTTCAAGAGAAGTTTACCTCTGCAGTTGTCAACAATCTCTTGTTGGTCCTGCTCCACTTTCATCATGTTCCTCTGTCTCATGTAGATGATGTGGGAAACATTATGGCCCTCCTTCGACCAGGTCACTTCCTGTAGACTTTAGCTCATTATCCAGGAATTTGATCTAGAGACTCCCTTCTTGTACCTTGGAGCCTGCATGCCTCAATGGATGGTTTTTTTCATTCGACGCAAGGTTCACATCATTGACCTTCGATCGATTGATTGTGTGGATGTTCAACGTCAGATCATTTTTCACATTCCGTAGATTGTAAATTTTGTACCTTGAGGGCCATCGTCATCATTGGGGGTTTCTATCACATCTGTTAACAAATTTCATCATTGGCTGGTAATCAGACGATTTTCTTGCATGTTTGAATTCAGCTCATATATTCGCCATGCTCGAAATTGTACTTGTTTGGGTCGAGATGGAGCGCAAGACCCTGGGTTTTGTCTGATAAACTCCAAGCTACAGATTTTTGTGGATTATTATGACTTATTGCATGACTCTCTTCATTGGATGGCTGCGACCATACCTGAGTCCATTTGTTGATTCTTCCTGCTGGATGGCTGTGTCCATAACTTGGATCTCAGTTTTTATATACTCTATTATGGATGGCTGCGCCCGTGCAACATGATTCATATATCATAGATATCAGCTATATTTATAATTTCAGGTCTTCCAATAGTAGTGTTTGGTTCGAACGCGTTCTCATAAAGTACTTCACTCCTCCCTCTCCCTCGGACTTCATGCTTTAGGGGGCATCTGTTATACAACATTTTGTCACTGTCCCTAAAATCCCCAACTAGCACATGGGAGGCTCATTTTTGTGACCAATAAGTAGTGTCATGCTTTGAAAATACTATCATTGCATCCCTTTGCATGAGGACACTATTCCTTTTGTTGAAAATTCCCTGAGCAGAGCTGTAAAAATCCCTATTTTTGCCTTGGCGCGAGTAGCCAGTTACACCCTCGCGCCCACTGAGAAATTTAACACTGAGCCCATGCCAGTTGGCGCTTTGTGCCAGTTAGACACCCGCGCCAATATGTTTATAGAATTTTTTTTAAAAATAGAGGCGGTGGTTCCATTCCAACCACCTCGAGGATGAATCATTGGGAGTGGTTGAACTAAAACAACCATGAACTCCTTCCTTTAGTTAGTAGTTTCCACCTCCCTTGGAACTCTCCTAAAGGATAGGACTCCCTCCCACCTTTGTAGTGATCCCAACCTCCTCCTTTTCTCCTATAAAAGAAACTATCTCTTTTAGTAGAAGCTAGCTGAACTGGGAGAATTATACATACTATAGCTGAGCTGCTAGAGAAGATAGAATAAGAAGGAATTACGTTGAGGAAGCTTGAGTTGATGAATTCTAAGAGAGCTTGAGTCCATGCCTTCATCCTATCTGAATTCCTTGACCAACATTTGAGACGCGCTTCGCCTGAACCCCGCTAGAGGAGACTGCGACGTCAAAGCATCGATTGTACTATTCCTTCTATTCATTTATATACATGACTATTGTTTGGTTCCACTATTGTGTTATGATGTTTATTTGATGTGATATGTTTAGCCCTCTTTGACTGGCTAATAGTTATGAGTGAAAATATTATGTCGTATTTTGTTATTTTTCTTTGTCCTATGTGCAGGTATCTGAGCATAACAACGAACGGATTGTGATTTTCTAAGGCAGGAGCGAGAGGCCCCTACTCTTTCTGTAACGATGACAAAGTTGGATTCAAGGTAGGTCAATCTACCATGTCTTTTGTTCATTAGGAAGCAACACTTTTTTGTTACTAGACCCACCCTAAGGATAGAGGGATATTCTCTATATGCAGAGAGGATTTACCTTCATAACACCACCTCCCACACGTTTCATCCTCCATATAATTGTATCTGAATTCACTTTGGGATTTTCTACATGAGTAATCATACTGGTAGGCATATGTATATTGATACGATGATATGTTGGTTGCACTGGATTTATTATTACACTTAGTATTAGCATTACTATATGCATGTTAGGGTAAGATGTATTGCATGCTGATTTTTCACATTAGAACTAACATCATATGATATTGATAATGATATATTAGTTGCATTTAGATTAAATTTTAATATCTTTACTTTATTATTGATTTTTATGACCTAATATTAAGCATGGGTGATCATTAGACACCAAAAAAATGTGTTGCCTTGTGTGCTTAGTCTTTTTATGTGTAGGTAACAGGTCTACAGTACCAAGAGATTTTTGGTGTTCTCATGACCTCCCATCTGAGTAGCTTCATGCGATTTCCCTGAGATATCATGTCCCATTTGGAGCCAGATGTTACCCATCACCTATGGGTAGTGTATATAGGAGAAAAAATTTCTCCTAGATGGTCCTCAGCTAGCAGCCAACAACCCCTTGGAGCCACCAAATAGATCAATGTGCCATTTTCTCTGCCACCTGAGCCAGCCATGTAGTCCCTTGACCACTTTTCATGAATGTATGTTTGAAGGTGGGCCTCCCAAACCCAAACATATGTCTTTTGATTGGTATAGTTGAGTAATTTTCCTTACTTTTCATGGGAAATTTTGGGCATGGATTGGTGAGGGGATTCAGAGGAAAGAGTGGGTTAGGCTTGTATTCTTATCTCCAATACTTGATTTTGTGGTTACCCTTGTATCCTAGTTCCGTGGGATCTCCTTTACTGACCATTTTTGTTTTGGGTTGGCACTGAATGGGAGATCTTGATTTTGGTTGCATGGTCCCGCTTCCCGATACCACCTACATTACTCCATTTCCGGTCATTTTAACCCCATTCATCTCTTTTCCCATCCGGGTCCACATGTTTCCACTGGGTCCACATAGGGTTAACCTCCCCCTCCCTTTTTCCACACCTTGGTTCAGGCCTCGAATGATGCCGCAGAGGTTGATGTAGCTAAAAAGAAAATAAAAATCATAATTTGGACACTCTCAATAGTAATTGCACCACAAAATTCAAAATATAGGTGGGACATAAAAATTTAACACACTACAAGGAAAATATCCTCTAGTGGAGGTTATAAAGGAGGTTTTTAGTGTTTTAAAATTGGCCAGAATTGTCAAAAAAACATATGCTACCACATCCGTTTATGGTTATAGAGGTTTTGGCGGAGCTTTTAGTGGAAATTCAACACAAATAAGAAAAATGGGCGGCCGAAGGTTATTACGGATGTTGTTTTCCTCGGTGCGCTAATCAGGCCTTAACGCACCGGTGTGTACCTATGGACGGCACCCTGGGGCGGTCGAAGAAGAATGCACCAGGCCGTTAAGGTATAAAAAAACACCGGGCGTAGTGTTGGTGATAAAACACACGGGGCCATTATAATTGGTCTTGGGATTTGAGTGGTGCCCAGAGGTCGTATCAACGTGTCGGTGCGTAGACTTATAGAAATGCATCGGTGTACCCTTTCACACAAATGCACCGAGCTTTATAATTGGTATCAGTATTCATGCAGTGCAAACATGTCATACAAATAAACCGGTGTGTGTAGACTCTTAAATTCCTCGGTGCACAATATCACACAAATGCACCAAGATTTATAATTGGTATTGGTATTCATGCGGTGCCCATAGGTCGTCTAAATGCACCAGTGCGTATATACACAAAAACACCCCGGTGCATAATATCTCAAATGCACTGAGATTTATAATTGGTATCTGTATTCCTGCAGTGCTAATAGGTCATAAAAGGGCACCGGTGCGTATATAGACATAAACTCACTGGAGCGCCGTACCACACAAATGCCTCAATATTTTTTAACTGGTTTTGGTATTTGTGCGATGCCCATAGGTCGTAAAAATGCACCGGGGCGCTTAAGAATACAAGCGCACCGGTTTTCATCTTGTATTTTTTAGAAACATCAACCTGTGATAGTGAAATTATTGTGAATGTTTTAAATTCATTATTCATCAAAAGTCGACACATCTTATAACAATATTCATATTAATTAAATTTTTATTAATGCATTTGAATGTGATGTTTGGATTAATTTCTTATATCATATCATAATTATTGTGGTTTTTAAAAATTCATTATTCATCAAAAGTCAACACATATATATCTTATAACAATATTCATATGAATTAAATTTTTATTAGTGCATTTGAGAACGACAATGGAGAACGCAATAGCGACAATAGAGAACACAATAGAATAAACTAAAACATTTTTTATTATATATATATATATATATATATATATATATATATATATATATGAATAAGACATTCTTTGTCATACAAAATGGGACAGTTATTGGTATCCCTTTATCTTTCAATTGGGACACTATGTCCATTACATTAAAGAAAATGTATGATTTCATAGACATTTTTCAAAAAATATAGTGCCTTGCTTTGATATCCAAACATAGTGATCATCATTCTTCGCTTGAACTGCTGTCACTGCTAGAGCTACTTCCATGTCTTGGGTTATTTTTAGGAATGTTTTGTTCACGGTGTTGATTGTTTTCTTTTTCTTCACCTTCCATCTACAAACATAAAAATAAACTGTAATGAGTGTATATACATTAGTGAGATAATGAAAATTGCAATATTAAATAATATACATCAATGTAAATCGAAAAGAAAAATGATGTACCATAGCAAAAATTGACTCATAAACTATACACATTCTTTCAAAACCATATAACATGCCATCTTTCAAGATTTGATCTGTTGGCAAGCCTTTTTCCGCGCGTTGGCTGCCGGACCTCCCCCGCTCTACCTCCTTTCGCAGCTCTGATCGCGCTTTGAGGCTCGCCCAGGCTCCCCCGCGCCTCGACCCCGTCTGCCACGCCTTGCTGCGGTCGGATCGACCATGGATGACCGCCAGGAGCTCCACGATCCCCCTACGCACTCCGAGAGGTTTGCGACAGGGCAATGATTTTCTGCTGCTCCCAAGCGCCCTCTGTCAATGTCTCAGTAGAAATTCGTGAAAAAAATGGATTCAATCCCCACCGTGGCCCTTCCAGAAGAAGACACCTGCAAATCGGCGTTGAATCTGGCGGAGAGAGGACTCATAGGTCAGTTCACGGGCCTTTGGCCCTCTCCCAAATCAGTTGAGGACTGGACTCAAAGGAACTGGAAGCCTCTGATCAAGGAGGGAGTCAAAAGCTACTTCGTAGGTAAGGGTTTCTTTGTGTTTGTTTTTGAAAACTCAGAAGAAAAAGGACTAATCTTTAGAAACGGACCTTACTTCATGGGTCCTCAGGACCTATATCTAAACAAATGGTCTCCATATTTTGACCCATCCCAGGATGTTCCCTCAGCTGTCCCGATCTGGGTTAGGCTCCCTCATTTGCCTCTCCATTGCTAGAATCAAAAATCCCTCCAGATAATAGGTAATGCTTTGGGAAAATACATAGACTAGACAGCACGAAAGGATAAATACTCATGTGCACGCATCTGCGTGGAAGTGGACCTCGAAGAAGGACTCCCGGAAGCAATCAAACTCACCATTGCTGGGTGGACGCACGTCCAAGATCTGGACTATGAACAGCTGCCATTTAAATGCAGGCATTGTCACGGACACAGTCACTTTGCAAAGCACTGTAAGAAGAAGGCTGAGGAACAAGTAGATAAACAAAACGGGGAACAATGGACCCTAGTCCAGAAAAACTCAAACTCAAAAAAAGGCACTAGTAAAAGAAATATGACAGGAGGCCATTCAAGCTCCAAAAGCAACCAAGAAGCAGAAGCAACACCAAATGGACCAGAAAGAGATCAGGCCAACCAAGTCAACTCAAATCAGGAGAATGAGGAATAGGTTGTCCCCTTACCTCCAAACAAAGAGTGAGAGGAAGCAACTCAGATGGAGGTAAATCAAGGCAGTCCCATCAATCCTTCATACGCAGAAATAGCAAGGAAAAAACCTGTGGATAGCTCTAGTTCTTCTAAGGATGAAACCTACGAGCGCCCTTCCAAAAAAGCAGGAAGGAAATCTCGAAAAGGGAAGAGGGAAGAAGAGGCAGAAAGACTCAAGATTCAAGGACGTCAGTCCACAATAGAAATGTCCATGGGCGAAATACCAGACCAAGGCCCTCCAAGGGAGGCCCCAACCCCCCTCTTGGTAAATAATGAAACTCGTCTCTTGGAACTGCAGAGGTCTGGGGAACACCTCTAAAATAGAAGCAGTCAAGGACCTACTGAAAACTGACCCCTCAGATATTCTCATTCTCCAAGAGACCAAAATAGAAGGGCAAGCCCTCCTAGAGCTAGGCAAATCAAAGTGGAACAAAAGAACAGGAAAAGCAGTCAGTTCAAGGGGAACCTCTGGAGGACTGGCAACACTTTGGACGGATGACCTCTTCCAGCTGATAACATCCCATGAAACTCAGCACTGGATATATACGGAGCTGAAGCACAAGGCAAGTAAGTTGTCCATCTCTCTCTTCAACCTTTACGTTTCGGTTACTTACTCAGAAAAACGAGAATGCTGGGATACACTTGTGGCCTTTCTAGAGCAGTCTTCTCCCAGCAAAATCATACTTGCCGGGGATCTGAATATTGTGTTGAAAGCAAAGGAAAAGAGGGGGGGCTCCAGTTCCAGAGACCTTATGCTGGCCAAGGTTGAGGAGATCTCCCAACTCTAGGATCTTTTAGATTTCAGGCCCATCCATGGCATTTACACTTGGTCAAATAATCGGGTTGGATTGGAGCACATATCTACTCGATTAGACTGCTTCTTGGTGCAAAGTTCCATTTTGATGAAAAAGAAAATAACTTCCAAAATTTTTCCTAAACTCTCCTCAGACCATAAGTCGATTCAGCTTCAACTGGAAGATGAAGAATACCTGGGACCGTTACCATTTCGATTCAGCCCTCTCTGGGTTGAGAGAGGAGGATTCTTTGAGACTGTCAAGGCAGCATGGGCCATACCAATCTCGGGATCCTCCAGCTATGTTTGGGAGAAAAAGCTAAAAGCTACAAAGCATGCTCTGAAGGATTGGATTAAGAAACCGGAAACCAATCCCACCAATCAGAGAAAAGAGGCAGTGCAGTCTCTGATGTCCCTGCAAACTAATATGGAGAGTAAAGATATTACATCAGAGTTGCTGGAGGAAGAAATTAAAGCTCAAAGAGCAACGTACCAGTCTTTTCGAAAGGAAGAAGAATACTGGAGGCTTAAATCTAGAAGCCTGTGGTTGAAGGCCGGGGACCGGAACACTCCCTTCTTCCACCAGTAATACAGAGCGAGACTGTCAAGGAATTACATAGCAGAAATCAAAACAGTTGAGGGTCAAGTCTGTAAAGGACTCAATCAAGTCAAAGCCACTGCTGAAAACCACTACAGGAATCTGTACAGAGAAGAAACTCAAAGCAATGATGAGGAGGAGGCTGACTTTCTCTCCAGTATCCCTCCCCTCATCAGTCCTGAAGACAATTCAATCCTATGCAGACCTATCACAGAGGAGGAAATCATAAAAGTTATTTGGTCCATGGAAGCAGACAAGGCCCCTGGGCCTGATGGATTCACAATCCACTTCTTCAAATCCTGTTGGCACATTATCAAGGCTGACCTGCTTAAAATGATAAGAGGATTCATGAAGAAAGCTAAGATTGGTGGAGGAACCAAGTCCACTTACCTGGCTTTAATTCCCAAGGAAACCAATCCAGACTCCTTTGCTAGATTTAGATCCATCTCGCTGTGCAATGCTTCTTATAAAATTTTGGCAAAACTTCTAGCAAACCGGATCAAGCCACTGTTAAAAAGACTGATCTCCAGCTCTCAAGGTGGCTTTTTGGAGGGTAGGAACATTCTGGACAACGTTATCCAAGTTCAGGAGACAATACACTCAAGCAAACAACAGAAGGAGAGAGGTATGTTGATAAAACTAGATATGGAAAATGCTTTCAATAGAGTAAATCACAATTTCCTTTCCAAGGTCCTGCTCACCTTTGGTTTTTCAACACACTTTGTTCAATTAATTAAAGCCTGTATTGATAGCCCGTGGATTGCTCCGTTAGTTAATGGCAAACCAACTAACTTCATCCAAGCTCAGAGAGGTATCAGGCAGGGATGCCCACTTTCTCCCTTCTTGTATATCTTAATGGCAGAATCTCTTAGTCGAAAGCTTACTGCTGAAAGACTAGCTGGTAATATTCTGGGTCTCAAACCTTCCAATGGAGCTGAACCAATGAACCACGCACTCTTTGCCGACGATTCTCTTCTCCTCGGAGGAGCCTCCATCAGAATAGCCAGAGCATTCGACTCAGTCCTCAGAAAGTATTGCAGAGTCTCAGGTGCCTTAGTTAATGAGAATAAGAGTGAAGTATACAGCTGGAATATAGATCAACATGAACTCTCCGCAATCACTGCTCTCCTCGGATTCAAAGGTCAAGCAAATTGGGACAGGTTTAAATATCTTGGCCTCCCCATAACATCTGGAGTTAATAAGAGATCGCTATGGAGTGACATAATCTCAAAAATCAAATCCAAAATTGCTACGTGGGGAGGAAACTGGTTGACTAAGGGAGGTAAAGTAATTTTAATCAAATCCTTGCTGTCTGCGCTCCCAATTTACCAGGCAGCTTTTCTCCTTGCACCAAGAAATGTTATGGAACATATCTCCAAGTTGCTCAGAGATTTTCTTTGGCAGGGAGGGAAGGGCAACGAGAAAAAAATGCATCTAGTTAACTGGGATGTGGTCAGAGGGCGGACTGCAAATTAGAGATCCCACGCTTGTCAATCTAGAGTTGGGAGGAAAGATTTTGTGGAAGCTGATCCACGAGCCCTCTCATCCGGTCAGTGTTACCTTGCGCTCTAAGTATGTACCCAATAACGCACTCACCAATCTTCAGAATGCAAGCGCTGCTAATAGCACGTAGGCTTGGAAATTATGTTGTAAAAGCAACAAATTTTTCAAAAAATTAATCTACAGGATACCAGGAAACGGTAAGCGAACTCATTTGTGGCTTGATAGTATAATGGGAAGTGAACCATTAGCTGAGAACGATGACATTGCAGACATTAGGAATTGGCTGGAGCGTGCAGGAGTAAGCAGACTTTATGAAATCTCGGGCTGGGATCAGCGTGGAGACTGGAATGGATGGGATTTCCACGGAGTGCCAGCATGGTATTCTCATCAACAAGCAATGCTAGTCGATCTGTTGGAGGACGTTGCTCCTGTTTGTAGATCCAAAAAAGATAGTTGGGGCTAGGGACAAACTGGAGTATATACCACAGCAGCTGGTTATAAAGCATTACAGGTCTTTAGAAATAGCAGTCAAACACCGGAGTTCTGGAAAAATGTTTAGGAACCTCTTTCCCTTCCAAAAGTAAACTTCTTCTTCTGGACCTTGGTTCATAATAAGCAGCTTACGGGAGATAATCTGGAAAAAAGGAACATAGCAGGGCCTCACAGATGCGCTCTATGCAGCAATAACCTCGAAACAGCCCAGCATCTTTTCATGGAGTGCAGATTTGCTGAAGAGGTTTGGGTTCTAATTTTACAGGACTTTCAGATCCCAGCCCCTATGCAGAACTCTGTTGCAGATCTCTTTGCCTCTTGGAGTCAATACTATCCCCATCGAATCCCTCCCAAATCTTTCTAGCGTAGAATCTGGATAGCGCTTCCTAAATATGTATGCTGGCAGATTTGTTTGGCCCACAATCAGAGGATTTTTAAAGAATTGCTACATACCCCTCTGCAGGTAGCTGCAAAAGCTAAGTCATTCCTCTTGGAAGCAGCCCAATATCAGTACTTTAAAGAAGATCATTTGCTACTGCCTGAAGAAAAGAGATGGCTAGGAAGGCTAGTGACTCACCCACGTAAGTATCTTCAACCCCCCCAAAGTGACAATCCTGAATGGCGCATAAGAGATGAGGATGATTTTTTTCAAAATTGGTGGAGGTGCCAAAACATTTCCACTATCTTTTTCGACGGGGCGTCTAAGGGGAACCCTGGTGCTGCTGGTGCGGGTGGAGTTATTTACTCTCCCGGTGGGTCTTCCAAAGATTGGTTCTGTTGGGGACTTGGCAAGAAATCCAACAATCACGCAGAGATCCTTGGGCTCCTAAAAGCTTGTCTCATCGCAAGAGATAAGGGAATCAAAGTGCTCCAAGTCTTCGGTGCTTCAGAACTGATAATAAAAAATATAAACACGCAGACTCCGTTCAGCAATACTTGACCTCAACAAAACTTTGGACAGGTTGAAGAGAGTCCTTCGAGACTTTGACAAGTGTAAACTTCATCACATTTTGAGAAAGTCAAACAATGAAGCAGATGAGATGGCAAACAAAGGCAGCTCGCTCATGAAAGGGCAGATCATTGTAAACAATATAAACCTTTGTCAAATGCCTTGAAAGTACTTATTGACTTTTAGATGCAGTAGATAGATCTCTTCTTTGTAAAAGGGCCTGCCTCGGCAAAGACCCATAATCTTTCCAATATAATAAAATCATATCCGTTACAGTTAAAAAAAAAAGAAAAAAAAAAGATTTGATCTATTGGCGCAGTGCCATACTTTGTTTCTTGCAAGTTTTATACTCCATAACAAATCATATATTTAATATAAAATATTTATTTTTTCTATTAATTATACACGAAGCTAAGTAAAACAAGATCGATAGATGTTTAAAAATTGCACAGTTAAGTTCTGATATGCCAACATATACTCACAACTCATATTTAACCCAATTTCAATCAATTCCTCTGATGGTTCTTCTTTGTATGTTAGCACCTGTTTGAAGACATTCAATGATGATTTTTGTAAAAAAACTTAAAAAATACAAAAATAAAATATAGTTAAGTTGTTATAAGGAAGTAACAATTACTCACAAACTTAGATATCAATCCTTTTCTTCCTTGTCGTCCTGTTTTATGTGATGAATGGGTTCCATTTTCTTTTCTTTTCTGCAAGAAAATAATTGAAAATTAATATTTAATTATAAATTGTTTATTTATTGTACCTAATGATCGAAAAATTCAATGAATACATATTAAATTTGAAGCACATTGTTGTTGAGATGGCTCCTCCCGTGATGCAATTTTCTCCATTTCTTTGACCATCTCCTTGTACACCTTTTTGGACATTCCTACTGGCATATTTCTGATATTAGCTCGTTCATCTTTTGAGATTTTCATAATCTTCCTAAAAATGTAACATGACAATAAAATATTTAATTTTTATATTGATATATGAAAAGTAAGTATAACAAAAGTGATATTTATAAATAATTCTAGACAAACATATAAAGGAATATTACTTTTTCATTACTTTTTTTTTTTGTTGTACATTTTTTCTATTAAAAGTGTGACATGTCTAATTGACCAATTCTCTAGAAACTCTTCCTGTAGTTTAGATAAATTTGGTTCTTGGAATAATTGGATTGGTTTTTGTATTGTAAGTGGAAAGAATGTCTATACATTTGTTCCACTAGATCTCTCAAAATTTTGTAAAAGTTTTTCCCCCTTTTGTTAACCTCCAGCACCACTCCAGATGAGCTAAGAAGCAATTCATTTTCATTTTCATGTTCTATTTTTTTTCTTTTCGTAGAACAACATTCCTTTTCTGAGTTGTTGGTCCCTGTAGAAAATTAAACATATATGAATTAATAGACTGTTTCACACATGTTATCTAATAATTTTAATTATATTATTAATGAAAACTAAAAATAGAAACTCATATTGGATCGATAATATTTTTTCATTCACCTGATTCATCCTTTTACAATTTTTCCATCAAGCTTTTACGCTCTTCTCGTCCTAGATCAGAAATAATATTATCGAGCTTCATCATTTTGTGGCTCTGCATGATACACAGTAAGTAATACATATAAGTTAAACTGACATATAGTTCAAAAAAAATATTTTTTTAAAAAATTTACAAAGAACTTGTCTTTTTTCTTTTCTTGATGTGTTATCAGTATTTTTGTTACTTGATCTCTCGTCGGTCATTTCTTTATCAATCTCAAACCTATACCATATCATTCATTAATATATTTATAAATAAATTGTCAACTTTTCAAATAAAAAAAAAAATCTCAAGGCACTGGTGCGCCATTCATGGTGTACGCACAGACGCTGGTGGATGGCTGTCTTCCAAACGCACCACACAAATAGTATAATAGACCGCATGGTGCTCTACATCAACAAGGAGCACTGGTGCATTACGTGTCAATCACTGCACCAGTTAACCATGATAAAATAATAAAAATCGTTGAGTGTTAATTTTTGTAGCATAAACCGGTGCCATATTTTACATATGGGGCACCGATAAAAAAAATTGTTTATTAATTTTTTATCACATTACTTATGCGGTGCGCTTAGACAATACAGAGCACCAGTGCGCTATTATACACAAGGTGCACCGATAAAAAAAAATCTATTTTTTTAAATTCATGCAAGGGCCCACATGGATTGGGATCTGACTATGCCAATCATCTCGTCAGTTGGATGTCTTAGGTATATATTTAGCAATACAAACCCTATAAATATAAATTGAAAATTCCTAATTCTGAAATCACAGAAAGAGGGAGAAGAAAGGGCAGAAACAAAAACAATGTAAGGTTTATATTTTCTGAAAGTTTTTTTTTTTGAAATAGAACGTTCGTGGTGCGCCATAATGAAATATCGCACCGGCTGCATATTTTACAAATGGCGCACTGACATCATTTTTTGATCAGTACTTGCACGGTGCGCTAGGATAATAGAGCACACTGGTGTGCTCAGGTACACAGGGCGCACAGACAAAAATTCTTTTTTTAAAAATTTACACAAGGCCCGACATGGATTAGGATCCGACTATGCAGGTCCTCCCATGGGTTGGATGTATTAGGATTATATTTAGCAATAAAAACCCTATAAATATAAATTGAAAAGCCCTAATTCTGAAATCACAGACAGAGGGAGAAGAAAGGAAATAGGGTTTGTTTCTAAAATGGTTTTTTGGTAAAACAACACGTTTGTGGTGCGCCATAATGAAATAGGACACTGGTGTTATATGTTACATATGACGCATTGATAAAAACATTTTTTTATTTTTTTTATTTTTGTCACTGTACTTTCGTGGTGCATTGGTATAACCGAGCGCACTGGTGCGCTATGTTACGCAGGGCGCACCGACGAAAAAAAATCTGTTTTTTTTTTAGATTGACGCAAGGGCAAAAATGGATTGGGATCCGACTATGAAAGTCATCCCGTGGGTTGGATGTCTTATGACTATACAAACCCTACAAATCTAAATTGAAAAGCCCTAATTCAGAAACAAAAAGAATCTAGGGTTTTTTTTCTAAAAATGGATTTCTTTTTTATTTTGTTTATGAAAATTGCAGAAAAGGTAAAAAAACTGCAGAAAAAAAGTAAAAAAAAAAATTAAAATTTGATTTTGTTATTTTACTTCATAAAAAAACTACAGAAAAAGTAAAAAAAAAACAATAGACTTTGATTTTTTCTTTTACTGCATAAAAAAAAAAACTGCAGAAAAAAAGTACAAAAAAACAATAAAATTTACTCACATCGTTTGAAATTCTGTCGTACATGTTTTGAATTACTAGAGGTTTGGAATTATGATTGTCTGAATACTTCGGTTCGAACATATTTTCCTGCTCCACAGTGCTCTCGTGCTCTATTTACTCTAGGTATGTATCCTGCAAATCTCTGGCTGAATTTTTTTGCAAAATAGTGAAATAATGAAAAATGTTTAGTATTTAAAGAAATGTTTTATGAAATTAGATTTTCGAAAATATTTTGCCGCCCATTTTTCAATTTACCACTTTTTTTCACTTAAATAAAATAGGGTTGCGCTTTTTTTATTTGCTACCGGTGCGTCCTTTAATTGAAACGCACCGAGGCGTTGGGTTATAAGACAACGCCGATGCATAATACCAAAAATGCACCGGTGCGGTTATCTGTACATTACGCACTGGAATTAAATTTAGGTTTGTGCACCAAAATTTATTATTGTTTTTCTCAAATGCAGGGAGAAAATATCATATATTATATGGAATGGACAATTCTTCAAAATCCATCTCGTTCCATAATATTTCTCAAAGTCCATCGCGGAGTTCTCCCTATCCATCTGGAGACATAATATTTACTTCAAATTTGTTTTATTTTTTCACTATCTAATTGAATTTATGTTTTTTTATCCATGTAGTCAATCATGCACAACTTAATTAAATTTATAATTTATAAAAATTTGCAGGTTCATGCATATTCAACATCGAGTTCAGATGCACAAAATATTCAAACTACTCCAAAACATCGAAAGTTCTTATTAGGAGCTGCATACTGCAAGGCACATTTGGTAGATGAAAATGGACAGTCGCTTCACCCTGCCAATTGTAACAATATTGCATCTTCTAGCCACAATCCCGGGACAATGATGGTAATTATAATTATAATTGTTTGGTATATATATTGATTAATACGTAATTATTTCAACGTTAAACCAATTTATAATCATGCAATATTGTCAACGTGGTTGCTAATTGATATCATATAATTTGTACTAATCATGTTCAAATTTTTGATTTTTTAATTATTAGGATTCTAGTGATGATGAACGACCTACCTAACATCTTCCATTGCACCCCACGACAATGTCAAATTGAGACAAAACTGAATTAAGAGAAAAAATCGGAGAGGAACGATACCAAGAATGGTTGAATCAACCACCGATTCAATTCCCGCTACGTCCAGATTCACCAATTAGGAATGACTATAGCAATAGTAGTTCTTCACAAGTTGGAAATGGAGGCAATCAAATAGAGGTTGGTATGGATGATTACTTAAGGGATACGACTTCCATGGAGACAATGTTGTTAGATGCATTCCAAAATGATGATCAGCTAGGGGATGATGCTCATATCGCTGACACCTTTTTTGAAAGCCTTAAATTTGCTTCCACCACCCCTCTCTTTGGACCTGGCGGTCAGTCAAAGTCTACCCAATTGGGGACAATGATGTTACTATACAACTTGAAAGAAAAGTTTGGCTTGTCGAATGCATGTTTCTCGGAACTTTTGAGGTAAGTTACCATAAAGTACTCCCCTTATATAAATTTGAAATATAATCAGTACATTGCAATGAACATTAAAAATGGTAAATTTTATGAATGTTAATAAATATATCGACATTAATGTACATTTATTAATATATTTTTCCATGATCACCAACTACAGGTTATTAAAAGACAAGTTTCTTCTGAGTGATAATGTCTTGCCCAGTAGCCGCAAAGAGGCAAATAAATTGTTGAAAATGTTGGGTGTTGAGTACATATCATATCATGCATGTCCAAGTGATTTTATTCTATATAGAGGAGAATATGCAAACAAAGATATGTGTCCGAAATGTCGGCATGATAGGTATGATAAATCAAAGAAGAAGGGTAAATCACATATTAGTCCTCCTTTTAAGATATTGAGGCACATGCCTATAATCCCAAGGATTCAAAGACTCTTTTGTTGAAAAGAATTAGCTATGTTGCAGGGATAGCATGCCTCACACAGAAGTGAGTTGGGAGTTATGTGAATCCCAACTTATTCAATAGCCATGAAGCATATAGAGGATACATGGCTCGGAAAATTCAAGGATGAAGTACGAAGTCTATGACTCAGCATAGACATGGATGGAGTCAACCCATATACCCTCCAGAACACCAAATATTCTGTTTGGCCTGTAGTAGCGATCAATAAAAATATCCCCCCATGGTTGTCCATGAAGAATGAACATCTTATGTTTGCTCTCATAGTCCCTAGTAGAAGACAAGTGAAGAATATGGATGTCTACTTACAACCACTGGTAGATGAATTGAAGGAATTATGGGATGGGATAAATGTATACAATGTATCAAGACCCATCATAGTAGAGAGGATTTTTACGTTGTATGGCATATGTGCTTACACAACACATCATTATCCAGGCTTAGGAGTTTTCTCTAGTAAATTATATGTTTAATTTATTGATTTGTTTATATATTTAACAATATTCTTTCACATATTAGTTATTTAATTCGTTGTAATATTTGTTCTAATCTTCATGATATTATTTAACGTGCCATGCATATTAATTAATGTATACAAATATAATCTCGCAGGTCTTGTAACAAAATGGTATTTTGGATGTAAATGTTGTGGACCTTCTCTGAAATCTAGATGGTCCAAGGACCTACGAAAGCCAGTGTATGATTGCTCCAGGGTATTCCTACCAGAATAACACCCTTACAGAAGAGCATCATCCACTTTCAATGGTAAATGAGAGAGAACCCAAAGGCCTCCAATAATGACACTAGCTGAATGGCTTAGAGCATATGAGAGAGAGGAGAATGATTTCATAGAAATGCTCGATTCAAATGGGAAGCCTATGTTCGGTGATCCAGATTTCTTTGACACCTATGTTGAGAAATTTCCCATTGGGATGAAAAGGAAATCTATCTTTTATGACCTCCCATATTGGGAGCATCTTAAGATTGCCCACTTATTAGATCCCATGCATATATTTAAAAATGTTTCATATTCTTTATGGAGGCACATATCATCGAAACAAAGTGACACATTGGTTGTTAAGAAATATCTTATTACTTCAAAAACTAAAAAGAAACATTGGCCAAGACGATTATAAAGTATGGGATCAAAGGCAGGCACTAGTCCCTCTAATTCATGGTTTTTCAAAGAAGGTGATGTCCCATGGATTTAAAAAAAAAGATGATATATCTTTGGAAAAGGAATTTATAATGGATGTGAGGGTACCAACTTCATACAAGTATTCACTACGACACTGCTTCACCATGGATGACCATTTGTTGGGGTTGAAATTGCATGACCATTTGAATCTTCTAAGAGTACGTATAATGTCAAAAGAATGATTTTATTATTTGTTATATTCATAAAACATAAATAATTTTGTATATTATTGCACGTTTTTATAACTTTGCAGTGTCATTATCCTTTGTTAATGCGTGGGTTTGTGAAACATGAATTCCCTCAGGACCTAGGACGTGCCATATCTAAATTATCTGCATTTGTACGTTGGATCACATTAAAGGAGATTCATGTGGCTGGCATTCCACGGCGGCGTCAGGAGATAGTTGAGATTGTTTTTATGTTTGATAAGGAACTACCGATGAGTTTCGTGGAATTACAGGTTCATTTTTTAATCCACCTGGTAGATGAGGTTGAATTAGTTGGGGTTGTTTCTTATCATTGAATGTTCTTCTTAGAGAGTTACATGAAGAAATTGAAAGGTTTTGTTCAACAAAGGGAAAAACCCGAGGGGTCTATGGCAGAGGGGCACATATCATATGAGTCTTTCTATTATGCCAGTGAGTACATCAAGCAGATCGACAACAGACCAAGTGCGGTGATTTGGGACGATGAAATGGATGAAGAAAAAAGAGAAGGAGAGTTGCTCCAAACGAGTGGAAAAAAGTGCTTGATAAAGAGTAAGCAACTTATAATTTGTCAAATTTACAAAAAGTAATTAATATTCATTTTGAACTTCGATATAATGTATATTTTGATCTCTAAGTACTATATAATGTTGATTTTATTTCATCAGTGAATGCAGAAATTGAAGCAAACAATAAATCTGTTCTTTACAATTTTGAAGCGACTGACAACCATGGGTCACATTGTACGAATAAAACAGGATGAAATGGGACAGTGACAGGAAAGAATTCATACGGTTGAATGGTAGAAGTGTGCCTTATCTTGATCATTTAAAAGAAAATATGCCAAAAATATGCCCCAAAAGTTGGGTTGCTGACCAATTCAAAGAGAAATACGGTGCTACCGGTCGTTACCCGCGTGTTGAAGAGGATGCGCTAAACGTAGGGATTGGGTGCAGCAACTTGGTAATAATCTTTTTAATATATATGTAAATTTGAAACTTATATTAAGACATATACATTTCATATTTTAACTGTTGGATTATTATTTATAAGACACATGACACTATCATTTTTTAAACTTTTTTATAATAGGTGCATTTGTTCCCATCTATGTGGGCATATGGACACCATTTTCGTACATAAAATTACGATGTTGGAAACATCACACAAGAATGTGGAGTGGAAGAGGAGTTCGATCAATCTAGTCGATCTAGCCACCATGATCAAAACCTAGTACGAGGGACGTTAGGTTACGTCGGAAAGATACAAGATATCATTGAAGTGAAGTTTTCTTCTTTCCAGTGTGTTATTTTTAGGTGCAAATGGTGGGACACCTTTGATCGGAATAATGTAAAGGAAGATCGCGACAGTAGGTTGATATGTATCAACTCTAAAAGATGTGGGATGAAGCTAAGGAGCCCTATTTTTTCCCTAAACACTACAACCAAGTGTTTTTTTACCCAGATGTGTTGGATTGGGATTGGTGGTTCGTATTGACACATGACCCTAGATCAAAACATATTTTTTAGAACAATAGTGTTATCATACCATGCGAGCTAGAAAATAAGGATGGTGATCATGAGAACCGAGAGTGATATGGTACATGTGGTATTTCATCAATATTTATACTTTTTAAGATGGGTTTTTCGAAATATTAATATAATATGTATTTTGAATTAATTGGTAATTTGCATTGTGTTAATGTTAAAATCAATAATTCACTTGATAATTTGCATTAATTATGTTGATCTCAGAAACAATGGCGTGTTGTATAAATTAATTCTTTTTATTTTTGTATCTAAGATCATAATAAAATAATGATAATTCTAAAGTACATGAATTTATTTTCATTATAACTTTATTTTGTTACAATAAATCATATTATTCTAGATTTATTATTTTGGAATTATTTAAAATTTACAATTTTACAAATTCAAAAATTTTAATAAATTCATTTCACATTAATACAATTAAAATTTTACAAATATTTTACATACAATTACAATTATAATTAGAATTACAATTAGAATTACAATTTTACAATTTCACGTGCAATTACAATTACAATTTTAGAATTTTACATATATACAATTTTACAATTTTACAAATTAAAAAATTACAAAAAACCATCGTACAAACATCAAATTTGACAAAAAAACACATTCTGCAAAATCGCTAATTGCATCATTGTGATCATGATCATCTAACAAAACACAATTAACATTATATATTAACATCATCACAACAAAAACATCAAATATACATGTCATGCTATCACATACACATCTATCTACACAAGCTTCACATTAAATGAACATATCTAACATGACCCTAACAACATACACATCATGATGATCACAAACATGTAAATTAAGTACAAGTTTGCAACATAGACATAAAATACATGGACCATATATATATATATATATATATATATATATATATATATATATATATATATATATATATATATATATATATATATATATATATAACTGAATAATGTTAAAAATATACAACTGTAATATAAATGTCATGGATCAACTGGTGGTAGTAAAACATCAATATCAGTACTAGTGGCCGATGGTCCAGCCTCATCTCCATGATCATGACTACTGCTAGATGATGGTATGCTACGCCTCGCACACTGTCCATCACGTGCTGCAGCTCGATCGTAACGTGCAACAGTCCTCGTCAGTTGTGTAAAAGATGTTGTAACTTCTACGACATGCCGCATCAGGCTGTACATGTCACACAACATGCCTCTCCACATCCATAATAGCCTATCATCGACATCTATGTCTCTGTAATGAGTGGGCCTGATGCCCCCCTCAACAATCAATGCAGTGAGTTGGTCGGCCAACTCCATCTTGTATCTAGCATCACCAAGTCGACCGCGCACCGACGCACTAGTAGGAGCAGGTCTCTGATCTGCACCAGCCTCTTGATGATCATCCTCGGCATCTGGCATGCCCTCATTGTGTTCATTAGGATCCACACCTGGAGCAGGTGGTGGTGGCGGCATCTCCTCGCCATCAAAAGAGCCAATGTCTGCAAAATATATACAAGTACACAACAATAATTAGACAATTTCATTACACAATTTAATAAAAACAAGTTAAAGAACATGTTAGAATAAATTTAAATAAAATAGTAATATTACCTCTATCATCTAGTGGCTCATCAACTGTGAAGAGGATGTTTGCACACCCTCGCCAATCCAACCCCGCATAAGGACAAGGGACCATAATGAAGGGATGCTCATCAACACTGGCTAGCAACTCCAATGCATTATCTGCCCCCACATGTGCATACATGCCATAGTAACCGGCCTACGAGGTTGCCGAAGAAAACTAGGTCTCGTCTCTAGAAACCTCTCAAAAAATAAACAAAAAATCTCTAAAGCAAAAGGGAAGTTGACCCTCTCTTGTGCATGAGCACGACATCTATCGAATTTTGTACAGAACTTCCGCAAAAAAAATGGCAGACCACCTGACAAGTCGTGGCTGTTGTAGTAAAGAATCAACATAATATAAAAGCAAGCAACTGATGCGTTTCCCGTCACTGGTGTTGTTCAAAATGGTCGAAATGATAAGTGAGAGACACTGGACCTCCTCACAACCAAATGCACCAATACATCACTGCCCTCTAGCAACCTGAAAATCTGCAAGAGATACTAAATGTGCTCCAATGTATCTCTGGGAGTAAACTAGCTGACTCCCTGCCACACAGCCAACTGGAACCTCAGGGAACGAGGGAAAATCCACCCCTCTCCTCGATAGCCCTGTAATAACATATACATCCTCCTCAGTGGGTGTGTACCACTAGTCGATACCAACCCGGAAAGCCTGTCGCTGGGCATTCCACCTTCGGATAAGATGTCTCAAAAACAAACTATGAGACTTTAGGGAAGTAGCCTCCTCATAGAAATTGAGGAGGCCTACCTCCCTTAGGAGCCCCTGTGTCGCTGCTATAATAGGGTGAGGGTACGCATCTCTCTCCCTCTCTCTTGCCTCCCATAGGCGAACCATGTTATATTGTTTCGCCTATGGTTGTTGTGGTTTCCCCTCTTCTCTCCTTTCACGTCTCTGAGTGATTGACATATTAAAATTTTTTGTTTTTATTAAATGAAACATGTATTTAGAAATATACGTATATAAATATTTTCTGAAAAATAAATAAAACAATAGTTTGTGCACCAAAAACACAGTCACGCACCGGTCTCAGTGCGTCTTTCCACAAATCGCACCGGATACGGTGCCCCTAATGATATTCAACGCACGGGGAGCAGTGCTCCAGAAAATGTTCTTAGCGCACCATTCACTATGTGCGGTGTCAGGAGAGCAGTGCGCTGACTACACTATACGTCCCGGGCATATATCTAATTCAGCGCACCACCATCCTACCACTGTACATAGTCGTCGGTGCGGTATTGTAAAAGGCCGCACCGCTAACGTAGGCCAAATACAGTAAGCTGTGCGCTGAAAAAAATAGCCGCCTCGGGGCAGTTCTTTGGGTCAACGCACTGCATCATGACTATTCAACATGGTCAACAGTGTAGCTAGGTAAGCGACCGCACCGCTCTTTATAGCACTAAGCATGGAGGAGCTTGTACCAACAACAAGATTGAAATCACAGTGGATCTCATTCATTATCAGGACGTGTCTTATTGTCTCAACATTGATCGTAGCTCTTTCAATTCCTTTCTTTGCCTTTGGTTCTACCATGTGCTTGCTTCATGAATATAGCTGACAAGAAAATAACTAAGCAACAGATTATACTATGCATTTTCATAATTGTCGTGGGAATTGTAGCAGCTATAATTGGCACTGAATCTGCAGTATCTGCATTTGTACACAATTTGCATTAGTACTGTAAATAAAAATTTCCATCAATAGAAGATTCATGTTATTAGCTATGAGTATGAAGAAAAGACAAACCAGAGAACGTTGACACTGCTTGGGGCAGTATTCTGCACAATGTTGACGATGCATTTTATAGTTCAGCTGTTATCCCAACACTTGTTATATTGGAAGAATCCCCTGGAGCAGGGAAGACCTCGATGCTGGTTTCACTTCTTTCCGTTTTACTCCATATCGGGTATAAATTAATTGTGTGTGCACCAATGAATGCTGCAATGTTGGCAAGAAAAGAGGTCTCAAGGGCGAGACCCAAGTTCAGGAAGGAGGCCAACAAGGGTTTTCGCAGTAGTCTAGCACAACGCCAACATTTTCACCCTGCTCCGAGGAGCAGAGAGTCTCACTCAAGGCATGTTGCGACCTTACTAAGGTTTGGATCAGATCAGGTATCAACCGAGCATGACAGAAACATAACCCATACAGAACTAGGTACTTCGAGGAAGTGTAAATATAAGAAAAATAATGATACTTGTGAACATGATCAGAATGATAACCAAAAATTTAAAATTGCCCGCACATTCCACTAAACCAAAACACAAGAAAAAACTTAGAATAACAGCCTTATATTAGAAAGTATTGCATTAACAACAAAAGACAATTACAATGCTCCTTAGAGCATTCCTGGAAGAACTGATTACAATGGCATTACATAAAATAGAACAGAACAAATCAGAGAGAGAGAGAGAGAGAACAGAACAAAACCAAGATGAACAGAGCTCTCCTACGGCTCCTGCTCCCTGATCTCTATTGAGCGAACCTCCTTTCTCCGCTAGCCCGCTGCCTATTTGTTCCGTCACCAGCGCGACTGATAGTCCTTCCTTCCTTTCTGCTTGACTGTGTAATACTTTTCACTGATTATTGGGAATTCCACTGATTGTCTTATGTCACTTCCCTCTGCCATTTGTGCTTGCTTCCGCAATAGCCACGCCACCTGCTCTTCAAATCTCCGCAATTGTGACAACTCTCTGTCTACCATCGTTGTGTTCTGCCACCTATTCTCCACAACAAAAAACTATTTAATTTCAAAACAGGGGCCCCATCAGGCCCTGACCACATCCTATTGACTCATCTCGAGTCAATTGTTTCCTGCCGCCTCGGTCTCCATTGGTCCGCTTGTCTCTGTGGCCCATTCTGTTTTCTCCCTTTCTTCTGCATGTCCAAACAAGGGCCCCAACTCTGGGACCTTTGTGAGTTCAGATGCTTTCAGCTCTTAGAAGCTAGCAATGGCATGTTTCCATCCTTGAATGAGCAAGTCCATTTCTGTTGTGACTTGGGCGACTTCTTTCTCTCCTGCGACGGCCGGTAGACTACCGAAGACGTTATTGATATGAATGTTGGCCTCGACAACTATTTGTTGCATTGCTTGTGCAGTGGTCTTCATCGGCTGCCTGAGCTCTCAGAGGGCTTGCTTGGCTATGGCTGAATGCTCCTCAATTTTTTGTATCTGGACTTCCAACTCCTCCTCTTGAGTGTACAGTTGGTCGATTCCGTCTGGGTCTGTGGCTTCCTGAATCTCTTTTGATATCTGCTATAGTTTTGCTGAAATTGGCTGTGACTTCAAGGTGAGCGAGGTTGAAAATTAATGTAGACCTTTCAGTAGGTCATATGCTTCCTTTGTTGCAGTACTCAGAACTTCCTGCATCCCGGCTACCTATTTCTGTCGCTCTGCTATCTTCTCTATGTAAATTTCCACTGGGTCCGGTAGCGCGGGCCTGGTCTCCAATGTTGCCCTCAGTTCCTTGTTTTCTCGGTTGAGGTTTGAACAGGCCACTTAGATGTGAATGGACCATCTGACTATATCATCTTCTGCTATGTCACCTAGTATCTGATTGTTGTGGGCTGTCACCGTGGGCTAGAGATCTTGGAAGACCTTGGTCACCATGTCCAGTTGGCCTTGTAGTTGGCCCTTTTCTATCTTCAACTATTCGCGCTCTTCAGTAAGTGCGATAATTTGTACTTGTTGCTACTCGAATCTCTATTGAAGTTCTGTGTGAAGCCCTTCGGCCTGCTGTGCTGTCCACTGGATGAAATTGTATAATTGCGTCATGCCCCATGTCTACACACTTTTAGCTTCAGAGATATCTTGATTCGATTTTTGCTCTTGAAGTGGCTGACCTCTTACAATGGACTTTGCTGAATGCTGTTGTGGTGAATGCGGTGGTGTTGGTTGCGGAAACGGATTACTGGGGTTACCCATACTTATATTGGGTTGCACTTGCTGAAGTATCATGTTTGATTTCTGAAATGGATTCAACTCTTCAGTCAGGGTTGTTGTATCTTCAGAAAAAGGTGCCCCTCAGCTTAAAAGTTATTGGAAAGAAACATGTTCAACTAGGGTTTGGTTAACCTCAGGTACCACTGCTGTACCAGAGTTAACCTCCACCTCATCGTCTCCGTTTGTTTTAGTTTGTATTCTGACTAGGTCAGATATGGTGGATGATGTGGAGGGTGTGCAAGATGGATGATCTTTGGAGGTGAATGAGGTGGTGGCCGATGATTGGTGAGTGCGAGGAGGTGATATATGGAAATTTAGAAAATAATAGGGGTTTATTGGGGGTAGCTCCTGAGTCGTCTGGGGGTCTGTCACTGGATCTTCTCTGATTGGGCCCCCGTGTCCATAAGTTGCGTTTGATCTTCCCCTGTGAGATCAACGACTTGGCTGGACATTGTGATTTTCTCCTTCTTGGCCTTGGGTGTGGCTACGGGTGGCTTTGAGGATTTACTCTTTCTGATGAGAGCCATGGTTGCTACCGGTGGTGAATTAAACAAATTCAATGGTATGGTGGTGACTAGGGGGACTGTGATGGAAGAGGATGCAGAATTTGGAGCCTGAAATTCTGTAAATGTGGGAAACACAGAGGAATCACTCGTTAAAGTTTGGACTACCTGATTAAAGCTCTGTACCTTTGTATTCAGCTGCTCGATGATTGGAGTCAGCTGTAGCCGCGACATCCTAGCCATCGCATCCTCTAATGTCTCTCCTCGCAATGGATTCAGCAGCATGGCATCAAATGAATAGACGTAGACTTCGCTTCTGATCTCTATTGCTACTCCTGGCCACGAGCATACTTCTATGTGAAAATCTCACTCATCAATTTGAAATTTCAACGGACTCATCTTAAAGGTCGATTCCGACACACATGCTAGCCGGATGTAGGTTTTCTTATGGTTAACCCCAAACCATACTTGCGCAACGTAACTGTCCAACAAGGTCCTTGGAATCCTCTGTTGGTTTATCGCGACATCCACCATCTGGCTGTACCTGAATTTGAATGCCTCCTCGTTTACCTCCTTAGTGCTGGGGTTCCTTGATGTTTTCCAGGGTGTGAACTTCATTGCTAGTGGTTGGCCTGCTGCCACTTCTAGAGGTTGGTTGATTCTTGGAAATGTCCATTTCCACATGGCCAGTGCTATTATAAGGTAACCGTAGATGAATCCCGTGGCCGTATTATCATTGTTCTCACATGCCTCAAATAACTCGTTGAGCAGAAACGAGCACCAGTTCAGTTGTGCCCCCTAGAGACAATGCTCCGCAATTGAGATAGTATCTAGTGTACATTCCCCTTTGGTGTAGTGTCTCATTGTTTTGCTTGCAATCAAATAGCAGGAAAAATTGATCGCTGGGTTGTTGATTAAGTCTATCTTGGCTCCTTTTCCCCCTCTCTTGGTGTCGTACTGCCGGTAGTAGTCACCATCCCCTGCTTTCTTTGCTCTCTTGGACACAGTCTGGAAAGCCGTGGAGATGTCTCTCCTTTCCTGCGACAACCCGGTCAATCTATGAATGTCTTCCACGTGAATTGGGATTTCTCTTCCCAGCCATAATGACCCATTGTGAATTATTCTTAGCAGAAACTTGGTGCACTGCATTGCAGCCCCTGTAGTGCCAAACACCAGCAGGTTCCTTAGGTTCAGTATGGTGGACTGCTGCACACCTCTGAACTCTGGAAGTATTCTTGCTGCTTCCTGTCCCGCTTCCATAGCATAATTCTCCATGTAGACCTATTTATTCATTGCTTGAAATTGGAAGGAGTCTGTTAGATCGGTATCAATCAACGAGGCACTATCATATTTGCCTACTAGGGATTCCATGTTTTGAATCCTTTCATCAAGCTCAGGCTCAAAAACTGCTGGCGCTACCATGGTCATTCTAGATATTCTCTGGTACAATTGCAAAGCTATTCCTCCTCTTTCCTTATGAATTCCTGCTTCTAGACACCTCCCCTGCTCTTTCTCTGGTGATGTTTCCCTTGCTACGTTTGTTGTTTCTGGTTCTAACTCATACTTCTCCGACATTCTCGCGCTTTCTTTCATGCAGGTTATGTAAGTAACCGGCACACATGAGGCTGATAAGACCCCATAACTAATTAATTTTCTCTGCCTTCCCCTACAGCTATAATCATGCGATTAGTTACCGGCTGAGGTGGGTTCTAACAATGCTGACTGTGGCTTCGGGGTTTGGGTAGACGTGATGGGTGATGATTATGGATTATTATGGAAAATTTATTGTAGTATGGACGATGCTAATTATGGCAATTATTTTTCAAATCTCGGTAATCCTATGGACTGACATGGGTACTATGAGTAATGATGATCGAATGATGTTCGACACGCTTTTCCTTCTGATGTGGATGACACGCTGGACACTACCCCCCTAACCACAATCGGTTGTGTTGCGGTCTCCACAACTCAACATTGAATTTTTCTTGTGCTACAAAATTTCTTTATTGGGAGTCCTATATAATCTCTTCTCGGGTGTGAGAGAGTTATTGACTCTATCTAATCTAGTCTAGTCTACCCTACTAACTCCTCTCGGTTGCGAGAGTTATTGAAAATGAAATGCGGAACTTACTCGTGGTAGGGTTTCAGGCATGCGTCGTTCACCCATCCTAGCAGTATCTGGCTGTCTAATTGTGCTAACCGAAATTCTCCTGAATCTTTGATTTCGATTACGTGGTACAGTCCTAGCCAATGCATTTGCATTTTCCCTGGGGACTTCTTGTACTTACTTTCATAGAGTAAAACTTTTCTGCCAACCTTGAAAGTTTTGCGGTTGATATGGCAGTCGTGCCACACTTTTTGCCTTTCCTTCTGGACAGTTTGGTGGAATTCTGCTAAAAACCTGTCTTCTTCCAGCTCCTGTAGTTCCTGTAACCTTTCCTTTAGCAAGTCTTCCTTTGATAAATGGAGTGAGGTTGCAATTAGAATTCTGGGTATGAAAAACTCTGTTGGTACTACGACTTCTCTCCCGTACACTAGATGGAACGATGTTTGGTTATTGAGCCTCTTGACAGTCATTCTGTACACCCATAAGGTTGCTAGTATACGTTCGTCCCAGTCGTCTCGTTGAGTGTTATAGATTTTTGTTAAGCCCTTCTCTAGGATTTTGTTGAATGACTCTACTGTACCATTGGCTTGTGGATGGTAAGGGCTTCTCTTGTGATGTTGTACCATGAAGCTTTTGAGCAGGGATTCAATGGTAGCATTGATGAAATGCGTACCTTGATCACTTGTCAGACTTTTCAGGCAGCCAAATATGCTAATTATGTTTTCAAATATGAACTGTGCCACTGTTTTGGCTGTGCAATCCTTCACTGGAATTGGCTCTTCCCATCTTGTCAAATAGTCTGTTGCTGTGATGATATACCGAGCCTGTGAGTGTCTTGTAGTAGGTGCAATCGGGCCTATAAAATCAACTGCCCATTTCTTGACTGGTTGCAGTGCTTTTACTGGGTGCAGTGGAAGCTCATCTCTGTGCGATGGAAGTCACGTCCTTTAGCAAACATCACATTTATTTACGAACACCTTACTATCGATGTGTATCGTCGGCCACCATAAGCCCACCTGCAGTACTTTTCTAACCGTCGGTTTAGCTCCTACATGTCCTCCCGCAACTCCAGAGTGGCACTCCCACAGTACGGCTTCCCTCTCGTGGTCCAGGATACATCTTCGTAAGATTTGGTCCAGCCCCATCTTGTACAAGTGTCCAGCAATGAGCTGTTACTCTACTGCTCGAACTACTAGGTGTCTTTTCTGTACGACGGTATATTCTTTTGGGCACTGTCCTGTTGTTAGGTAGGTTGCGATCTGATCTAGGTATTCTGGGATGGCTTCTACTCTGAAAAGATCAGCGTCTGGCAGTTGATCATCCAAATATCCTTCATTTTCTCCATTTTTGAGCCTTGATAGGTGGTATGGTCCTACGTTCAGTCACCCAGGTTTGACTATCACCTCGAAGGTGAACTCCTGAAAGAGTAGGAGCCATCTGCATATCCTTCCTTCTAAGACCGGTTGTTTACTAGGTACTTCAAAGCTAAGTGGTCTGTGAAAAATTTGAACATACCTCCTAGCAAGTAGTGGCAGAACTTTTTAAGGGAATACACCATTGCTAATGCTTCTTGCTCTGTCGTGGTGTAGTTTCATTCCACTGTTGATAATTTTTGACTTGCAAAGTATACTGGGTGATCAACTATAGTGTCCCCTGGTTGGGCTAGAACCACTCCGAGTGTGATGCTTGAAGCATCAATGTGGAGATGGAATTGCTTGTTCTAATTCGGATGAAAGAATATTGGCGCACTCACCAACTTGTCCTTCAAAGTTTTTAGGGCCATCACGCAACTCTCTGTCCAGTTGAATTGTTTTGATTTCTGCAACAGATTCTCCAATGGGGTTGTTATCTTCGCGTAGTTGCGGATGAATCGCCTGTAGTAACCTGTATGGCCTAGCAATGACCTTAACTATTTCATAGTTTCTGGAGCTTCCATGTTGATTATCACTGCTACCTTTGCTGGATCTACGCAAACTCCTTGTTTGCATACAACGTGTCCTAGCAATATTCCAAACGGCACCGCAAAGATGCACTTCTTTAGGTTCAATGAAATCTGTGGTTGTGTACACCTATCAAACATAATTCTCAACAGTGATTCATGGTATTTTAACAGGTTTTAGACTATCCAGTCGTCCATTTAAGCCTTCAGGAATTTGTGGATGTAGTCGCGGAATGCTGCTATCACAATGTGTGAAAATACTGCTGGCGCATTCTTCAAACCGAATGGCATTACATGATATGTGAAGGATCCCCATTCGGTGGTGAAAGTTGTCTTTTTATTATCTTCCTCAGCTATCCTTACCTGATGGTACCCTGAGAACCCATCTGTAAAAGAATACGCCTCGTTCCCCGCAACATTGTCTAGGACTTCGTCACTGAACGGGGTGGGGAATGGGTCATGTATACAGGCGTTGTTCAAGCTCCTATAGTCAACACAGACTCAGATTTCCTCCTTATCCTTTTTGCTTTGTATGACTATGGGACTTACCCATTCCGTTTCCTCCATCGGGAATATCAACCCTGCCTTTAGCATTTTGTCGATTTCCGTTTTAACTTTTTCCTTTACCCTTGGATTCAACCGATAGGGTTTGTGCTTGATTGGTCTTGCATCAGGCTTCAGGATTATACACATTTCTCCCAGGTCCCCTTTGATTCGTTTCAAGTCTACTACGGATGATGGGAACAAGTCCTCATATTCTTGCAGTAGACTGAATATTTCCTTGGTCGTCTCAGCATCCCAGTAATCACTGATTGATGCTACTTTGGGCTTTTCTTCAGTCCCAATGTTCATTTCCTTGGTTTGTAGTGGTAGCAAATGAATTCATTCGGTTGTTGGGTCTTCCTGAATATCCCACTCCCCTCTATTTCTTCAAAATATAGATGTCTAAGTCCCTCTAGATCATCATCATCCATTTCACTGTTTATCTTTTTGCATGCTACCGACTGTCTGATGCTTTGGTTTGGGAGTGATTGCTCATCCTCCTCCTGATTCTCTGGGAAGAAAAATACCCTTTTAATGGTCTGTAACGCTTGGGTGACTGGTTCTGTTCTTTCGTCAAATAAGAAGCACTGTGTAAATTTCCCCGTAACTTCTTGCCAAGTGCTAGTTCCCCTTTTCCTCTCTTCCGTTAGGTACCAAGCTTGTGGAATCACATCTAGTGAGTGTATAAAGTTGTGGACCCATAGCTCCTGCGGGTATCCTAGAGTGTTCCATTGATCTTCACACTCTCCTTGGAATTTTTAAGTGCATTGTGGTCCTTCTTCTTCTTTAAACCTGGCTTTCAGTGCTGCTGCAACTCTGTCCCATCGGGATAGTGAGTTGTGGTGGTTACTCCACCATCTTCCAGATGTGGATTGTAAGGCCACGTCCATGAGTGGGACCCTATGATCCTTTGGTACTTTATCTTCTATTTTGGTAATGAAAGTATTTACAGCGTTCATATCAGATAAAGTTGGGTAACCTCTTACCTCAAGTCCGATCCAATTGATTCTTCTAATGGTGGCGCATCTTCTTGTGTTGGTCTCATTTATCCCTTGCTGCCAATCATCCTAGGCTATCTCTGAGCCCAAGTCTAAGCTTTGAATGCTTCTCCAACTTACAGATCCTCCCACTTTCGGGTTGATGTAATATTCCCCCTTTCTTGCAGTCATTTGATAAGATGGTCAAGAAGTTGAGCATCTTCTCTATTATCAACAGACTCTGTGTATCAGGTACCTTGATATGGGTCGAGCAGCTGGGTGACTCTGACCTCTCCTTCCTCAAAGATCATCAATTCCTTCTTTAAATCTATTACTGCGTAGTTTTCAAAAGCCTAGTCAATCCCCAATAATGTTGGATAGGCATTAGGGGAATTTTGAGGTCTAAAATGGGCCTTCTAAGGAAAATGTACAATCAAAATTCAATTTATGAGAACCAATCACATTGTACGAGATGACATCATCCCTAATGGTTGAGGTGTCATTGCTTGAGTTAGAGGTACTTACTTGTCACATTCTCAATGGTGGATAAAAATTCATGGTTAACCATGGTAGTGCTCTAAGTACTTTTAAAGTCAAAGTAAAGTACTCATAATAAATGTCATTTCACACTTTTTGAATAAAAATATATTATTTCCATTTCATATTTCTTGAAAGAAACAATGCATATCCCTATAAATTTATTATATTATATTATATTATTTTTATATAGTATATTAATTACAGTTTATTATACAATTTGAATAATATAAATTTTAATTAATAGCATATAATATAATTAAGAATTTATAAATTTCTATTTATATTTTATTTTAATTTATTTAAGAAAAAAGGATAAATGCATTACTTGTTCAATGATAATGACTTTTTCTTGAAAAACTCATTCTTATTTATAGTCACATCAATACAATTTTTTATTAATTTTATTTTGGTACAACTTTTTTATTGAATTTAACTATGGTTACATGGATTGTGGTGCAAAAAGTGAATTGAAAATTCATAAATATTATTTAACTGATTTAGCTATTATTTTATTATTTCCTTAGGAGGCCCATTTTAGACCTCAAAATTCCCCTAATGGATATTTGTCTCCCATAATGTCGATGACGTCAAAGTCCTTGTATGTATTTACTCCCGCAACGTCGACTTCGACCTCCTCTAGTCTGCCTATGGGCACAATGCAGTATTGGTTCACCATACAGAGTTTAATTGGTGAGTATGTTAGCCTCGGCTTCCCCAATGCTTCCCATGTCTTTCTCGGAAAGATATTTACATCGGACCCCAGGTCAAGCATTGTGTCCTTAATTTGGAATCCCGCAACTTGAGTATTTACCCGGAACTATTTTCCTGTCCTTATCTTATTTCTCTTCACCCTTCATATATATTTCTGTGTTGTGTCAGTTGAATCCCCTGGCTTTGTGGCCTTCTGCACTAATCTTTCCATGCTCTTCTTTAATTGTTCTAAAATTGGCGCGTTGTTAACAATTTTAGAAATATACGGAACCATTCTTCAATTGTAGTACCTGAACTGGCTTGTTCTCATTATCATCCTTGGTTTGTGGCAATTCAATTCCTTTGCTTCCCCCAAGTTGGGCAAACGTTTCCACTGCTTCTTGAAAGAATTGCTTCTGTCTTTCTGGTCTGAACATTAGCTTTGGAGATACTGTGTTACACAGTAATTTGTCACCGTCCCTGCAATTCCCGTCCTACACATTGGAGGGCTCATTTCGTGACCTGTGAGCAATAACATGGCTTGAAAATAATTTCATAATATCCCTCTGAACATGAGCTATCATTGCCTTGAAGACATTTCCTTGTGGAAAACCCTAAAAATGGCCCTTTTTGCATTGGCGCGGGTAGCCAGTTCAGTACCCATGCCAATGGGGAAAATCCTTCAAAAAGGTCGCGCCAATTGGCGCTCTGTCCCAGAGTCGCACTCGTGCCAGCCAATTTAAGGAATGTTTTTTAAAAATAAATGGCGGAAGTTTCGTCCTAACGAATTCCTGGACTGCTATCTATCTTGAGTTGGGAGGTTTGGCTATGGATTTCCATAGAGAGGAAGTGGTTTTCCACCTCTCATGGAAGCTTCCTTGATGATAGGGCCAATCCCATGATTATAGGGATCCCAAATCCTCTTCCTCCATCTATAAAATCTTGCCCATCTCCATTGCAAGCTAGTCTTCAAGTTCCCAAATTTCCCAAGAGCCTTATGCTGCAAGAGCCTCCATAATTCCCTTAAGGCCAATTTCAAGCAAGGAGACTATGGTCAAGAGATGAAGAGAGAGGTTTGTCCCATCCTTGATAGGCTTTTCGAGACGTGTTCTGCTGGCGACCCCCTCCGAAGGAGAATTCAGCGTCAGAACTATGGTTTTAATTTTCCTTTGATTGATTATTAATGAACTACTATTGGTTATGGTTCCACTCTTGTTGTTGTTTATAATGACGAGTTATGTCCTTTCTGATTGACATATAGTTGCATCTACTAGATTTTACGCTTGCGTTTGTTTTGTTTCTCGCATGCGCAAGTGTCCCATCACGAAGATTGTGGGGATCGTGATTTGCCAGAGCTAAGGAACGGGAGCGCCACCTCTTCTACAACGACTACGTTAGATTCTAGGTAAGCCTTCATCGCTAGTTGGTTTATTTGCAATTAGGAACCTGCACTATAGCGTGTGACGATTGTTGCTAGACCCGGTCTGGGCTAGTAGGGATCGCCTCTGTCCGCAGAGGGGATTAACCTCCACAACAAATTGGCGACTCCACTGGGGATCGTTAGCTTGTTGATTGTTCGTTTTATAAGCTACAGACGGAGCTTGAAGTTGGCCAGATAGCCTTCGAAACGCTTTTGCTCTGCAATTGCGAAGTAGATCAAAGCTGCTTCAGTCAATCTCTAGTTTAGTTTTTAAACTGAACACTTGGAGCATTGTCTTGCCTTTTCGGTCGATTTCTTGATCCTCCTTGCTTGATCAACTCTTTTGGGCTGGTTCTTTTTGTGAATTTGGGTCTTTGATAGCTTGATCATTCACTGGTCTGCTTGTTGGATTGCTTATTTTTTATTTTTGACTGAGAAAATCGACTGGCACGCTTTTCAGCTTGACAGTCGCGCCCATTAGCGCATGTTGCTTGTGTATTACCCGTGCCAATTCGTCTCTGGCGCTAGTTTCAGCCTCACAGTCGCGCCAATCCTGTGAGCTACTAGGGTTTGCCCAGTTCTAAGCTTCCTGAGCTTGATCTATGTGTTTGATCTTGATTTTTCCACTGTTTGAGTGTTTTGGAGCCTGGATTGACTGACTGTTACCTTCGTCCTTTGGCTGTTTGCCCATTTCCATCGATTTTGCATTTTAGCCCTAGGTCATCTAGGTGTTGTTTTGTGTCGAGCCTTCCTTAGGAGTTTTTGGGTCTCTTTTGGTTCAGTCAACCTTCTGATTGCTTCTTTGCATTTATTTGGTGGTTTTCTATTGTCTCATTGCGTTGTTTGAGTGATTGTTTCCTTCTTCATTCGAATTTCGCTTCGTCTCGTCTTGGGCCCAGATTACACGGCTCATTTTGAGTCTTTGGGATTCTTTCGCTTTGAGGGACTTTTGGCTGATTTGAGGTTTGATTGTACGTTTGCATTGAGTGGAATTTGCTTGGTTTTTATCTCTTGTCATCGTCTCTCGAATTGCCTTTGCATTAGTTTTCATTTTTTAGTGCATTTTTCTCTGAAATATTGAAAAAAAAAAAAAAAACTCTTTTTCTTTGAACTAGTTAATGTGAATTAGATCTTTTCGGTGTTATTAGTGATTAGTGAATTTGAAAGAAAAGCTTTTAATTTCAATTAGCTGCATTAGAGGTATCATTGGTTGTTTTCTGTTCATTTCGTTGTTGTGTGAAAAGCTCTCAACTCTCTCATAAGTAGCTTTCATCGAATGAAATGATTTACTGTGGCATATAGATTGCATTTAGGAGATTTTGAGACATTACATTCGCTAGGGCCTGAAAACTAAAACGTAATTGAAGATAAACTTTAAAATTTACTCAATTTACACTAAGGCAACATTGAAATCTAATGAAACACATTTAGAGGTCTAGGCTAGAGACGTGTTCCGACGTCTTTAAACCTAGTAGCTGTCGTTCGCCTCTTGGCTTTAGACAATGCTAGTATGGACTTGTGCTCCCCGTACCGTCGAGTATATAAAGGGAGACCCCACTAGGTTTCTATCCTTTATCTATAGGAAGCCGAGTCGGCCGCCCTATACTCGTGATACACCGGACACATCATTCGGGGATATTTCCTGCACATACGTTAAGTCCTTGGTTGATTTCTATTTCATTTTTGAAACCAAGGTGTATATTGAAGTTCACGGTTATTTAGTACACCATTTGTCTAGCATTCCAGAGCAGTCATTTCGATATTTTCTAACTCATTAAATTTGAAAGGATCATCAAGCGCTTGTCCTTTCACGCTTGTTTCAAAACTGAAAGAGATAGAGTCATCTTTCATCCGTTTATCAACTCTTAAAACATGAAACAATGTAAAATAAATCACCCGCGATCACATGTCCTTTTAGAATTTGCTTGTTGGCCGTTTGATTGTGTGCCTTGGTTCTTTTTCAGCCCGTGTGCGATTTTGAGTTGTTGATGGCAACTTTTCCAGAGTTCACCAACCAAGGAATCCCCTCCGATGGGAATCCTAGTCATTTCCCTCCTTTTGGGAATGTTGGTGCTCCTTACATGGCAACGTTGTCCCTTCCTGGGTTAACTGTTGGGTTGCCTTTTTGGTTATTTTCAACCTCTGTGGTTCCGAATGTCTGAACTACTGTTCAATCAGTTCCTCCACCTGAACAACATCATGCTGATTCCAAGGTGGACCTCTCCCCTTCTTCCCCTATTTCTGTGTCCTCCTCCTCTTCTTCGCCTGGTGAAAGTCTGGATTCAAGTAACCAGGTGGCTAAGAAGAAGAAGAATAAGACAAAGAAGAAGAAGTCTGATAAAAGAGAGGCTAAAGCTGCCACTACTGTTTCTCAAACAACGATGCCTTCTCTTGATAAACCTTCCAACCCTCCACGAAAAGTCAAGTTCCCTTACATGTTGTGCACGGGAGACCATATTCTTCGAGACTACCTAGGCATTCCCAAGGTCCTCGAAGAATGGTCCGACGGTCGCCCACCGTTGCTGTTGGCCTCCGGGAGTCAGGTTGGGGGCATGTCTTCAACTGGTGCTGGTAAGACTCCTAAGAAACAGGGTAAGCTCACCAATCCCTGTAAGTTGTGTGAAGGGCACCATGCCATTCACCTTTGTCCATATATGGATAAAGCCAAAAGAGTCTGGGACAACGGAACTGCTTCCGCACCGCGCCTTCTGCCTGGTTACCAAAAGCTGTCTTTGAGTCCTCCACCATCTGATGCCACGATTGGTCAAGAGTCATCTTTGATCGATCCCACTCCCCTGGAAATTCAAATTCAGGAATCCATCCCGACCAACCATTAGTCGTGGGATCGGTTGAGCTGGCTCCGTCCACAGTACGCCAGGTCCTTTCTATTGAGAGTGGATCTCACACCCCTCATGTCCTTCTATTTTCTTCAGATTCTTCAGACTTGGAGAAAGATTCTCCTGTCCTCGTCCCTCATGAAGAAGCTCCTTCACCTCCCGTGATGGAGGTCCCGAAGGTTACCCCTCCCACCTTCGAGATTGAGGTCGTGGAGACCGCTCCTTCTTCCGTAACATCAGGGGAAGACCTTCGCAGTTCGATGGTAGCCCCTCCGAGTAGTCTGGTCGCTTCCTTTGATTGGAATCGATTTGTAGGATACCACCTCTCGTCTTATGTGCCTTTCGAGATCACGGTACAGGATTTTGGTTTGGTTGTACCCAACACCATTATTGACGAAGGCACCTCTGTTAGTGTTCTATCCTCGACTACCTGGCAAGATTTCGGCTCACCGCCGCTTGCGCCTGTTACACAGAATGTTGACATTCAACAAAAGGACTAGCCAACCGTTAGGGATCCTTTCACAGTTACCTCTTACTTTGGGAGGGAAAACCGTCCATATGGACGTGATGGTTGTTCCAGGCCCCTTGGATTTCAATATGCTTTTGGGGCGCGATTACACCTATGCCATGGGAGCACTTGTTTCCTTCCTCTTTTGGGTGATGTGTTTTCCACATGAAGGACGGATTGTGACTGTTGTTCCTTGAGAAACAATTCTTGGCTGTGTACAAGAATCCGTGCTCAAGACATTAAAGATGACCATTGATCAACTTTCGTTCTTTGGTCCTGATGTGGCAGCTAGCCCACCATCATCCCTTCCTGGTTTTTATCCACCCATTGTATCTGCCCCACCGCAGGTCAAATATGTGGCTACCTACCCTGTGCCTATACCCAGTGATAGTGCCATTGTGCATCAAGTGTTGGGGGCATTGGGTCCTGACTTCCAGGATGTTTTCCTTCCATCAGGAGTGGAACTCTTGGAAGCAATGACTTCTTGTTCATTATGATGAGGTCGGTCGGAGCATGGTTCTTTTCTTGTGTCAAGCTTTTTAAAAAATGAAACAAGGTTGCCAGAGCATGGTTCTTTTCCTATGTCAAGCTCCTTAAAAAATGAAACAAGGTTGTCGGAGCAAAGTTTCTTGTCTTGTGTCAAGCTCCTTAAAAAATGAAACAAGGTTGTCGGAGCAGAGTTCCTTGTCTTATACCAAGCTCCTTAAACCATGAAACAAGGTCATCTGAGGATATTTCTTTTAATGTGTCAACCTCGTTAAAACAATGAAACACGTTCTTGTTCAATTCGAGTCTTTGATAAGATCTCGTAAAATCCCAGTCGAGTCTCTCTCTTGGTCTCGTAATTTGAACCTTCACTCCATCTGCATTTCATATGGACTGAAGCTTGGGGGGCATGTGCCTCGAATTGAGTCACCATGCTGGGGGCATGCTTGCTTTTTCAAGCATAGTTTATTTCCGTTTCAAGCTTGTGTAAAAATGAAACTGGTTTCAAGCATAGTTTATCTTTGTTTCAAGCTTGTGTAAAAATGAAACCAACTTCAAGCAGAGTTTTCTAATTTCGAGCTTGTGTAAAAATGAAACCATTCCCATTTTACCTCTTGTGATTGCCATTTTATCAGCCTGTTTTTGCCAGATGAACCTTGGTTTTCTCACTCCATCGTCACTATCTTCTTGGTCGATCATATGCCTTCACTTGGTTGTTTTACCCATTCCTGAGGAACCGCTGCGATGAGTGGTCTTGTTAGCCAGCCTCTTGACTTTTATCATGTTTTGAGCAGTTCCACCATTACTGGAACCAGTTGCTACCCTTTATACCACTCATTCCTCCAGGAGGAGTCAACTTTCAGCTCTTTTATGACTCTCTAAACATGAAAAGATTGTCGAGGCCCTTGTCGTTTCGATCTCATTAAAGTGGCCACGAAACAACATCTACCCAGTATACGTTTACCCATTTTTCGGGCTGGGAAAGATTATTTACGAAAAAGGAATACCCTAGTCTATCGCGACTAGGAGGTTTTCTCAGATATTGTTTTCTACCTTTTCGGATCTGAGGAACTATTTACGAAAAGGGACCATTGGAGTTTACTTTTCAGCTGTCTTTTCAAACTCTCTAAACATGAAAAGACGCCGAGTTCTTCCTTTTTCAGACTCGTTAAACCCTGATGACATCGGATTCAGTCGTAATGACGCTATTTGAGTCGCTCCTTCCTAGGGCTCGTTAAATGTACTAGGATGGACTTATATCAAAAGCATATGCTATCCCCTTCAAGCTTGTTATAAAAAATAATTGGGGTACTCGCCAGAAATGGCGGGGGAAAAATGGAACCAGCATCATTGTCGTGTCAACAGTATGTCGCTCTTGAACATGGCACTTGTCTGCATTCGTGTCGGGTTGGGGACATCTCATCTCGTTTTTCACTTGCCTCCGTGGGTTTGGGTAATCCCTTTTGACCTCTCATCTGCTCTTTGCCTCGTCACTATGACCTCTGATCTTTTGATGTCAAATACTACCCAGTCCACTGTCGTGCCGTTTATATGTTCAATAGAAGTTGACCTCTGCAAGTATCAACCTCCCTCTGATTCTCATATGATCGTGATTCACAAAACATTATGTTCCTCTGTCTCGTGTCGATGATGTGGGAAACATTATGGCCCACCTTCGATCAAGGTCACTTCCTGTCGACTTCAACTCATTATCTGGGAAGCTGATCTAGAGACTCCCTTCTGGTGCCTTGGAGCCTGCATGCCTCAATGGCAGGTTCTTCGCGTTCGACGTGAGGTTTTCATCATTGGCCTCCGATCGAGTGATTCTACGGGTGTTCGACGCCAGCTCATTGATTAACATACCATAGATTGTACCTGTAGTACCTTGAGGGCCATTGTCATTATTGGTGGTACCTCTCACGTCTGTTAATAGCTTTCATCATTGGCTGGTAATCAGATGATGTTCTCGCATGTTCAACTTCAACCCATTTATTCGCATGCTTGAACTTGTACTTTGTTCGGGTCGAGATGGAGCGCAAGACCCTGGATTGTGTCTGTTGTAATCCAGGCTGCGATTTTGTGGATTATTATGATTAGTTACATGACTCACTTACTGGATGGCTGCGACCATACTTGAGTTTATTTATCGATCCTCACTGGATGGCTGCACCCATGCCTTGGATCTGGATTATTGTGTACTCTGTTATGGATGGCTGCGCCCATACTGCATATATATCATGTATCTGAGATATTAGTTGTACTTCTCCACGCAGGTTTTCCGACGGCGGATTTTTTAGTTGGACACGTTATCATAAAGCATTTCACCCCTCTCTCTCTCTCGGGCCTCATGCTTTAGGGGGCATCTGTTACATAGTAATTTTTCACCATCCCTGCAATTCCTGTCCCGCACATTGGAGGGCTCATTTCGTGACCTGTAAGCAATAACATGGCTTGAAAATACTTTCATAACATCCCTCTAAACATGAGCTATCATTGCCTTGAAGACATTTCCTTGTGGAAAACCCTAAAAATGGCCCTTTTTGCATTAGCGTGGGTAGCCAGTTCAGTACCCGCGCCAATGGGGAAAATCCTTCAAAAAGGTCGCGCTAATTGGCGCTCTGTCCTAGAGTCACACTCGCGCCAGCCAATTTAAGGAATGTTTTTTAAAAATAAATGGCGGAAGTTTCGGCCTAACAAATTACTGGACTGCTATCTATCTTGAGTTGGGAGGTTTGGCTACGGATTTCCATAGAGAGGAAGTGGTTTGCCACCTCTCATGGAAGCTTCCTTGATGATAGGGCCAATCCCATGATTATAGGGATCCCAACTCCTCTTCCTCCATCTATAAAAGCTTACCCATCTCCATTGCAAGCTAGTCTTCAAATTCCCAAATTTCCAAGAGCCTTATGCTGCAAGAGCCTCCATAATTCCCTTAAGGCCAATTTCAAGCAAGGAGACTATCATCAAGGTCCGAAGAGAGAAGTTTGTCCCATCCTTGACAGGATTTTCGAGACGTGTTCTGCTGGCGACCCCCTCCGAAGGAGAATTCAGCGTCAGAACTATGGTTGTAATTTTCCTTTGATTGATTATTAATGAACGACTATTGGTTATGGTTCCACTCTTGTTGTTGTTTATAATGACGAGTTATGTCCTTTCTGACTGACATATAGTTGCATCTACTAGATTTTACGCTTGCGTTTGTTTTGTTTCTCGCATGTGCAGGTGTCTCATCACGGAGATCGTGGGGATCGTGATCTGCCAGAGCTAAGGAATGGGAGCGCCACCTCTTCTACAACGACTGCGTTGGATTCCAGGTAAGCCTTCATCGCTAGTTGGTTTATTTGCAATTAGGAACCTGCACTATAGTGTGTGATGATTGTTGCTAGACCCGGTCTAGGCTAGTAGGGATCGCCTCTGTCCGCAGAGGGGATTTACCTCCACAACATACTGGTCTTACCAATTTTATCAGGTCCATCATTTGTGCATCTTCCCTAGTTCTTTTGCCTCCTCTCGTTACTATGGCCACATTCTGCGTGGCTTGAGCCTCTATTATTCTCGGCTCTACATTTACTAGATTTGTTCCTCTTTGTTTGGCTCTTTCTTCCCATCTTTTGAATGAGCTCTGAGTAGTCCTCTATTGTGTGTGTGTTAACCCTGCACTGAGAACACCAGGGTCTTCTAGGAAGTGGACATTCCCTAGCTACGTGGCCCTCTTGGTCACAGTTGTAGCATCGTACTGGTCCCCTTCCCCCCTCTCGACCTCCTCTCATGCCTCCTCCTCGTCCTCTGGGAGCCTCGTTCACTCTATATGAAGGCCTGTCCAATCGTTCCACCAAGGAATCCAAAGCCATACACTGCTCTGTGCTATGTGAGGTAGACGCATAGAAATCACAATATATGTTGTTCAAAATGTTGGAGTATTTCTGCAATATAGGACATAGGCGGGGTGAATGACCCATGCTTTTACATATCTCGCAATATTCAGTCGTCGCTAAATTTTGTTGGATGGGGAACCCTATGTACGGGTGTTGCGGTGGATATAACCCCTGGGTGTTTATCTGCGCAACCAATCTTGCTGGTGGAGCTCCCGGTGCCCCTGTTGCTGATGTTCCCACATTCTGGCCCCGTAGCCAAGGACATTCGGTTACCATGTGTCCTTCCATTAGACAGTGTGTACACCATACGTTTGGCCTTGCTGGATGAAATGGTTGAATTTCTTTCAATTTCTCTGTCAGGATAGCTATTTGATGCTATAGTCCCAGTATGGAAGGGTCCTGAGATGATGCTCCTCCTTTAAATTCTTGCGGATATCCCGCCATGCCCTCTATCTTCATAGCTTGCTCCAATGCATCTTACAACGTCTCAATCTTTTGTTGTGTCAGCGGGGTTCTTATTAGTGGGAGAAGGGCCTTGATAAACAAATCCCTTTGATGGTTCGGATTGCTCGGATAACTGAGCTTTCTAATCGCATCCTTGAATCTCCTCATTAGATCCCATGCAGTTCCCCCTTCTCGCTGCTTGATCTCCCACATCTCTGACAAAACTTGCTAATCTGTTTGGGGTAATTTGAATTCCTTCAAGAAATCCCTCTTTACATCGTCTAACGTTGGGTTTTGATGAGTCTTAAACCATTTTATAAACCAGTGCAGAGCTCTCTCCATGAGAGTAGTTTGAAATTCTACCAACTTACTACTTTATGGTGTCTGTCGAGCCCTCCATATTGTTAGGTTCCCGTGATTTGGCTGATTGGCAAGCCAAATGACAGTGTAACATCAAACCAAGATTTGGAGCCGAAGGACCTAGCCTTCCTGGAGTCAGAGAGGGCTCTCTCTATTTGTGTAAGGGATATCTGTGTGTTTGCTTATTTGTGTTCTGATTTTAGGCTAGTTATGAAGTAAGTTTTTGATTTTTTGTTTTTTAAGTTGTGAGGGATGAAACTGATCAAAGATATAAAATAGATAACAAGATGTTAGATTAACTGGGATATGGGGTCAAAAAGTCAAGAAAGCTATTAGATGACGATACAAGGCTGTTGAAGGGCCGATTTGATTCAAGGTAGAAAGGATCTTAGGGAAAAATGGAGTAAATGGACATCAAGTTTGTGAACAACAAAGAGTTTCAAGCGTAACTGGTTCAATAGATAACATAAACATGGTAGGGAAAACCATTAATCATGCAAAATGTAACTATAAACTAATCAATACATAGAAACAAACATTCAAGCCATGCATAGAAGTATACGACCCTCTAACTTTGGGAAATGGCTATCAGACTTTGGGGAAAACACATAAGACGGACTAACAACTCAAAACACTATGCCAGAACGCCTAAACACATACTTCAAGTTATTGGGCACTTTGAACAACAAGATTTTTATAGTTTTAGGCAAAGGGCTAGATCGGGACTAGGCCTCCTTGGTTCAAACAAAATGATAATCTAATCAGTCAAAGAGATAGTTTCATGGATGGGACTATGGACAGTCATAGGTAAGCAGGGCACACCATACATCCTACTCAACATGCATAGAACTATGAATGAAACTAGCAACAATATCCTTAAGTTACTAAAGAGCAGTTAAGAATTCTTTAGTGCAACTAAGGAAGAAGAAAACATAAAAGCTATGAAGATTCGGGAATTTTGAGGTGCCTCCATGGGCATATCTCAAACTTAATCTCTACTGATCTATAGCAAGCAAGGAGCATGTATCATGAATGAAAACTAGAAGACAACAACAAAGCAAGAAACACTATACCATTCTACCATGTCATGGAATCCATCAACAATCCTTCATCATCCATCCAAGAACATTCAAGAGGCAATCCAAAAGCATAACACAAGTATTTTCTCCAAAGCTCATGTGACCATATATTGCTTCTCTTCTCAAGTTCAGCCTTCTATTACAATGAATCCTCTTGGAATATATAGGCCAAGAAGGAGGAAAACCAACCAAGGCAACTAGCCAGCCATTGGTTCAAAATAAATATCTAAACTTGTCCTTGAGGCTTTGCAAAGCCCAAGGCACAAAATATCCCATAAAATATCTAAAAAATGCTAAAAAAGGGAATTAAATTGACTTTGCATCATTTTCCAAGTGCAAAAATAGCTAAACGCACATTTGGAAAAAGCAGATTTTAGAGGTTCAAAAATTACAAAAATACTTCAAATTTTCATCAGCAAAAGGTCCCCTGACTTGCCGAAAACATTTGGCAGCCTTCCTGATGTCGAAACGAGGCTCATGATAGCTCGTTGGAAAGCTCTAAGTGTCTAATTTCTGGCACAACTAAAATTTCTTCAATCCGATGCCCATAAGTCCTCCAAATCTGCACCTGTGTGTAAAAAGCCAGAAAATAACAGTTTGCTGATAGACCGGGCAGAGTGTGCAAAATGCGAGCCTTTTTCGCTGTTTTGAAGGGGAAAATGATCTCCAAATGCTCTGAAAATTGCTGAGGACATGTTCATGAAATTATGGCATCCGATGGTACCATTCTCGTCCCTTGATGAATCCTCAAAATGAAATGGCGAATTTATGAGTTTTTGATCAAAAACTCAAAAATGCCAAAAAACCAAAAGTTGTCAAAATGGGCCCAAAATTGGTATGCATGGCCCTCAAGGGTCCTTGGAAACATGCTCCGAAGCTGAAGCAAAAATGTCAAGTGCTGATATGCCTTTCTTCTCTTTCCGTGCCGGGCGCTTCTTCTTTTCTTCCTTCAGTTTCTCTTGGGTGGCCTTTAGCTTGCGCCGGGCAAACTGATTCAACTTTTGATAGTGCTGTGTCATCTTCCTTTGCAGCTCTACGTCTCTGTTTGCCTTTTCAAGCTTCATCTCCAAGTGTTTATTGGCTCTTTCTATCCATGCCTCCTTATTTTCTTCAATTTCTTGCTCAAGTAGTGCAGTGAGGGGAAAGGATTGAAGATGGGTCTGTTCTTCTTCCTTTTGCTTATCCAGGGCTCTCTTAAGCCCTATGGGTCTAGGCCTCTTCTGCCTAGGCTGGTCTTCTTTTTCATCTTCATCAAACTCACCAATGAGCTCCTCTATCCTTACTTGTGCTTTAGCAGCCTCTTTCTTGTATTTGATTGCTCGTGCCTCATGGACAGCCATATGGACACTCATTTGTTTATTTTGGATCTCCAAGAAATGATTGAATGTCTTTGCCCGATGAAGGTAATTCTCCAATGCTTCAATTTGACCCTCTCGATGGATTAGAAGGTTTTCAAGAATGCGGGCTTCATTATCACTGTCATCACTTTGGATTGGAATGACAGCCAATGCACCTCCATGTTCTTAACTTTCTCCTATCTTGCCTTTCCCTTTGCCCTTGAAAGCTAACCTTGCAGTCTTCCTTCTTGGCATGCTAGTGGGAGACCCCTTTGGAGATTTTCTTTTTCTAGGGACAACTCTTGTCACTTTTGGGGTGGCAGCCTTAGGCCCTTTCTTTCTTGCTGTGCTGGGCTTTGATTTTTTAGGGGAAGGAGGCACAATTTCTTTGCCCTTGTCATCTTTTTGAAACTGCTGCTCTCCTTGAGGCTGCTGTTCTTGGATTTCTTGTTCATTTTGTGGCTCAAGCTACTACTCAAGTTTCTGCCCAAACTGCTGTTCATGACCTTCAATATCAAGCTGCTGCTCTTCCTCTTGTTCATGCTGTTCATTTTCACTGAGATGCTGCTGTTCTGCACTCTTTTCTTCTTGCTCCTGCTGCTGACCTTCATCTTCAGTTTGCTGCTCTTCATTTTCACCGAGATGCTGCTGTTCAGCACTCTTTTCTTCTTGCTCCTGCTGCTGACCTTCATCTTCAGTTTGCTGCTCTTCATCCATTTCTTCTTGCTATTCAAACTGCTGCCCCTGTTCACCAAAATCATGCTGCTGTTCTACTTCAATCCCTTGTTCAATTTGTGGTTCAACCTACTGCCCCTGTTCACCAAAATCATGCTGCTGGCCTTCATCAGTTTCTTTAGGTTTGTCCTCTTCTCTTTCTACCTGTTCCGGGGTAATCTCGAGCCTTCTAGGAGTAGGCCTACTGGATAAAGGTACAGGGCGATGAATAGGCTGGGTAGGAGATGTATGGACAGGAGGAACAATGGAGAAATCCAGGTGACTGATAAAAACATCCCAAGAAACCCCTTTCTTCTCCAACTGATGTAGAATGATAATTTTGATCAGAGAATGATGGAAAAGGGAAACTATTTGCAGAGATGGAGTCTTCTTCTGGACTAAGGATTCCATCTTCTCGATGCTTTTGCATAAAACGTAAGGGAGATTTAGCTGCCTAGTTCTAGTGAAATGCATCAGTAGTCGGACATGATAGGCATAAACTCGAGTAAATCTCCCTTCACAAGTAAAATACTTCATTATGACCTTCATTAGGGGAGCGTAGCTGGCAAGAAGATAAGAGAAAGGAAAAATAGCAGTGCAAGTATCTTTGTGCTCGGGATTGATGAAAGGCTTGTAGTCATCCAAGTCTAGATGGGTCTGTTTGAACCATTTCTCGCCATGATATGGAATTTTGGTGGCTTTAGAAACTAACCTCGGGGAAAACTTGAAATCAAGGTCTGCTACCTGGAAATGTTTGCTTTGGAACCTCAGGGCGCATAGGTGTGTCAAGGGCGAGAAACTTTTGACCTCCTGTACCTTCTGGAAGAACTCTAAACAACCAACCTCATGAAAATTGAAGAGGATGGATGGATGTGCATTGACCTCCTCTGTAGAGATTGGCTCATATATTTTATGTAAACCACTTCTGTTGTCTTTCCTGGGTGGCATTTTGGGCTAAATATGCTCTTGAAGCACCAAACTACCTCACTGTCTTTAAACTGCCTTCTTTGAGCTAAACTCTGTCAATTCACTGTTTTGATAGAGAAACAATGTATTTGGATGATTTGCAAAATATTTCTTCACAATACAAAACCCCTGCTCCTTTAAAAAATGGCCTTCCCACCTTTAATATGTATCTCAGCCAGCAGACCACTTAACAAGAGACAATACAGTGAAATGAAGACAGACTGTTAGGTGAGATTGATGTGTAAGGTGTCAAAATCGCCTTGCTCTATGATGTTTGGAGCTCAAAAACCTATTTGTATTTCTGACCAATGATAAACTTCCCAATATTCACAAACTTCCCCTTTTCTAGCATGCCAATCACCCAACAAACTCATATCTTATGCAATCAACCTTTAGTGTAAGCATACAGTCAATGTCACAGTTTATGTAACAAGGTGACAGAGTTTTTTGAAAAATGCTTCAAAAGTTTCAATTAAAGGCTGTAGGAGTTTATTCTTTCACACAATCAAAGCTCCTCTTTTAATGTAGAACCCCTGTCCTCCTTAGAAGAATACCTTTACAACTATCTGAATATCATCTTAACAGTGATCTTGAAGAATCAACAAAAGGCATTCACAAAGTGTACACAGTGAACAACTACCCCTCTGTGGTTGGCAGGGTTAACTTTGCTTTTTGATATTTTGAAGAATAAGCACACCCTTGTTCTTGATTTATGAAAGGTAAACACACAACGTTTTTAGCCTAACATAATTTCTTTTCTTGTAGGCACTTTTAATAGTACATCCGCCACTCCAGCACAACTTTGAACAATGGATATTTTCACAGCAAAAACATAGTTTACAGCTACAGTGACAAGTTTCAATATGTTTTTGAACTGTGGTATCAAAAACTATAGCAAGTCACAAGTCAAGCCATTCCTTTGCATCGAAACCTTAACTTTTATATGCATCTCATCAACATTATTAACAACTATTTCAAAACTGATCTCTTTGGCCTCCAAGCATTATCCAACAAACGTGAAATCGAGGGTGAGTTTGTGAAAAATACCTCAAAATGCGATGCAAAACCCTTTGAATAGCTTGGGACACCTTCAGGAGTGATTCGGAGGTGTGTTGAGTGTTTAACAAGTGCGCGACACTTTGTAGAAGAAGAACGTCGCGCAATAACCAACCGGGTGGCCTGTCGGGTCGAGGTCGTGACTGGGTAACCGGCCGCTACAGGGGCGCCACACGCTCCTACAGGAGCATCGCGCGCGCGTGTTGAGTAGTGTAACAACCACACCCAGGAGCGTCGCGCGCTTTGCCAGGAGTGCCGCGCAGCGTTTAAAAAACTTCAAAAACCCTGCAACTTTCTGCAACCCGATTTGGAATTGGTCCTTCGCCTTGTTGAATCTCAAAGGAGCGTTTTTCTTGCTTTGGAGACTTTCAAATGGTTGTGCCACAGTTTTATTCAATATGAACCCCAATGGTTACTTTGCCCCCTTTTTTGAAATGCAAAATGAAAAAAGAAAGCCTTTTGGTTAGTCTTTGCAAGGGCTGTCGGAGTTTTTTCCTTCTTCAATAATACTTTTGGTGCTCTTGTGACACTTGTATTTTGGAATTATGTTGGCAGCGGGGGTTCTTTATGCCTTTCAAACAGTCTCAATATGAACACCCTTTTATAACAAGCAAACTTATTTTGGAAAGGTTTAAACTGTTTTTACCCCTGCATTATAGGTTGAAAAGGTGACTTTTGATACCACTGTCTTCTTTGGTGATTACTTAGCACAGAAGCTCCAACTTTGAGAAAAACCCTAATGAACTGTGGATCATCCCCTATCACTTTTTTTTAACACTGTTGATGATATTTATTATGTAAAACTCACTTTAAATCTGTCAAGAAAAACACTGAAAACTGCTCTGTTATTAGAAAGGATAGGGCTTGTATTTTTAACTTGCTTTGTCAGTTTCTGTCTCCAGGTGTCTCTTCAACCTATTTCCCACTGTAGGTATCAAAAATTTGCTGCATTTATTTGGATTTTCCCATGGTACTTTGATTAAGAAGGGCACCTTTTTCCAATACACTTCTCTACTCAAAACATATCATTATGATGTCTCTGTCCATTGAATAATGAAAACCTATGTTTGTTTCAAGCTTTCTAAAAAAACTGACAGTCTGTCAAAAACACCTCTTTTGCCTATGATGAACAATAATTTCAATGGTGATGTCTCTTGATGACATAAACCTAGATTTTCTGTGTTAGCTGTTATATCATATTTGAAAAGGCACCTGTTTATAAATGGAGCTGCTTTCAAGAAAGACATGCCTGATTAGCTTGGCATGTTGTTCCAGGGTTTTTTAAAACTCAGATCATAACCTGTTTATGTCTTTGTGTTGAGGAGGCAAGTATAAGAGATGTGGAATAAACACTGGAATATTTCATAGATACCAAGGCTTTTATTAGCCATCTTCTTCCTAATGAAACTCTGAAATCACCAAACCTGCTGCATCTAAAGGATACATTTGTCTTTGTGGTGGAGCGTAGATCGCAACACCTGAACTTGCGCTGGCACTTTGAATGATATCAAGATGGCTTATGTCTGGGGCTGTGTACTACTTGCCTGCCTTTCTCTATGTTTATCTGGAAACCATAGACTTTATCCCACAGCCCAACAGAAACATAAGAGCACACAGAGGTCCTTTTTACTGAAATGTCTTCTTGCTCAGCACTGATTTGAGCCATTCATATTAACACCCCTGCAGAGATATTTTGTTATGATAGCTTTGATCAATGGAGTCTCTTTTTGATGCGCCATGATGATGATGCTGGAAATTTCAATTTATCTTCTTTCTTAGGGCACAAGACCAAAAAAACTCTACTTTCTCTTGATTTGAATATTTCAGATCTTAGCCCTGTTTTGATCATCATTTTCCCTCAGAAACCTTAAGTCACGGTTTCACTATCTAGCAAAAAACAAACCTGTGCTTATAGTAAGTTTTGCAATTCTTCAAGTCAACATTGGCCATCGCCCTCTGCTTGTGGATGAAGGAGGCGCCTTAACCCTCTGCTTATAGATGAAGGAGGTTCTTGGCCATGTCAAATAACAAGTTTGTTTGACAGTGTTGTCTTTCTTTTACTGTGCTATCAGGTTGAATGAAGCTGTAAGAGTTTGATGAGTAACTCCTTACCTTGCAGATGTATCTCAGGCTCATGTTTACATTGAGAAGCAGTTGTTCTTCTAAATGTGGATTCAAGAATTTTCTCCTGAGATGATGACATGTTTCCTGTCTTTGTAAAATCCATAAAACACTGTAAAACACCTAAAATCAGCTTGAGACTGTGGTCTATGCATTGCTAAGACTTAGGGGTGTGTAAGTGGCACGACTTAGGGCTGTGATCAATTTCATTTTCTGAGTGGGAGGTCTGTCATGATTGGTCTGTAGTAGATGGAGGTTTTTGGCCTTTTGATGATTGCCAAGGGTAAAATGTCTTAAAGCGCCACTTCCTAACTTAGGGGAGGTTTTGAAACAGACTTGGATTGTCCTTTTAGAGCTGACAAACAGACTTTGTAGGGCTAAAGCTAGATAGGATAGTGATAATGAGGTTTCACCTTGACATGGGCAGGCTGAAAAGTAGGAGGGCGAAAAAAAATTTTATGAGGGTTTTCTAGATGAAAAATTGACATATGGAGATCAGCTTCTAGAAAACTCAGCTATAGATTTAGTCATCACCAACAAATGAAAAATACTGATGACTAACACATATGGCTTCACAGAGGTACCAGTGTTGTTCCACATCATCATTACCCCTCCCAGAAAACTCCGAGTACCGAGTAAATGATCCTACTATGCTTCCTTATGTGGGGGTTATTAGAACAAATCCCCTGACTCCCGGTTGTGAAATGGTAGTACTAGCACTGTTGCTAGTGTATATTATTGCTGTGTACTGAACACTATTAAACTTACTCAATTCCCGTAACTTAACAAAAAATTCACCTAGTGGCTGATAGAGTACCAGGGGAAGGTCGGGACTAGAGCTACTTGAACTTTGGGGAATAGAGTTACTTGGGATTATGGGTACCGGCCCTTCTTGGAATAACTTCTCCATTGCAACATGAAACTCCACATCAGACGTCTCCTCGGGTGCACATCATTTCCGTCGTACTCGTTTCCCTTCTCTGCTTAGGCTGGGCTCCTATACACCTGTCGCACTTCCTTGGTGGTCCCCACTATATCCTGGGAAACCATCTGACCTTCCATCTACTTCGTCGTCTGAGGCGCCTCCTCCTTGTCTTTTCTCTTCCTTTCCTGTCTTTCCAATTCTTTCATAACCCTTTCTCGCCACTTCTCAGTGATTTGCGCCCTATGATGTGCTCATCGTTCCCTCAACCTATTGGAGGTCTCGACGTCCATATCCCTATTCCCATTTTCAATGTACTTGTAGCATCTCTCCCTCAGCTCCTTCCCCCAGTATTGGAGGTTTAGGTCTCCATATCAGACTTTTGGAACTCCATCAATCCTTCATCCACCATCAAAGCCTTTAGCCACAGGGGGATCTCCTTCAATACCTCTCCTCGCAGCCCTGATCTGAATATGTCCTCAGATTTTGAGAAGGATAGGTAACATTCAGCTGCGAACTCTAGTATGTATTATTCCAAGGTAGATTGGACCTAGAAATATACAGCTCGGGTCAAATCGGTATGTAGCCGATGGAGTGCTACCAGATCTATGTGCACCCACTTGCGACAGACTTTCCGCAAGCCTCTCGGGGCTGTATTGGTCTGTAGTCTCCGCAACCAGTTGTAGATATGTTCAGGAAACTTCCCCCAGAAGATCTCGTAGATATCACTGGCGGATTCAGAGAATAGAATCCGGTTCTTAATAGTTTTCTCTTTTTGTTGTCTCACTTCCACTTGCTGAGCTATGAATTGATCCAGGTGGTTATCCCACCATTTTCATATTCATTTCTCAAATATCCATGATACCATGATCTAAATCCAAAATGAAATTTCAGGTCCCAGCAACGGAACCATTTTTTGGTAAGAAAAAAGGTCTTAGGGGCGAGACCTAGGTTCAGGAAGGAGGCCAACAACGGTTTCCGCAGTATTCTAGCGCAATGCTGACATTTTCACCCTACTCCGAGGAGCAGAGAGTCTCACTCGAGGTGTGTCGTGACCTTACTAAGGTTTGGATCAGATCAAGTATCAACCGAGCATGATAGAAACATAACCCATACAGAACTAGGTACTCCGAGGAAGTGTAAATATAAGACAAATAACGATACTTGTGAACATGATCAGAATGAAAACCAAAAATTTAAAATAGCACACACATTCCACTAAACTATAACACAAGATAGAACTTAGAACATCAGCCTTATATTATAAACTATTGCATTAACAACAAAAGACAATTACAATGCTCCTCAGAGCGTTCCTGGCAGAACTGATTACAATGGCATTACATAAAACAGAACAAAACGAGCCAGAGAAAGAGAGAACAGAACAAAACCAACATGAACATAGCTATCCTATGGCTCCTGCTCCCTGATCTCTACTGAGCCAACCTCCTTTCTCCACTAGCCGACTGCCTATTTGTTCCATCGCCGGCGCGACTGACAGTCCTTCCTTCCTTTCTGCTCGGCTGTTTACTGAATTTCTCTTATTATTGGGAAATCAACTAATTGTCTTCTGCCACTTCTCTCTGCCATCTGTGCCTGCTTTTTCAACAACCGCACCACCTTCTCTTCAGATCTCCACAATTGTGACAACTCTCTGTCTACCGTGGCTGCGTTCCACCACCTTTTCTCCGCAACACAAAACTGTTTAATTTCAAAACAAGGGCCCCAACATGCAATATCAGAAATTGCAATGAGGTTCCTGAACGTAGTTAAAATTCCATCAGATAAGTGCCCTGATACAGATTATTTTTTTGGTATTTTGACTTCATGTGACCTTTTACTAGTTGGAAATGAGGAGCGGTTAAATGTTGAAGGTCATATGGGGAATATATTTCTTGAATCTCGAGTGGATCGTCTGAAAAATTGTTGTCAGCCAAAAGCGCACGTGAATGTCAAGCTTGTAGGTGCCCTAGTTGGCCTCATCTGCTGGAATTGTGGTGACAAATAACGCTTATCTTTCTTGCTTGTTGCAACAGAAATATTAATCCTAGATTGAAGCTTGCCGGATGTGCGTTGCCTCCACCAGCAAGGCATGAGGACCAAATTCTTCCAGAATCTTGATCGCACCAGCTCAAAATTAAATTTGAAATAAAATCTCATTGTTTTGATTTTGTTTAATTTGTATTAAACAAAACTCCCAAATTTGTATTGTGTGTAACTATCGACCATTGAATTAGAGCAGTGTTGCTGCTATAAAGCAGAAGTTGCGCACTAAGGGAATTAATTAGAGTGAGTCTGTCAATTAGATAGAGGGAAGTTGAGATCGATATGAATAAAATAGGAATGAGAATGTAATTGGTAGCAAAGGTCGAATTTTGGAAATGTAGAACCGGCATCAAATTTGCAGGAGCAATGTAATAGAGATAGGAATTGTTGTGTGTAAACTAGAATCGTTGTGCCTGATTTGTGTAAATTTATTTCTCAATGTTGTCTTAACAATACGTGATTGCCTTCAAGTTGTTGTTCTGAGTAGAAGCATTTGTGCCATGATTGATTTCATTTTTTGTCTTTGATGTTTTAAATCTTTCCTTGGTTGCAGTAAGCAGGCTTACTCGCGTGGGAGGGCCCACCACCACTGGAGCTAAGCTTGATCAATCAACATAAGTTAATTAGATGTGTAAGTGATTTTTATTATAGTATAAGTTTCCTATTTCTAGTTATGTGTGAATTTTTGGTAGGTACGGTTCAATTTCAAAGCGTTTTTGGTCATAGTTGGATTGTGCAAATAAATGGACTAAGGAATTATTATGAAACTCGAACTCATTACATAATATGTGCTTGATTTTTAATATAGAGTTATACTCAATTCCTTTTGTTAAAATCGAGTACAATGGGCGCATCCAATTTCTGAGTTTGATTTAGTAGTGAGAATAGATTGTAATGCTTTGAATTTGAATAAGTAACACTACCATTTAGAATGTTAATTCAAGGTTTGATTTGTTTATGCATCGCGAGACTTCGCTTAATAATTATATTTATTTTTAATTATAATCATTCTTGTTTTCGTAGTGTGATCATTTCCTTAGAAGAGCAAGTTTGAGTGCAGATTTAATTGTGCAGGTAGTGTGATTTCGTTTTCATTATTGAGTTACATGGTTTTGAATAGTAAGCTTGTTTTTAGATGATTCATTTAATCTAAATTAAAATCTTTGAATTAAAGGTTCTCATTGATTATTTGTAATGTGATTTTTAATAGGATTTTTAAGTGTTATTTTACATGAAGTAAAATGGTTTTCTTCGAGCAATAGTTATAACTATCTTTTGTTAATTTGAATACTGAGTTTGTTTTCAGGAACAATTCTAGTTAGTTTAAGGTGTGAACTTATAACGTGTGTCCTTTTTGCTTATCTCAAGTTTAGTTTCAAGTTAGTGAAAGGAGAAAATAGGTTCAGGTTTTCAAGATATCATAGGAGATTTAAAAAGTAGAATTCTAGTGCGAGAATATTATGAGATTGAGGATTTATTTGAATTTCTTGATAGTTTAATTGCAGTATGGATTTTTCTTAATAAAATTAGTTAAGTAGGTTCCCTTTTTAAGATTGTTTATTTTCTAGCAAAGGTGTGTTTCATTCCAGTACCTAGTTTATCATTACAAAGGAATATATTTATACTATGACCATTAAGCTGAGCCAAGACACAATACAACTCGCGTTTACGGATCCCTGATTGATAATTAATATTTAGAGGTTTAATCCGATAATTAAACCGCCCAACATTTTGGCACCATTGCCGGGGAGTTGTATTTTGGCTCAGGCAAAATTTTCTCATAGAGTTTCAATGATATTGCAAGATGTCAAAGGGCGGATAGTGTACGGTAAGACGCGAGTGAAGAGCCATGCATCCACTATTGTGGGGTTGCTCCAAAGTCTGGACATCTTGCTCATCTCTTGAAATTTTAGTTCCTTTCCTGTAGAAGGAGGCTTTAGAAATTTAATTTCCAAATTGCTTTTCTTTTCATAGATTAAATAGTACTTTGATTGAACATTTTCCTTTCATGCAAGTGTGGTGAGTTTTTTAGAAGGTATATTTTGAATCCATATCCAATCTTCAACGTTATATCATTTTTGGGGTACTATAAGAACCCTTGCATACTAATCCATGTGATGAAAAAATGTACCAGTTTGCTTGTTGAAGACAAGAAGATGGTATTTTGAGGAATCATTCAATGAGGAGTTTTTATGTCGCTACAGAGATGAAAAACTCATTCGATGAAGAATTCAAAAGTGCAAAATTTAATACTTTGCTTGAACATAAATTTAATATAATTAAATCTTTGATTTCGAAATTGGATGACTTGCAGGAACAAGCGAAGAATGAAGAACCACCGCTTATCCTTTGTGCCAACTGTCAAAAGAAACACTGCCTTGGAAAGTGTCCACTTAGTGATCTAAAAGTTTGCGAAATTTCTGAGGATGGTCATGCAATCGAGCACTGCCCATCATTGCGACAATTACGAAAGGTACTCAGGGAATCAAGTAAGGAATCGAATCAACCACCAGGTATAACTTAAAACCCAACACCATTTGATACTTGGAATAATGCTTATTTTCCTAAGGAGGTTCCTCAACATGTTTATAATCCTTCAGTGTCATGGAAAACTTATAATCCTCCTCCAATTGAATATCCTACTTCGTGGCAGCAACGACCCTCGCCTATGCCCTCATCCTTGAGCCAGATATCTCCATGGCCTCAAGAATCATTTGGATCCTTCTCTCTAGGGAAATCTCCCATGAAAATTCAATCATATGAGCACCAACAACAACCACAGTTTATATCCAATGCACCATTAAGTTATCCTCCTCCATGGTCCCAACCACATGTCAAAAATTACCCTAACCCTAATCCACACCCTAACCCTAGTCCATACCCTAGTTCATACCCTAATCCATACCCTAGACCTAACCCTAATCCATACCCTTGAACTAACCCTAACTCTAATTTAAAACCTAGACCTAACCCTAGTCCAAAGCCTAATCCCAATCCAAATCCAAACCTTAGTCCAAGCATTAACCAAAACCCTAGCCCAAACCACATTCTAAACCCTAATCTAAACCATGAGGTTGCACATCAGTTTGAACCACCTATTATTTCCGTGGATTCCCCTATTGAAAAAAATGTCACACCTTCCATGTTGGAAAATCGAATGTATCTGCAAACTTTCCCCATTACCACAGAACATTCACCCTGAGAAGATGTAATTCAGAGACCACCAGAGGATCAAACTTTCATTGGAACTTGTTCTGGAAATGTTTTTGAAACTCAAAACACTAGAATCTCTGTCAACAATTCTTGTTAAATTGAAAATCAAATATTTGAGCCTGAACTTGAGGGATTTATCGTTTGTCTTTCACTGGATTCTTTGTGCCTCCAGGAGAGTGACTATCAAACCGTGGAAGACTTGCATCAGTTGGAAAATCATAAATATGTGGATTCCATTGAATCTTGAGTTTTAATCATTCACCAAGACATCTTATTTCCTCAGCATTTGGAAAATCTTGGTACCGTATCAATTTAAGAAACTGGTTTCTCATGCTTTCGTATGTCTTGAAGTTTATTCTTTAAAACTAAGTGTGAGTATAATCAGCATTTTGTTATGCACATGGCTTCATTGGAAGTACTCTTATACTTAAACGGGAGTCTTTCGCCTCTTAGTGTAAAATAGGGTAGGAGAATAAATGAATAAAGTTGTTAAAATGCTATTAGGGTTTTGAATTTTAAATCATGGTTGTTGAAACTACTTTCGATCCACATTAGTTGTTAACACACACATTTGTGACAAATCTTGTTGAGTACAATTCACTCTAATACCTCATGATTTTTCAAAAGTAACCATGATTAATCACTCTAATAAGTTGTCATCTCAGATATATATTTTCAGTTTCCCTTAGAAGGCACTATTGGAAAACCCCTATGGTGGACCACTCTTGTAAAGATCATAATCAGCTATTCAGGAGAACACTATCATTCTTAACTCAAAGAATCTTCCAATAATTGTCTGGGATATATTTAATAAGTCTTTAGGGTAGAGGAATTAGTGAGCAATGATTAGTCATTAAAAAATTTTCATGCCATCCTGTACTCTTAAAGAGTAGATCTGTCTCCCCACTCATTAAGTAACCTTTAAGGTTAATCATAATCAGAACTTACAAAGATTTAGGGAAGGATAGGAGGTCTCGTGATGAGCCAACCTACCACGATCATGAGACCTAACATGCATGACATTACTGCTACTGGTCACCAAGCCAGAGTAATCGCTTTCAGTCTAAAAGCCGGAAGACATGAGGCCTCATCAAGAGCTGACCTGCTCATTTATGTTACTTCTTGTGAGTGGTGCTACCATCAGCTGGTTACCAGGCCAGGTCAGTGGCCTTCATCTAAAAATTCAAATAAGCTAACTATGAATCCATGCCTATTAAGTGGGACACAGACATTTTGATGGGTCAAAAGACATTCCTGCCGAGGTTATGGACACCTGCAAGCAGCAGGGCCATGTCTGTGGTATTAAAGTTAATTGCATACTATGATTTTCTTGGTTATCCCTCCCTTTCCATGGAAAATCATCCTTTTTCTTGGACAATGGTTTTAAGACAATTTGAACATGATTCTTTGAGTTCTATCTTTCAGAAATCAAGAATATTTGAATGATGTGGTACCCTTAGTGAAGTTAGTTCTTTGTACTAGATTAAGAGGAAATTCAGTTTTGAATTCAGATAACAACGTAATTTAGAGTGTTCAATAAAGCGGTTACCGATTGGTATCATAACTCACTTTAATTTTCATGGTATTCAAAGTGATGAATTACTCAATGATGACTACTCACAAGGTGTTGGTTGCCATCAATGTGTATTGATTGTAGTTTCCTCTAAATATGTGATGCATGACCTAGGTATGAGATTGTTATAGTAGGTGCAGGAATCTTGTGTTATTATTTTTGAAACTTCACTTTTTCGACAAAATTTGATTCTTATCATAAGACTTTGGGCATAAACAAAATAGGGAATTCATTTGGGACAAGGTAACAGTTATGTGCAACACTCTTTTCTCCATAATGTCTACCCAATATTGTTTTATCATTTCACATGGTTTTAGCTGGTAATGTAATAATAATACTAATGTGTGGGCTAGTGAATGCATTACAACATCAAGCATCTTCATCCTTACTTTCTACAATATTTGCTAACATTTTCCCTGCCTTATTTCACCGTCTTAAAGGTTTTTCTTGCACGAGGATGTGTAAGAAGTTCAGCATGGGGGAATGTTGAGCCGCACTTTTGCCCAAATTTTCACGATATTTATCACATCATTATATGCTTGTACCTGGTGTTTTTGTCCTTTTAAGATGATGATGAGAGGAATTTAGAGACGATAGTTGTTAATCTATGATTTCTTCTTATAGATAAGTTTTTGGTGTAAATTTTATTAATAGATGTCTTCTTGGTAGCAGGTGAATAAGTCTAATGAAGAATTGCATTTAAGCACAGATCCATGCACAAAAGTAGAAATATATGTTTTTCCAAGAAATATGTTATGCTGTGAATTGCCTTCTAGAAGATAAAACTTCTCCATTGATTTCTATAGTATAGCACAATGAATCAGGGAATATTCTGAATGGAACATGATACCTTACTGCCAGAAAATGCATAAAAGCAGCAGCTGGGTAGTTGAGTACGAGATTTATATAGGTGAAAATATCAATTTTACGATCAAATGAGCAGAATATCTAAATTCCGAGATGTGGGTTTTGTTCATAGCACCATGTTTCATTTAACCCAAAAACCATTTGGAAAAATTCGGCTTCGTAAAGGAGTTATCGTTGGGGGAATATTCCACTGAAAACCATTTCTAAACGTGAATGTATTGGGTCTCTATGAATATTGCTACTTTGGTTATGTTGTCTTCCCAAACATCTATACATATATGAAAAAAATGAAGAGAATTTACTGTTGTGCTGATAGCAAGCTTTACAATATGTACGATCATGTATGCGGTCACAACTCTCATGGGTTATATGATGTTTGGGGATTAAAAAAAATCTCAGTTTACTCCCAATATGCCAAAGAGATTTGTAGCTTCAAAACTAGTTGTGTGGAAAATGGTTGTTAAACTATTCATAAAATACACATTGACCATCACTCCTCTAGCACTAAGCATGGAGGAGCTTGTATCAACAACAAGATTGAAATCCCAGTGGATCTCATTCATTATCAGGACGTGTCTTATTGTCTCAACATTGATCATAGTTCTTTCAATTCCTTTCTTTGCCTTTGGTTCTACCATGTGCTTGCTTCATGAATATAGTTGGCAAGAAAATAACTAAGCTACAGATTATTATATACATTTTCATAATTGTCGTGGGCATTGTAGCAGCTATAATTGGCACTGAATCTGTAGTATCTACATTTGTACACAGTTTGAATTAGTACTATAAATAAAAATTTCCATCAATAGAAGATTCATGTTATTAGCTATGAGTATGAAGAAAAGACAAACCAGAGAATGTCGACACTTCTTGGGGCAGTATTCTGCACAATGTTGACGATGCATTTTTTATTTTAGTTGTTATCCCAACACTTGTTCTATTGGAAGAATCCCCTGGAGTAGGGAAGACCTCGATGTTGGTTTCACTTCTTTCCATTTTACTCCATCTGGGGTACAAATTACTTGTGTGTGCACCAACGAATGCTGCAATATTAGAAATTGCAATGAGGTTCTTGAACGTAGTTAAAATTCCATCAGGTAAGTGCCTCGATACAGATTATTTTTTCGGTATTGTGACTTTAAGTGACCTTTTACTAGTTGGAAATGAGGAGCGGTTAAATGTTTAAGGTCATCTGGGGAATATATTTCTTGAATCTCGAGTGGATTGTCTGAAAAACTGTTGTTAGCCAACAATGCACGTGAATGCCGAGCTTGTAGACGCCCTAGCCGGCCTCATCTGCTAGAATGGTGGTGACAAATAATGATTATCTTGTCTGCTTGTTGCAACATAAATATTAATCCTATATTGAAGCTTTCCAGATGTGCGTTGCCTCCATTAACAAGGCATGAGGACCAAATTCTTCCAGAATCCTAATCGCACCTGCTCAAAACTAAATTTGAAATAAAATCTCATTGTTTTTATTTTGTTTAATTTCTATTAACAAATATCCCAAATTTGTATTGTGTGTAACTATCGACCATTGAATTAGAGCAACGTTACTGCTATAAAGCAGAAGTTGCGCACTAAGGGAATTAATTAGAGTGAGTCTGTCAATTAGATAGAGGAAAGTTGAGATTGATAGGAATAAAACAGGAATGAGAATGTAATTGGTAGCAGAGGTCGAATTTCAGAAATGTAGAACCAGCATTGAATTTGCAGGAGAAATGTAATAGAGATAGGAATTGCTATGTGTAAACTAGAATCGTTGTGCCTGATTTGTGTAAATCGATTTCTCAATGCTGTCTTAACAATACATGATTGCCTTCAAGTTGTTGTTCTGAGTAGAAGCATTTGTGCCATGATTCATTTCACATTTTGTCTTTGATGTTTTAAATCTTTCCTTAGTTGCAGTAAGCAGGCTTACTCCAAGCGTGGGAGGGCCCACCACCTCTGGAGATAATCTTGATCAATCAGTGTAAGTTAATTATATGTGTGTGTGATTTTTATTATAGTATAAGTTTCCTATTTCTGGTTCTGAGTGAATTTGTGGTAGGTATGGTTCAATTTCAAAGCGTTTTTGGTCATAGTTGGATTGTGCAAATAAATGGACTAAGGAATTATTGTAAAACTTGAACTCATTACATAGTATGTGCTTGATTTTTAATATAGAGTTATACTCTATTCCTTTTGTTAAAATTGAATGCAATGGGTGCATCCAATTTCTGAGTTTGATTCAGTAGTGAGAATAGATTGTAATGCTTCGAATTTGAATAAGTAACACTACCATTTAGAATGTTAATTCAGGGTTTGATTTGTTTATGCATCGCGGGACTTCGCTTAATAATTAGATTTATTTTTAATTAGAATCATTCTTGTTTTCGTAGTGTGATCATTTCCTTAGAAGAGCAAGTTTGAGTGCAGATTTAATTATGCAAGTAGAGTGATTTCGTTTTCATTATTGAGTTACATGGTTTTGAATAGTAAGCTTGTTTTTAGATGATTCATTTAATCTAAATTAAAATCTATTAAAGGTTCTCATTGATTATTTGTAATGTGATTTTTAATAGGATTTTTAAGTGTTATTTTACATGAAGTAAAATGGTTTTCTTCGAGCAATAGTTAGAATTGTCTTTTATTAATTTGAATACTGATTTTGTTTTCAGGAATAGTTCTAGTTAGTTTAAGGTGTGAATTTATAATGTATGTCCTTTTTGCTTATCTCAAGTTTAGTTTCAAGTGTTAGTTTCAAGTTAGTGAAAGGAGCAAATAGGTTAAGGTTTTCAAGATATCGTAGGAGATTTAAAAAGTAGAATTCTAGTGCGAGAATATTATGAGATTGAGGATTTATTTGAATTTCATTACAGTTTAATTGCAGTATGGAGTTTTCTTGATAAAATTAGTTAAGTAGGTTCCCTTTTTAAGATTGTTTATTTGCCAGCAAAGGTGTGTTTCATTCCAATACCTAGTTTATCATTACAAAGAAATATATTTATACTTTGACCATTAAGCTAATCCAAGACGTAGTACAACTTGCATTTACGACTCCCAGATTGATAATTAATATTGATAGGTTTAATCCGAAAATTAAACCGCCCAAAATTTTGGCGCCTTTGCCGGGGAGTTATATTTTTGCCCAGGTAAAATTTTCTCACAGAGTTTCAAGGATATTGCAAGATGTCAGAGGGCAGAGAGTGTACGGTAAGACGTGAGTGAAGAGCCACGCATCCACTATTGTGGGGTTACTCCAAAGTCTGGCCATCTTGCTCATCTCTTGAAATTTTATTTCCTTTCCTGTAGAAGAAGGCTTTAGACATTTAATTTCCAAATTGCTTTTATTTTCATAGATTAAATAGTACTTTGATTCAGCATTTTCCTTTCATGCAAGTGTGGTGAATTTTTTAGAAGATAGCTCTTGAATCCATCTCCAATCTTCAACGTTATATCATTTTTGGGGTACTGTAAGAACCCTTGCATACTAATCCATGTGATGAAAAAATGTACCAGTTTGCTTGTTGAAGACAAGAAGATGGTATTTTGAGGAATCATTCAATGAGGAGTTTTTATGCTGCTACAGAAATGAACAACTCATTCGATGAAGAATTCACAAGTGCAGAATTTAATACTTTGCTTGAACATAAATTTAACATAATTAAATCTTTGATTTCGAAATTGGATGACTTGCAGGAACAAGCGAAGGATGAAGAACCACTATTTATCCTTTGCGCCAAGTCTCAAAAGAAACACTGCCTTGGAAAGTGTCCACATAGCGATCTAAAAGTTTGTGAAATTTGCGAGGATGGTCATGCAACCAAACACTGCCCATCACTGCCACGATTACGAAAGGTACTCAGGGAATCAAGTAAGAAATCAAATCAACCACCAGGTATAACTCAAAGCCCAACACCATTTGATACTTGGAATAATTCTTCGTTCCTGAGCAGGTTCCTCAACATGTTTATAATCCTTCAGTTTCATGGCAAACTTCTAATCCTCCTCCAATTGAATATCCTACTTCGTGGCAGCAGTGGCCCTTTCCTATGTCCTCATCCTTGAGCCAGATATCTCCATGGCCTCAAGAATCGTTTGGATCCTTCTCTCTAGGGAAATCTCCCATGAAAATTCAATCACATGAGCACCAACAACAACCACAGTTTCTATCCAATGCACCATTAGTTTATCCTCCTCCATGGTCCCAACCGCATGTGCAACATTACCCTAACACTAGTCCATACCCTAGTTCATACCCTAATCCATACCCTAGACCTAACCCTCATCCACACCCTAGAACTAAACCTAACTCTAATTTAAAACCTAGACCTAACCCTAGTCCAAAGCCTAATCCCAATTCAAATCCAAACCTTAGTCCAAGCATTAACCAAAACCCTAGCCCAAACCACATCCTAAACCCTAATCTAAACCACGAGGTTTCACAGCAGTTTGAACCACCTATTATTTCCATGGATTCCCCTACTGAACAAAATGTCACACCTTCCATGTTGGAAAAGCGCATGAATTTGGAAACTTTCCCCATTACCATAGAACATTCACCCCAAGAAGATGCAATTCAGAGACCACCAGAGGAGCAATATTTCATTGGAAATTGTTCTGGAAATGTTGTTGAAACTCAAAACCCTAGAATATCTATCAACCATTCTTGTCAAATTGAAAATCAAATATTTGAGCCTGAACTTGAGGGATTTATCGTTTGTCTTTCACTGGATTCTTTGTGCCTCTAGGAGAGTGACTATCAAACTGTGGAAGACTTGCATCAGTTGGAAAATCATAAATATGTGGATTCCATTGAATCTTGGTTTCAAGCAGTCACCAAGGCATCTTATTTCCTCAACATTCAGAAACTCTTGGTACCATATCAATTGAAGCAAATGGTTTCTAATGCTTTCATATGTGTTATGAAGGTAAATATGCTCTACGGACAGAGACGATCCCTCTAGCCCTAGGGTGGGTCTAGTAACAAAAGGACACGCTAAAGTGTTTCTTCCTAGTTAATGAATGAACAAAAGACATGGTAGATTGACCTACCTTGAATCCAACACTGTTGTCGTTATAGAAACAGTAGTGGCCTCTCGTTCCTACCTTGGCAAACCACAATCCGTTTGTTGTTACGCTCAGATACCTGCACATAGGACAAAGAAAAAGAACAACATACGACAAAATATTTTCACTCATAACTATTAGCTAGTAAAAGAGGGCTAAACATGTCGCATCAAATAAACATCATAACATAATAGTGGAACCAAACAGTAGTCATGTATATAAATGAATAGAAGGAAGAGTACAACCGATGCTTTGACGTCGCAGTCTCCTCCAGCGGGGTTCATGCGAAGCACATCTCAAATGTTGGTCAGGTAATTCGGACATGATGAAGGCATGGACTCAAGCTCTCTTATAAGTCATTGACTCAAGCTTCCTCAATGTAATTCCTTCTTATTCTATCTTCTCTAGCAGCTCAACTATAGTATGTATAATTCTCCCAGTTCAGATAGCTTCTACTAAAAGAGATAGTTTCTTTTATAGAGGAAAAGGAGGAGGTTGGGATCCCTACAAAGGTGGGAGGGAGTCCTATCCTTTAGGAGAGTTCCAAGGGAGGTGGAAACTGCTAAATAAAGGAAGGCGTTCGTGGTTGTTTCAGGTCAACCACTCCCAATGACTCATTCTCGAGGTGGTTGGAATGGAACCTCCGCCTTTATTTTTAAAAAATATTCCATAAATAGCTTGGTGTGGGTGTCTAACTAGCACAGAGCACCAACTGGCACGGGCTCAATGTTAAATTTCTCTGTTGGCACAAGGGCGTAATTGGCTACTCATGCCAAGGTAAAAATAAGGATTTTTACAGCTCTACTCAGGGAATTGTCAACAAGAAGAACGTTGTTTTCATCAAAAGGGATGCAAGGATGGTATTTTCAAATCATGACACTACTTATTGGTCACAGAAATGACCCTCCAATGCAAGATTTGGGGATTGCAGGGACAATGACAAAATGTTGTGTAAAAAATGCCCCCTAAAGCATGAAGTCCGAGAGAGAGGGAGGGGTGAATTTCTTTATGAGAACGCATTCGAACCAAACACCATTGTCGGAAGACCTGCAATTACAAATACAACTGATATCTATGATACATGAATTATGTGGCATGGGCACAACCATCCATAATAGAGTATATAAAAACTGAGATCCAAGGTATGGACACAACCATCCAGCAGGAAGGATCAATAAATAGACTCAAGTGTGGTTGTAGCCATCCAATCAAAAGAGTCATGCAATAAGTCATAATAATCCACAAAAATCCGTAGCCTAGAGTTTATTTGACAAAACCCAGGGTCTTTTGCTCCATCTCGACCTGAATAAGTACAGTTTCGAGCATGCGAATATATGAGCTGAAGTCGAACATGCGGGAAAATCGTCTGATTACCAGCCAATGATGAAATCCATTAACAAACGTGAGAGAAACCACCAATGATGATGATGGCCCTCAAGGTATAAAAGGTACAATCTACAGAATTTGAACAATGATATGACGTCGAACATCTGCAGAATCACTTGATCGAAGGCCAATGATGTGAACCTTGCGTCGAATGCGAAAAACCTGCCATTGAGGCATGCAAGCTCCAAGGTACCAGAAGGGAGTCTCTAGATCAAATTCCTGGATAATGAGCTGAAGTCGACAGGAAGTGACCTTGTAGAAGGAGGGCCATAATGTTTCCCACATCATTAACACGAGACAAAGGAACATGATGAAAGTGGATTAGGACCAACAGGAGATCAGAGGAAGGTTAACAACTGCAGAGGTAAACTTGTCTTGAACATATCAACAGTACAACTGGATTTGGCAGCATTTGAAATCAAAGGATCTGAGGTCAAGATGACATGGCAAAGAGAAGATGAGAGGTTAAAAGAGATTACCCAAACCCATGGAGGAAAAAATGACGAAATGAGATGTCCCCAACCTGACACAAATATAGACAAGTGCGATGTTCAAGAGCGACATACTGCCAACAGAACTAAAACTTGGTTCCATTTTCCCCCACCATTTCTGGCGAGTACCCCAATTATTTTTTAAAACAAGATTGAAGAGGATAGAATATGCTTGTACTGTAAGTTTTTCCTTCGAACAAATCCAACCTAGTACATTTTACGAGCCTTAGGAAGGAGGAACTCGAATAACATCATGGTGACGAAGTCCGATGTCATTAGGATTTAATGAGTCTGACAAAGGAAGAAATCGACACCTTTTCATGTTTAGAGAGTTTGAAACGAAGGCAGAAAAGAAAACTCCAGCAGTCCCTTTTCGTAGGTAGTCTCACAGGTCTGAAAAGGTAAAAAACTGTGTCTGAGAGAACCTCTTAGTCATGATAGGCTAAGGTATTCCTTTTTCGTAAATAATCCATCCCAGGCTGAAAAAGGGTTAAACGTATACTGGGTAGATATCGTTTTGCAGCCATTTAACGAGTTCAAAACGAAAATAATCTCGACAATATTTTCAATTTTAGAGAGTTAGAAAAGAGCTGAAAGATGACTCCAGTAGTGACTTTTTCGTGTTTTGACTGAGTCCGAAAAAGTATAAAATATAACTCGTTACTTCATCATTTTTGCATGAAAAACTTGTTGTTGCACAAGAGACATGTGTAAAACCCATTTCTCGAAAATAATATAATAAAATAATCGAAAAAAATGTCTTAAAACCTAATTAGGGTTGTGAAAAAATTATAAAATACCAAAAATGGTAAAAAAAAATTACTTTTTACTTTTTACCTCTTATGGAGCAATAGTTATCCATTTCATTATATAATCTTGCAGCGACGATAGCGGCCGATCTAGCAGATAAATCGCAAATCCATCAGCTCCAGGTAAGAGCCAAGATCCCTCTCTTCATTTTAAGTCATTTCTTACTATCTGCAATTTTCAATTTCAGATTTTGGGCGAGGAAATGCAAAAATTAGGGCACGGCGGTTGGTGCAGGTTTCAGGCATGGAGTCGCGCTAACCGCTCGATTTTTTACACTAGGGCGCGCCCATTGGCGCGAATGTTTGGGAAACAGTCGCACCAATGGCGCAAACCATTTTTAGGGAAAATGTTGATCAAATACCCCAATTATTCACAAATTTAAGGTTCAAAATTGGCTAATACCACTCATATGAATGTGTTTGTAGGTAGAAAGAGGAAAAATGGTCATCGAATGAAAAGAACGGGAAAATAGCGAAGAAGATGAGCTAGCCATAGAAAATGAGAGAGTCATGGAAGCTTTCAGAAACTGTGGTCTGAAAAAATTCTTCCTAACTGTAATGTCCTTTTTTTCAGAAACATTGTCAAATAACAAAGAAATCTATTCCAGAGATAGACTGAAGGGGAATTTACTGGATTTTTCACCTTCACAAGGAAGGATGAACTCCAGAGGCTTCCTGGCCCACTATCAGACTCTGTCTATAGAGTGACTGTCAAAGGAAAATATCCCCAAGAGGGAATACAACATTATTGGGAATCTTGCAAGATAACCCAAAGGTGCAGCTACAACAATATAAAGACATAAACTAGAAATAATAGTGAATAAAATTGTGCCAAAATGTATGGAACCCTTGAGCCATTTTATTATGAAATATCAGCAGCAAAATATACAATGGATATCAGAAGAATAAGGCTAGAATCCTTCCATGAAAATACATTCCAAAATACAAAATGCTGCTCCATAGCAGAATGCCCATGAATAGGGACTGTGCAGTCATGGGAAGGAGACTGCTATATTGAGTGAAGAACATCATGGATCTGCATGTACATGGCTCATACATCTTTGGAAGAGAAGATCTAAGCTCCCAATCACTACCTCTAGTCAATCCTAGAAGGATTGGTTGAAATATGCAAAACTGTCAAAATGTCGGAGTTGCTGGGTAGCTGCAGCAACTCAATACATAGAATGGAATGGAGAAGGCTAAATGGCTGAAGTTGAAGAATATCCCTTCTCCTCTGGAAATATGAAGTGCAAGGTTGATCCCTACACCAAAGATCTCACCCTTTGAAATGTCTGCAAAACCCTCACTGCAAATATGCTCCAGCTAGAATGCAGTCTATGAGAGTATCTGCGCTATGACTGATGGAAATGGTTGGCCTCCTGCCAATGATAGTGGATTCAGCTCAGGAACCATTCTCACTAACCTCCCGGAAGTAGAGAACTTCCCTCCTTTGAAAGATCAACTAGAAATGGTGTTGTGAGAAACCTCCAGCAACACCCAGCTACACTGCACAATAATCTGCTCCAGACACTGCGCTGATGAAGATGGATGATGTTATGGCCTGAATACCAGAATATGGAGGATGAGTGCAATCCTTCATGAGCTACTCAAGAAGGATAGGAAATCCTAAACAGGAATCCCTCGTACCCGAGGGCACTGCAGCTCTGCTAAACAACAAGAGGCAGCAATTTGTCTCTCTAGACAAATAATCAAATGATCTAAGATAATCTCAATGGGCTGCCTTGCCTCTCTTTTAAACACAATGAAGCCTCCATATTTCTTCCTCTAGAAGTTTCCTCCCTCATGGAATATTCCTCCACTAAAACTGCGCTGTCCCACCTAGTGCTTGCCAACTCATGCCAACGCAGTTTGACTTGGTCAATTAGGCCTTGTCCATTTGCATTTTAACCTCTTTCACACATGAGGGTGTGAAATCCAGCTCCATGATGATCCCTTTTCACATTGTAAGGGATTTTATTCCTGTTTATTACATGAATGGGTCACTTTACCCATTTTTATTCAACAAATAAAAATGTGCAACTATAATGTCCATTTTAGCTTGAGGCTAAAAATTGGGACATTACACTAACGCCATGTCTTTGAGCCCAACCAGAGTTATTACAGTATTTGGTCAGCATATGGGATGAAAATCAAGAGAATTTCATCCTTCGGGATCAAGAACTCGAGATTGAAGTCTCTGACGTGTATTTCATCACATGATGATCGCGGAGGGTAGCAGCACCAATCCTAATCAACACCCAGCCCTGCATGGAAAACATGACCATGGTGATAGACAGGGTATGTCCAGGAGCACGGAAGGGATCAGGTAGCGGGAAAGTTGGAATTAAAACTATCCCAGATTTGATTCTACGAGTGGTGCTACATACTATCACATGAGTTGCGGGGTCACAAGCATTGCACGAAGCAACAAAGACCTAATTTCTTCTTGTTGTAGACTGCATGGCACCGACCATCTACAACTGGGCAGAGGCCGTGACGATAAACATGAAGCGCCAACTAACAAAATGCAAGAAGTCCAAATTGAAACAATTCGGTTATGGATCTATTCTTGTATCGTTCTTCTTGGAACAACTACCCATTTTTCAGGGGCAGGAGGTTATAGTCCCGACACCACCAGCGAGAGAACCATGGATGGCTCGATGGGCAGCTTTGATGCCAAGGGTAGGGGGCGATCAATAGATGTCCTGGAGACCAAAATTCTTTGATTGGCTTTGCCGACAACTGATTGTCGTGGAGGAATGGCCCTACTCTAGTACAAATTTCACTGATGATCTGGACCTCCCAATCCTGGAGGGAGAAGATTGGGATGAAGATTTGGGTGAGACTCATTTTTAAAATTTTATGAGTATTATGATTTTTTATTTATGCATGTTCTAACATTAAATCCATGTAATTACAGACGTTGGCCCAGAGAGACCTGTCAGCATGTCACCGATAGCGAGGCAAATCCCTCACGATTTCAACCCTCAAGGCGAGGGTGAGGAGGAGGATGAGATAGTGTGCAACCTGGAGGGGATCACATGAGGAGTCATGGATTATGCACGTTTTGACGATGTTCCTCGCGCCTATCAGAGACATACCGTAGGGTTGCCCAGCCGAATTCACTGCTTGCTGAGGTGGCTAGTACGGGCAGTGACATGCTATCATGAGCACCATGCTGATTAGACACCTAGGTTTTATTTTATCTGCATATTTGAGAGACATGATGTCTTGAGATGTAACATAAACAAACATATATTTTTTGAAGTTATGATGCACACAAGCTGCAAACATGCGATATATATATATATATATATATACATCTATTTCCTTACATGGATCTTTTATATATGATGATTCTTTTAAAAATTACGTAAATTTCTATCTAATACAATGTTAGCCACTGTATCAATTAATGTGTTCATTCATCTAGGAATATGTTGATAGGTAATAAAATCAAAATGTCTTTCCAACAAACGAATACGTAAATACAATCTCAGAATGTGCGGATTTCTAACTGAATAATGATTATTGAGTTGCAGAACGACAAGCTGTGAATCTAGATTTACAAGCAATGCACATATGCCGAGGTCAATCGCCTCAGTTAATAGCTCATTGACAGCGCTATATTCAGTGACATTGTTTGTAGTTTGTCCTAGAAAAATACCTTACAGATCTATCAAGTCACCAACAGGATCATAAATTACCTAGGCTGCCGAAGACAAATTCCTGGTACTATGGGAAGCACCATTCGTGAAACTGACATAAGGGGTAATAGACATTTGCACAATAAGAAAGACCCAATAAGCAGGAAAACACTCACAAATCACTTCAAACCAAAAACATGTACAAAAATTAAAACAAAACCTATGTACACCTATTACGCATGAATGACTCACGCATAATATTTTTTGAGATACAACCCATTTCTATGTTGTTCAAGAGGATGACCTTCATAGTCATTTAGCTCATAGGCCCCATTTTGCAACACACATTTAACGATGTAGGGCCCATGCCACATAGGTTGAAATTTTCCTACCCCCAGCTTATCATGAGCTTGGTCATATAGGAGGATGAGATCTCCTTCAACGAAAGAACGAGGGGAAACTGACTGATCAAAATGAGCTTTGACCCCCTTTTTTTGTGCCTCAATAACGAGAGCATCAAAGCAGCGGGTTTCATCCAGCCTTTCTAAATAAAGGAGACACTCTTCTTCTAGAGAATTATTCGGCAGTAATTCAACAGCCAACTTGAGTGAAGGTATTTCAAATTCAATCGAGATAGTAGCTTCCAGGCCATAAACCAACTGGAAAGGAGTGAACCCGGTTGCGTTCTTAACTGAGGTTCGGTACGCCCAAAGAGCCGAAAATAACATGAGAAGCCAATTTGATTTGTGTATCCCAATCGTACGTTGAAGCATCATGACAAGAACTTTGTTCACAGCTTCAACCTGGCCATTGGCTTGGGGGTAGTACGACATTGAGCTGTCGTGACGCAGACCCAACTTAGAAGTCAACTCCGCCACCATATGATGCCAAAAATGGGAAAAATGATCAGTAACGATGGCTTAAGGGACACCAAACCTAGCAATAATGTGATTGAATATGAAATGAGCAACTGTCTTACCGTCAGCGGCAAGTGTAGGCATTGCTTCGGCCCATTTGGTGAAGTAGTCCATGGCTACGATAATATACACATGCCCCCCGGCCGAGTGAGGATTACACGTCATAAAATCGATGCCCCACTTTGCAAAGGGACCAACGGTAATGACAAGATGAAGAGGAATGAGTGGCACATGCAACTTGTGTTGATAAATCTGGCAATTATGGCATTTACGAACTATGACAATACTGTCTTTGAAAATAGAATGCCAAAAATAACCAACATGAAGAATCTTCTGTGCAGTAGCATAACCAGACATGCGACCGCCACAGGAACCACTTTGACAATAATTCAGAGCTTTCTCAGCTTCATCGAGAGTCAAACATCGCCGGAGTATGGAATCGACTCCAATATGATATAGATTATCTCCAACTATACGATAAGGTTGCGAATGATGGAAGATGCATCGGCGGGCATCCTTTTTCAACTTAGATCTAAAGGATGAAGTCTAGAGGTAGAAGATGATATCACTATACCAAGGATAGAGGGTGCTAATCAAGAAAAGAGAATCGTTTGGAATATCAAAAGAACAAGTAACCCCAATATGGATGTTCTCGACGATTCCCAGTTTAATGGAAATTTCGATAGGCATTGTCTGAGAAATGTTACTCAAGTTACCTTCCAAAAAAAATTCATGGACCTCAAAAGGTGTTTGAAGTGGAGGAGAAGGAACCTGAGTGTCAAAATGCTCAAGACAGGTAGACATGGCCCCAAGAATTGGTAGAAACGAGGAACGATGATGACCATCCTCCCACGGTAGATCGTCGAGAGACAGGGTTTCCACGATAGCCTCATCAGAAGGAAACACTTATTTCAAAGGATTGAGTGAATCAAAATCACCAAGCCAAGGGGATTGAGAATATATGTCAAGAGTCACGCTTGAAGGAGCAGAATTAGAGAATGAAGTGTCCGATGCAACAATGAGTTCACAATAATCAATTTCAATCGGAATCAATGGCATCGAATCGCCGAACGAATCGATCTATTTAGGAGAAGGGATAACCCAAGGGTCATCGGTGCGAGAAATCATATTGACCTGGACAGTGTTTGGTGGTGGAAGGGGAAAAATACCCATGAGGATAGGGTCCTTGAAAAGGCCCGGTCTGACACTCTCGTAAGGAGTAAGGATCTTGTCCACATATGGAACGTTGTTCTCGGAAGAAGAAGTGAAGAAAGACAATTGATCAACAGTAATAATCTTTCCTTCGTGCGAGAGCTTCAAAACACGAAAGAGAGTGGATGGAACGCACATCATGGCGTGATTCCAGCTGCATCTGAGGAGAAGATTATAATTGAGTTTAGCATCAATAACTTCGACCTCGAAGTTGACTGTCTTCCCTTCCAATGTAATCGGTAAACTAACGAGAACACCAAGAGGTTTAGATTCCCTTCCATCAAATGCTTCAAGGGCATTGGGGGAATAAGTGAGAGCTAGAGAACCAATGGCTTTCCAACAAGCAGATGAAATAACACAGGTGGATGCACCCTTGTCAATAATGGCCTAGTGAATATTCAAACATTTAATACCAACTTGAATGATGAGCGCAATTTGGTGCGGGAGTCGCGGAACAAAATTCGCTAAATCTAAAGCAAGAAGGTTAGTGTCAGCAAGATCAACCCCACCTATCGTAGATAGAAAATCCTTCCGTTGCAACAGAAAACTCTAAAGTACCTCTAACGCAAACATCGCAGATGGTGCCTGAGCCAAATCCTCAACAATACTGTAATGCTAAGTGGCACGGGCATTAGGATTGTACGAAGACTTATGGAGTACGCCTTTGGAAGGCGGCCAAACAACGAATTTGGCGCTAGGATGTTCAATCTCAAGAGAGCCAGAAACAGGTGGAGGAGGAGGACCATCAGCGATATCTTTCCCCGCTGCCTGACACGAACTAGAATAATCTTTCAATCGAGTAGCAATAGAAACGGGTGCAGAACCGTTCATCATGAACACTTGCGAACCAGATGGGGCAGAGGACTGAGGGTGCTCTACCATATGGGTTTGTTGAGGGAAAGGTTATTTAAGAATGGTTAGAACTCCTTGGGTGCCTTTGAGCAATTGACTCACTTCAGACTGTCGAGGACAGTCCTTGGTGATGTGCTCATCATCACAAATCAAACAAGGATACTTCGGTCTGCATTGAGAAATATCAGCAGAACGAGGTTTTGGAGAATCCTATTTCGGGGTATTGGCTTTGGCCTTACCTTTACCCTTATTTTTACCTTTGGAAGTGTTATCTGTAAGATTGGCTTGAACAACATTCACTTTTGTGGGTTTGCCAGAATTTGAAATTGACTAAGAAGATACATTATTGGAAGAAGTAGACTTGTGCTTCCCAGAGTTAGATGAAGGAGACTTCTAAGAAGTCTGTGATACGAAACCAATAATACCATCAACGAATGGAGTCGCTGGTGGTTTAGAAGTTCCAGGTCGAGGAGCATCAAGTAAGATATCATATAATGTGCTAGACTGAAAGTATAGGAGATCAAGGTACTGGGCGTAAGAAATGGCTTGTTCCTCGATTACACATGTCCCCATAGCTATGTCTTTGACAATCTAATTGAAAAAGGAGGTAGTAAACCAATGAGTCAGAAGCTGATCAGGTATCTCAAATTTGATCATGCGACGATGACGACGCCACTCATGAATATGATCTATGATATGAGTAGCTCGGTCCTGTTTCAATGAAGTGAGGAGATACGTCCCGGTCTCATAGTATATTGATAACTGAAAATGTGTAAGGAATGCCATGGCAAAAGAATTGAAATCTTGGAAAACTCCACAAGACAGCTCAATGTACCACTTTTCAGCGGCACCAGTAAGAGTTCGCTGGAAAAGACGGAGACGAATAGAATCGTCAACCCAAGAGTTAGAAGAACACCACAAGTGGTAAGTCATAACATGTGTTTGGGGGTCTTCACTAGGTTTACCCTAAAATTTATGAAAATCACCAGGAATCTTGGTCGAAATTGAAGGCCAATATGGATTATGAAGAATAGGATCATTTGTCAACTTCGAAACATTAGGTAATTCCAACATAGCAAGAAATAGTAATTGAGTATTAAAATTCATTGAAGGTCTTTGATAAGGACCCGTGTGTACATTCCACCCAGTCCGAGCGGGATTATGTCCCCATACATTCTATCCCGAAGGATTCAAATCATAGGGATTAGAAATAGGATAATTTGATTGATACTGGGGTTGAGGACCAGGATATTGAGTAGAAGTAGCCCATTGAGGTACTTGTTGAGTAGCATAAGGATTTTGATGTGGAATGTAAGTATGAATTTTAGGTTGCTGATACACAGGTTGATTTTGAGGGTATGGAATCTGGGGTGCGCTATATACCAGTTGATATGAAGTTTGAGGGTAATAAGCGCCCTGCGGTTGCATAGGTTGACCTTGCGGAGCAGGTTGAGCAGGCTGCTGAGCAGGGTAAACAGGTAAAACCAGCTGCGGAAACAAAGGAATCTGTTGGTGGGCAGGTTGCAACAACTGCTAAGCTGGTTGAACCGACTGTTGAAATGGTTTTTGAGGGCCACCAGGTTGACCTTATGGGAAAGGTTGGCCTAATGGTTGCGACGGCCCAGTTTGACCCGGAGAAATACCATAGGATTGTCCTGGTTGCATAATATTTAGGCCATACTAAACATGCGACTATGATTGAGGTGCAACAAGTTGTCCCTGTGGTGGATAAACTTGCCCCCTAGGACCAAAATATGATCCAGGTTGATTCAGAGGTTGACCCGAGAGACCAGAGGGTTGTCCATGTTGGACCAAAGGCTATCCTTGTAAAGGTTGGCCTTGTGGACCGTATGGTTGTCCCTGTGGACCAAAAGCAGGGCCCTGCTGAGCTAAAGGTTGTCCCTAATAGGGTTGTCCTTGTAAGCCAGAGGGTTGCACAGGAAAAGTAGGTCTAAACTGAGAAACGACTTGATGAGGATCAATAGGAGGAAAATAAACTGGAATACCATTCTCATCATAATAAAGCAGATATGAATAAATAGGATTACCAATCGCATCATAGTGATGGAACAAAGGATGGTTAGGGCTTGGGACTGCAGAGAACCCTGAGAGGTCTGCTGGTGAACAACCAACAGATATTCCTCAAAAGTAAGACCACCAGGAATCACAGGAGTAGTGGAAACTGCACTAGAAGTAGGTGAGGCTTCTTTCGAAGGAGCATAACGTCGGTGAATATCCAACATCTGCTCGTCAAACTCATAAGTAGAAACCAAAGGCATAGACGAAGCCACACAGACAATAGGTCAAACTGGGACATATGTAACAGTAACCGACGGATCCGATGCTTAAGGCGACGGTCCTAACAAAGGGAGGACCTAAATCCGAGGAGGAGTTACTGTGCTGGATTTTGCTATGGATGCAACACCAGACATAATCTAACTCAGAGACCTATAGCCAGCCAGAAGTGACACCGAAGGTGGAGAAGATTGGATAGAGGCATGAGAGAGATCTTCCATAAAGAGTTGATATTCTCTTGTGGAAACAGGCATTCCTTCACTGCCAACAGGATTGAGGGAATCCATATCTGAGTCTGCCATAAGATCTTTGAAAAGACTACGAGGACTATGAGGTACCGTAGCAACAACAAAAGGTGATCCAGACGTAAGAGGAGGAAATTCTCCTTCGTCCCCAAAACCAGACCAAGCACTTAAAGGAGGCTAATTGAACTCAACCAGCTTGTCAAGTGGAGATCGAGTAGCAAGGGGTTGGGTAGACGGTAGAATTGGCTGCGAAAACTTAGCAGACCTAGTGGACTGAGGGGTTTCGAAAGAAACGTCTGGAAAAGAACCACCACTAGGAGATAGTGAAGATGATGAAACTGGAGGTTCCGCCACTTTGACCGTATATCAAAACAGGAAGGAAAAGAGAGAACCAATTGAAGGTTCTAAGATCAAGAACCTAGGAAATCAATCAGACCAAGTAACAAAATTTTAATAGGCGTGTAATCGTAGGTGATTAACTTTATATCACTGAAACCAAAATCCACTGTTTCATGTTTTAATAGTCGAGAAACAAACAAAAGATGACTCTAGTCACTTTCAATTTGAAACGAGTGTAGAAGGACAAGTGCTCGATGATATTTTACTTATTTAAGGAGTCACGAAAAGATCGAAACGACTACTCATGTATTCTAAGCAAGAGGGTATACCAAGTTTTCGTGAACTACCATATACACCTTGGTGCTCAAATGAAAGAGAAATGACCAAGGAATTAATGTACGTGCAGGTAGTCTCCCTGAATGCTGTGTTCGGTGTATCACGGTTACAAGGTGGCAGACTCAGCTTCCTATGGATAAAGGACTACAACCTAGAGGGGTCTCCCTTTATATAAGTGACGATACGGGGAGCACAAGTCCGAAATAGCACTGTCTGAAGCCAAAAGGCGAGCGACAACTACTAAGTTTTAAGACACCGGAACACATCTCTAGCCTAAACCACTAGAAATGTTTTGTTCGGTTTCAATGTTTCCTTAGGTTCATTGAGTAAATTTTAAAGTTGATCTTGGATTATGTTTCAATTTCCAGGACCTATCGAATTTGGAGTTCAACTTCCTAAATGCAAGCTATATGCAAATGAACATCATTTCAATTCGATGAATGTTAGTTATAAGAAGGATAGAAATCTTTCAAACAAGCAAGCAAGGAAAATATGCGAAGAAACTTCTAATGCCCTTAATGAAATAAATCGAAAACGAAATTCCTTCCTAGATTGACAAATGCTAGTTATGTAAAGGAACGTTTCACTTTCGATGCAACAAAAGAATGCAAAGATATTTTTTTGATTTTTCAATGAAATAAAGCACACAACATACTAATAGTAGGGTTTTGAAATTGAACACTAGTTTGAGTTTTGCAAATGTAGGGTTTTGAAATTGAATGACTCAACCAAAGCGAAATAGACACAAAAACACGTAAGCTAATGGAGCAAACTTTCAATAAAAAAAGAGAGTTTCCCAAAGTGACCCAAACAAGCAAAGTAATCGATGCTCAAAGTATTGAAGAAGAAGGACTAATCGAAAAAATGAAAAGACTGTTCAATCAGAAAAACAAAAGGATCAAGAAAATGCAATCTAATGACCCAAAATGAGACTATAACAATCAAAGAGACTTGTTCTCGAACATAAGGCTCAATGTGCAAGAACACTTAGAAACCCTAAGGTCTTAAATGACACCGACAAGAAAATGGTCAAAAAACTGAAGGAAATGAGTCTACGGTAGTCAACACAGTCTCAAAGGCTTAATCACACTAAAAAATAACTCAGAAGCAAGAACAAATGACCAAAACACTCATTAAGGAGGTCAAACCAAAACCTACTGGGGTTGGCGCAACTATAAGGCTGTAATCCCCACCATACAGATGTTGGCGCGAGTACTAAAAGAGAAACCTGCGCCAATCAACGCGAGTGTCCAAACAAAAACCGCGCCAAGCTGGATAGCTATGGGAAAAAAGAGGAAAAACCATAACCTAATGAGCAGAGGTCAACGTTGACACTCTGGAGCTGAACAGAGGATGGAAAATTAGCAAACAAACCAGAAAAAGACAGATAACTAAACCAATAATCGAAACTGATCCAACAGGATGAAACGACAAACTCGCACTGATCCGCAGTGGAGTCACCAATTTGTTATGAAGGTAAATCCTCTCTACGGATAGAGATGAGCCCTCTAGCCCTAGGGTGGGTCTAGTAACAAAAGGACACAATAAAGTGTTGCTTCCTAGTTAATGAATGAACAAAAGACACGATAGATTGACCTACCTTGAATCCAACGCTGTCGTCGTTACAGAAAGAGTAGTATCCTCTTTCCCCTGCCTTGGAAAATCACAATTAGTTTGTTGTTACGCTCAGATACCTGCACATAGGACAAAGAACAAGAACAACATACGACAGAATAGTTTCACTCATAACTATTAGCCAGTCAAAGAGGGCTAAACATATCACATCAAATAAACATCATAACACAATAGTGGAACCAAACAGTAGTCATGTATATAAATTATTAGAAGGAAGAGTACAACCGATGCTTTGACGTCGCAGTCTCCTCTAGCAGGGTTCAGGCGAAGTGCGTCTCAAATGTTGGTCATTGAATTCAGATAGGATGAAGGCATGGACTCAAGCTCTCTTAGAAGTCATCGACTGAAGCTTCCTCAACGTAATTCCTTCTTATTCTATCTTCTCTAGCAGCTCAGCTATAGTATGTATAATTCTCCTAGTTCAGCTAGCTTCTACTAAAAGAGAGTTTCTTTTATAGAGGAAAAGGAGGAGGTTGGGATCCCTACAAAGGTGGGAGGGAGTCCTATCCTTTAGGAGAGTTCCAAGGGAGGGAAAATTGTCAACCAAGCCAGAGTAATGGCTTCCAGTCTAAAAGCTGGAAGACAGGAGGTCTCATCACAAGCCAACTTGTTCATCTATGTTACTTATTGTGAGTGGCCCTTCCATCAGCTGGTTAGCAAGCCAGGTCAGTGGCCTTCATCTAAAAATTCAAATAAGCTAACTCTGAATCCATGCCTAGTAAGTGGGACACAGACATTTCGATGGGTCAAAAGACATCCCTGCCGAGGTTATGGACACCTGCAGGTAGTAGGGCCATGTCTGTGGTATTAAAGTTAACTGAATACTATGATTGTCTTGGTTATCCTTCTCTTTCCCTGAAAACTCATCCTTTTTCTTGGACAATGGTTTTAAGAAAAATTGAACATGATGCTTTGAGTTCTATCTTTCAGAAATCAAGAATCTTTGAATGATGTAGTACCCTTAGTGAAGGTGGTTCTTTGTACTAGATTAAGAGGAAATTCAGTTTTGAATCCGGATAACAACGTAATTTAGAGTGTTCAATAAAGAGGTTGTCGATTGGTATCATAACTCACTTTAATTTTCATGGTATTCAGAGTGATGAACTACTCAATGATGACTAATCACAAGGTGTTGGTTGCCATCAATGTGTAATGATTGTAGTTTCCTCTAAATATGTGTTGCATGACCTAGGTATGAGAATGTTATAGTAGGTGCAGGAATCTTGTGTTATTCTTTTTGAAACTGCACTTTTTCAACAAAATTTGATTCTTATCATAAGACTTTGGGCAGAATCAAAATAGGGAATTCATTTGGGACAAGGTAACAAGTATGTGCAACAATATTTTCTCCATAATGTCTACTCGATCTTGTTTTATCATTTCACATGGTTTTAGCTGGTAATGTAATAGTAATAGTAATGTGTGGGCTAATGAATGCATTACAACATCAAGCATCTTAATCCTTACTTGCTAGAATCTTTGTTGACATTTTCCCTGCCTTATTTCACCATCTTAAAGGTTTTTCTTGCACGAGGACGTGCAAGAAGTTCAACGTGGGGGGATGTTGAGCTGCACTTTTGCCCAAATTTTCACGATATTTATCACATCATTATATTATTGTACCTGGTGTTTTTTTCCTTTTAAGATGATGATTAGAGGCATTTAGAGACGATAGTTGTTAATCTATGAATTCTTCTTATAGATAAGTGTTTGTGTGTAAATTTTGTTAATAGATGTCTTCTTGGTAGCAGGTGAATAAGTCTAGTGCAGAACTGCATTTAAGCATGGATCCATGCACGATCAGAAATATATGTTTTGCCAAGAAATATGTTATGCTGTGAATTACCTTCTAGAAGATAAACCTTCTCCATTGAGTTCTGCAGTATAGCATAACGAAGCAGGGAAGATTCTGAATGGAACATGATACCTTACTGCCAGAAAATGCATAAAAGCAGCAGTTGGGTAGTTGAGTACGAGATTGTTGTAGGTTAAAATATCAATTTTATGATCAAATGGAGTAGAATATCTAAATTATGAGACGTGGGTTTTGTTCAGAGCACCATTTTTCATATAACCCAAAAACCATTTGGTAAAATTCGGCTTTTTAAAGGAGTTATTGTTGGGGGAATATTCCAGTAAAAACCAATTTTGAACGTGAACGTATTGGGTCTCTATGAATATTGCTACTCTGGTTATGTTGTCTTCCCAAAAATCTATACATCTATGAAAAAAATGAAGAGAATTTACTGTTGTGCTAGTCACAAGCTTTACAATATGTACGATCATGTATGCGGTGACAACTCTCATGGGCTATACGATGTTTGGGGATTAAAACAAATCTCAGTTTACTCTCAATATGCCAAAGAGATTTGTAGCTTCAAAACTAGTTGTGTGGACAATGGTTGTTAACCCTTTCATAAAATACACATTGACCATCACTCCTCTAGCACTAAGCATGGAGGAGCTTGTACCAACAACTAGATTGAAATCCCAGTGGATCTCATTCATTATCAGGACGTGTCTTATTGTCTCAACATTGATCGTAGCTCTTTCAATTCCTTTCTTTTCCTTTGGTTCTACCATGTGCTTGGTTCTTGTACATAGTTGGCAAGAAAATAACTAAGCTACATATTATACTATGCATTTTCATAATTGTCGTGGGCATTGTAGCAGCTATAATTGGCACTGAATCTGCAGTATCTGCATTTGTACACAATTTTCATTAGTACTGTAAATAAAAATTTCCATCAATAGAGGCTTCTTGTTATTAGATATGAGTATGAAGACAAGACAAACCAGAGAACGTCAACACTGCTTGGCGCAGTATTCTGCACAATGTTGACGATGCATTTTATAGTTCAACTGTTATCCCAACACTTGTTCTATTGGAAGAATCCCCTGGAGCAGGGAAGACCTCGCTGCTGGTTTCACTTCTTTCCATTTTACTCCATCTGGGGTACAAATTACTTGTGTGTGCAGCAACGAATGCTTCAATATCAGAAATTTCAATGAGGTTCCCGAACGTAGTTAAAATTCCATTAGATAAGTGCCCCGATATAGATTATTTTTCTGGTATTGTGACTGCAAGTGACCTTTTACTAGTTGGAAATGAGGAGCGGTTAAATTTTGAAGGTCATCTGGGGAATATATTTCTTAAATATCGAGTGGATCGTCTCAAAAATTGTTGTCAGCCAACAATGCACGTGAATGTCGGGCTTGCAGGCGCCCTAGAGGGCCTCATCCGTTGGAATGGTGGTGACAAATAATGCTTATCTTGCCTACTTGTTGCAACATAAATATTAATCCTGGATTAAAGCTTGCCGGATGTGCGTTGCCTCCACCAGCAAGGCATGAGAACCAAATTCTTCCAGAATCCTGATCGCACCAACTCAAAACTAAATTTGAAATAAAATCTCATTGTTTTGATTTTTTTTATTTGTATTAAACAAATCTCCCAAATTTGTATTGTGTGTAACTATCGACCATTGAATTAGAGCAGCGTTGCTACTATAAAGCAGAAGCTGCACACTAAGGGGATTAATTAGAGTGAGTCTGTCAATTAGATAGAGGGAAGCTGAGATCGATAGGAATAAAACATGAATGAGAATGTAATTGGTAGCAGAGGTTGAATTTTGGAAATGTAGAACTGACATTGAATTTGCAGGAGAAATGTAATAGAGATAGGAATTTTTGTGTGTAAACCAGAATCGTTGTGCCTGATTTGTGTAAATTGATTTCTCAATGTTGTCTTAACAATACATGATTGCCTTCAAGTTGTTTTTTTGAGCAGAAGCATTTGTGCCATGATTCATTTCGCATTTTGTCTTTGATGTTTTAAATATTTCCTCGGTCGCAGTAAGAAGGCTTACTCTAGGCGTGGGAGGGCCCACGACCTGTGGAGCTAAGCTTGATCAATCAGCGTAAGTTAATTAGATGTGTGCGTGACTTTTATTACAGTATAAGTTTCCTATTTCTGGTTCTATGTGAATTTGTGGCAGGTACGATTCAATTTCAAAGCGTTTTTGGTCATAGTTGGATTGTGTAAATAAATGGACTAAGGAATTATTGTAAAACTCGAACTCATTACATAATATGTGCTTGATTTTTAATATAGAGTTATACTCTATTCCTTTTGTTAAAATCGAATGCAATGGGTGCATCCAATTTCTAAGTTTGATTCAGTAGTGAGAATAGATTGTAATGCTTCGAATTTGAATAAGTAACACTGCCATTTAGAATATTAATTCAAGGTTTGATTTTTTTATGCATCGCGGGACTTCGCTTAATAATTAGATTTATTTTTAATTAGAATCATTCTTGTTTTCGTAGTGTGATCATTTCCTTAGAAGAGAAATTTTTATTTCAGATTTAATTGTGCAGGTAGAGTGATTTCGTTTTCATTATTGAGTTACATGGTTTTGAATAATAAGCTTATTTTTAGATGATTCATTTGATCTAAATTAAAATATTTGAATTAAAGGTTCTCATTGATTATTTGTAATGTGATTTTTAATAGGATTTTTAAGTGTTATTTTACATGAAATAAAATTGTTTTCTTCGAGCAATAGTTAGAACTGTCTTTTGTTAATTTGAATACTGAGTTTGTTTTCAGGAATAGTTCTAGTTAGTTTAAGGTGTGAATTTATAATGTGTGTCCTTTATGCTTATCTGAAGTTTAGTTTCAATTTAGTCAAAGGAGAAAATAGCTTAAGGTTTTCAAGATATCATAGGAGATTTAAAAAGTAGAATTCTAGTGCGAGAATGTTATGAGATTGAGGATTTATTTGAATTTCCTTATAGTTTAATTGCAGTATGGAGTTTGCTTGATAAAATTAGTTAAGTAGGTTCCCTTTTTAAGATTGTTTATTTTCCAGCAAAGGTGTGTTTCATTCCAGTACCTAATTTATCATTACAAAGGAATATATTTATACTTTGACCATCAAACTGAGCCAAGATGCAGTACAAATCGCGTTTACGACTCTCGGATTGATAATTAATATTGAGAGGTTTAATCCGACAATTAAACTTCTCAACACATACACTTGACATATGTTTGAAGATTAAGAGGATTTTCCCCTGCAGTAGAGGGAGGCCTTATGTCATCATTCCATCCCTTACAGTTGTTCTACAAGCTCTTCCAACCCATATGGAGGCCCATGAGGATGACCTTGTGCCCCCACACCCACTTGGGAGCACCACAAGTTCTTGCTTGGAAAACAAGGGGCAAACCCCTTTTCCACTATGATGGGAGTACATTTATGCATCATGGCACCCTTTGGACATGACTAGGCCTCTTAAAAGGCCCAATGCCTCACTTTGTTGATGATTCGACCCTCTTGAGAGGCTTATTCATGTATTATTGAGCTATTTGGTGGGCTTGTCACCAAAAGTTATTGTTATTATGCACATTATTTTGTTTTAGGGGCTAAGTTTGGCCTAATTAGCTAAATCGAATTCATTAGGAAGTGTATAAATACAAGTGCGATGAATAATTTTGATCATCATCTCTTGGATTGGATCATTCTCTCTTGTAAGATTTTCGCTATACTAGGTTGAAATTTGTTTCTTTTCTTATGTGAAATGGTGGAAAGCTGTCTTTTTATAGCATTTCATCATGTCATGGGCCATGTATGAATAAGTGAATTTTCCTAGAGATATTTTATCTAAATATTATCTTGATTAGTCATCACATGTTGCATATCTAAGTGTAAATACCTTTAGCAATTATCCCATGCCCTAATTTCCATGCAATATTGTTCTAGAGGCCTCCTTGACTAAGTGAAATCATCCTAAGGATTAGAATATCCTTGAATCAATTGCTCCAAAAGGATTAGGTACTCATCCTCCATAGGTGATCACCTTAAAGCATATTTTTTTCACCTTCTCTCTTTCTTTCTAGGCCTAGCCTACACAGGTCAACTAGGGAATCAATTATCTCACAATGTATCCATCCAAACACTTCTATATTTGGTCCATAGTTGCGCTAGATTTTTCTCTAGAGGCCCTACAAATTTGAAGCAAATCCAATGGTGGGATATTGAGATATTTCAATCCCTAGCTCGAGGACTATTTCTTTCCCTAGGTTTTCCTTGGCTAGTGACCTCCTTTGGATCATTGGATTCTATTCCAATAATATTTGTCCATTGATACTATTATCCTCCCTAATTAGGTAAAGCCCCTCATTGGGTGATCAAATCCAAACCCTTGACCTAATTTTGGGCCCACTTGGTCCTGTGTGGTTCCGCAACTTATTGTGATTCCCATTATTTTGGTTCTCCTCCCATTGGTGAAATTCCATAAAGAGAAGGGAGCCTTAGCTGAGGTGACAATGGGATATCACTCCATTGTTTCCCTTGACCTAGTAGTTTCCCTATAGGATCCCCTCCTAGGACCTCTGCTAGTTTAAGCGGTAACAAAACCCACAAATGTATGGAAAAATGCCTTCAAATCCAAGGAGGGCCTTTTTGAGTGGTTGGTCACACCCTTCGGGTTGAAAAATTCCCTTGCAACTTTTATGAGGTTGATGGTTGAAATATTGCGACCTTTCACCAACCCATTCATGGTTTTATATTTGGAAAACATCCTCATATTCAGCAAGAGTTGGGAAGAGCACTTGCAACATATTCAAAAAGTCCTTCAAACTATATGACATCAAAAAATATGTGCCAAATTGGAGAAATGCACCTTTGGCATGAACCAGGTCAAATATCTAGGCTACATCATGGATGAATGAGGCATGCATGTGGATCCAGATAAATTCCAAGTCATTCAAGATTTCCCAGCCTTGAGAACTCTAATAGAGCTTCATAAATTTTTGGGCCTTGCCAATTTTTATCGAAGGTTCGTGTTGGGATTCTCTCATATCAATTGGCCTTTAAGTCAAGTTACCAAGGGTGGAGAAAAATCATAGTTTTTCTGGTGCTATTCCCAATATAAGGCATTAATTGAGCTAAAACACTGCCTTTTCTCTGCACCAGCACTCACATTTCCAGACCTACAACAAGCATTTGAAATTGAGACAAATGCCTCCAATTGTGCTACTAGTGAAGTTATCACCCAATAAGGGAACCCATTGGCCTATCACAGTGAGACACTCTTTGATATGATTCAAAAATACCCCACCTACGATAAGGATATGTATTTGATCATGTAGGTTTTTTTGCAATGGAAACATTACATTCTAGAGAAGGAGACGATCATCCACACAGACACTGACCTCTTCAATTTATATAGACACAAGGGAAGTTGCAGAATGATTAGCATCATAATTGGTCCACATATCTGCAAAAATTTCTTTGAAAATTAAATACAAGAAGGGAAATACTAATAATGTTGAAGAATGCCTTAGTCGGCCCCCAGTGGCGGCACTGACCACTTTTCTCAACTCTTGTGGCCACGATACTTTTGGATGGAAAAAATTGTACAAATATATTCCATAATTCACTACCACATACTATATTTTTATGGATGGAAATCAAGTACCAGAATTCCACCTCCAAGACGCACTGTTATGCTACTTGGGGCACCTTTCTGTTCCTTCAAGCGTGCATGCCAAGCTGATTTACAGTTGATTCGTAGGACATTTTGGTTTGGAAAAAATAGGGGAAATACTGCATAAGTATTTTTATTATATGAAACTATGATAGGATCTTGGAAAATATATAATATCCTGCATTGATTGTTCCATTTCCAAGCAAACCATTAAGAAGCAAGGCCTATACAGTCCTCTTCCTACTCCTAGCCAGCCTTGGGAATCCATCTCCATGGATTATATGTCTGGACTTCCTTCTACCAAGCATGGTAATTACTGTGTATTTATGGTTGTTGATAGGTTTTATAAGATGGCTATTTTGGCTACTTGCAAGAATAATATCACAGTAGAAAACAATGCCAAAATATTCTTTGAACAAGTGCGGGTGCATCTTTGGATCCGGAAAACAATTATATCAGATCGGAACAACAAGTTCGTGAGTGCATTGTAGTTGAGTGTCTGGTCTTTGTTAGACACCAAACTCACCAAGTCGATGAAATTCCACCCCTAAACTGATGGCCAAACAAAGCTCATCAACATGATGATAATGCACATACTATGCATGTAGAACTCCAAGCATCTACATACATGGGATGAGATTCGTCCTTATGTGCAACACAAATATAATAGAGCTCTCCATAGCTTGAATGGACACAAACCCTTTCAAGTGGGCCTAGGATTTCAACCATTGTACTCAATTGATGTTGCCATGCCTCTTGCAACTACATAGACAGAATATGCACATGTTCAATATGAGGTTGATAAAGCCACCAAGTTTATTGAATGCATCCAACACATCCTCTAGTAGGTTCATGAAATCCTGGATAAAGCCAATGTCAAGTATAAACAATGTCATGATCAACATCTGGTGCCACATAAGTTTCAAGTGGGCGATAAGGTGTGGTTGCATCTACAAAAGGAATATCTTATCGAAGCCCATTGAAAGCTTTGAACACTTTGATACATGCCTTACAACATCACTAAGGTTGTGGGAACCTCATATTTAATTTGAAGTGCCTTCAACCATACTTCCCACCATTGTTGGACACATCAAACATTGTTGAGAAGCTGGCACCAACATAGCTCAATCCAAATTGCATCAAACATGCCACAACTAGCCGGATTATAGACACATAGGTTAAAAAAATTCCAACAGAGGGTCAAATTGTAATGGGTTGTTAAAGCTAGCCAACTCCTACACCAAGGAAAGTGGCTCACTAGGGACCAAATTCAGCAAAAGTTTCACCATCTCATGGAGAAACTCAACGTAATGGGAACCATTGCTTCCTAAGGGGGGAGGATTGATCTAGGTGGATATTGTTGGCCACCCACCTATTCCATTTGGACCCCCAAAACTGTTTCCTTTCAATTTCCTAATTTCTAGAATAGTTTTCTATTTCGATAGTTTTCTATTTTTGGTAGTTTTTTGGGTCCTGAACTTCCAGAGCTGTTTTGAGGCCCTAAACGATGTTTTTTGAGAAAATGAACAAACTTGTAACCTTTGGTAAAAATTTATAGTTGAAAATTGTTTTCCTCATATAGACCTTTCTAACGGGATATCGTGCACACTAAATGGAGATCACATTCCAAAGTTACGATCCCCGGAAGTTGATGTTCTAACTAACCCTAGTGGGGCCCACAAGCTTTTAGCACTTCATCTCCTAGAGTTATTTTTTTTTATATTTATGGTTTTCCATTGTTTCTTTATGATAAAATGGCCAACGAGCCTCATTGTAACACAGTTCAGAAGGCATGTAGCTATCACATATCTTCTCAGAGATAAGCTACCATCGCCTGAGCTAGTTTGTTTCCTTCCTGCAAACATTTTTCAGCAGTTGCTATTTATTAATTGAAGTTTTGTTTTGTTGTATCTCTGTGATTTTGTTTAAATATGTATTTGATTTCATTCCTTCATAAATTCGTATCGCAGTGGAGGAGCACAACCTACTCTCTATGTCCTACAAGAATGTGAATAGTGCTCACAAGGCCTCTTGGAGGATCATCTATGCCATCAACCAGTAGGAAGAAAGTCGAGGAAATGATGAGTATGTGGTCATTATCAAGGAGTATTAGACCAAGGTGGAAGAAAAGCTTTCCAAGATCTGTGAGGGGATTCTTTGCCTCCTCGATTCCCACCTCATCTCTTCTTCCACAATCACAGAGTCTAAGGTATTCTATCTCGAGATGAAGGGTGATTACCATCAATATCTTTCCAAGTTTAAAATAGGCATCGAGAGAAATGAATTCTTTCACAAAAAATCCAATCACAATTCTTGTTTTTTTCATTTTAGTGTGTTTCTTCATTGCAGTGGTCATTTCTTAAAGATCCATAGGTGAAGTTGGGTTTTTAAGATATGTGGACAAATTACGACAACGATGATAGTGGAGTAATCATAGGAGGAGAATGAATACATGGTGAAGTTGGTTGAGTAGGTGGAGAGCTACGAGAAGATGAGGAGAAGATAAGGCTGCGATTTGGAGTAGCACCATGAATGGAAAAGAGAAGAAGGTGAGCTTGGAAAGATAGGGCTGGGGGAGCCACACCATGTTAATGGTCATGTTTGTGCTAGGGTTTGAGTGCAAATCAAATAAGGGATTGTGGTTTCAATATATCCGCTACATATGCATCTCCTATATTTCGCTTATGTTCATGTGGAGAACAATAATAAAGAAATAAGTTGCAAGGTTGGGAAAAATTTTGGCAGGTGGCTAGAGGGCCAACCCAAAATATATGGGTAGTAGTTGTTGGACAAGTAAAGGTATTGAGTTTTGTATGTGACCAGTGTAGAGTGTGAATAGCTTGAAAGGTTGGGCCAAGGAGAGCATCGAGATGGAAATTTCCATGTTTGACAATTGAAGCTTGAGAGGAAATTATGTGTGAATTAAATAGATTAATGAACCATGTACCTGAAGAAAATTCCTAGATAACTAGCAGTTACAATGATTGATGACCCATGCAATTTGGTAGATTGGTTATTTTTTATGTGTATGACAATGTCAGATGTGAAACACATGGAGAAAGGCAAGGAAAGGGTGTAAGAAACAATGAAACCAAGAAAAAAAATCAGTTATAACGAAGATTATGCAATTGGGCATACTACTATAAGACGCAGTAGGCATACGTACCCCAAAATCTACAATGATAGGGGGCATGCGAGATTCTCTTGAGTACCCAAATATTTAGGGGGGTTATATCCATAACAATTCCCTAGTCAAGTTTAAGTGGGGATTGTTAGGATTAATATTGAATTGGGAATGATAATTCACAACTAGTGGTTTCAGGCACATAGTTTTGTGACCCATGGCATTTATGCAAGTTGTATTTGGATGGAAAAAAGCTTATAAATAGGCTTATTAGTCTGGATTGTAAGATTCCAAGGGCCAAGACCCAAGGGTTGAGTATGTGTGGACTCCCCAACCATGGGCTTGGCCTGGTTTTGGCCCAGGGACTAATGGAATTCCATTAGCTGGGTTTTTCCTTGGAGTTGAGGTTTTCCCGAGGTAATTCTTGGTATTGTTCGAGTGTGTGATTACTTTTCTATTGTAATTATATTTTGTTTATTTACCTTGTCATTTTATACATAAATGTGAACCATATATGTGTGTGTGTGTGTTTACAAAAATATTTGATTTTAATAATATTTTAAATAATTATATTTTAATTGCAACACATTAAAATTCTTATCTAAGAAATAAAGATGAAAAAGCATACAACCACACACAATTGAAATTACAAAATACAATTCTATATTTTTTTTGTTAAAATTATAATTCATTTTTTAAAACTAATAAATTTTAATATTTAAATTAAAATATTTTGTTCCATAGGGGTGTGGCAATTTTTGCCCCGAGAATCAAGAAGAACATATATGCTTGAGGTTTAGGTCACACTTCCAACAACTTTGTTGAAGTTTGTCTTATATTAGAGTTTGAGGCAAATTGTGAATTTAGGAATTTAGGCAGTGATTGCTTTTCATGATTACTTGATTCAGGGTCTCTCCTCTCATATACAAAGTTAAAAAAGATTTTTCAAGCAGATTTATTAGTTGTATCAATTTATCTCCCATTATTTTTCATGATTCCTTGATTCAGGATCTCTCCTCTCATATACAAAGTTAAATAAGAATTTTCAATCAGATTTATTAGTTTTATCAATTTATCTCCAAGTCCATTAAGAAATGTCACCATGTTCTTAGATCAAACGACTCCAAGGCTGATCACATGGCTAGTTGGTAGTCAAGGCTAAATCAAGGTGAACTTTGGTGACAGGGGCAAAAGGGTCCTTTTTTCCCCCTTCAAAATCAAAGCTGAGAAATGATTCCTCATGGTTTAATGTAACATTTTGATGTTTTGTAAATTTTGGTTTTTTGTTACTTTAATATTGGCCAATAAACATTTTGATGCTTTGTAAATTTTGATTTTTGTTAGGTCAATATTTGCCAATGTACAAGTGAAATATTGTAGATATTATAGCATCTTGTTCAAAAAGTTCTTCATAATCCTCCATTTTAATCATATCCAATGATTTCAACTTGTTTATGTAAATTATGTATCTAAATTTTTGAAAAATATCTTTTAATATAATATGCTAGATCTTTTGTTTTTAAAAAAATATCTTATCTATAAAATGTTTATTTAAACCTGGTATAAAAACTAACTATTTTTTAAAGTAAAAAAATAAGCAAAATATATCCAAATTAAAATAACGATTTTAAAATAATAATTTATATTATTTAAATTATATTTTTAAAAATATAAATAATTAAATTCCTAAAATTATTTAATTTTTAGTAACTCAAAACCTTAAAGCTACAAATCCAACCAATTTAATCAAATTTAATTAAAAAAAGAGAGAGTTTATATTACGATTTTATGTATACCGTGCTTTAGGTGCGTGCCACCCGATATTATTCACTGTCCGTTACTCTATTATGGTTTTGTTAGATATATTTTCCCATAGTTTGGGTTATGGCCAGAGTTTTGTAATAATATATTAATGTTTTTATACTATTATGGTTTTTTAAAAATATATTTTCAGGTTATGGCGAGAGTTTTGTAATAATATATTAATGTTTTTATACTAGGAAGATTATATTATAATTATTTTGTAGAAATGATGATGATGATGATGGTTAATGTCCACTGAGACCAATCTTTGGTCTATTGGACCTAAAGAAAAGAGTTATTTAATTTGATTTAAGATTTTATTCCTATGCTCAAAAAGCTTGGAGAGAAGTCTCCCGAGCTCACTATAATTTTGACATCTTAAAAGGCTAGGAAGGTCAGTATTGCAACAAAGATTATGAAATTGAGCTCTAATGTGGTTATACGCAGGACACTCTAAGAGGAAGTGATTTTCATCCTCGATGTTCATATTCTCACAGAGATGGCAGATCCTTTCCATCCATGGTATTTTAGGAACTATCCAACGACCTGTTTCACTATGGAGCTCATGAGTGTTTGTTCTAATCTTGGCTATATTAATTTTCTTCTTTGAGCTAGTTAAAACAGAGAGATACTTTTGATCTTCTAAGGTGGGGTTGATGACCTCCTTATAGTACCTTAATTTTCTTTTAGCTGCTAGATCTTTCTCACACTACATTTTTTCTTTGAACTTAGAAGTAACAATTTTTTTAACGTTATTGATGTTTTGCAATGCAACATTCTTGTCGATCTCCCAATGGTTTAACCAGGCCTTGGTGTCTTTATACCAACATCGTTTAAGCCTTAGGTGGTTTTGGCTGGAATTTAAAACTAGCTTACGAAGTCTATGGTCTCCTATGCTATTGAGCTTGTGCTTGTACAACAGAAGCCTAGTCATAGCAAGGCTCTCAATAGGGGAAAGACCCACTTATATAAGGAGAATAAGATAGGGTGTATTGCTTTTAATTTTAAGGTTACACGTTATAAAATGCTTCTGGATTTGCTCAATCTTTCTCTAGGATTCTATAGAGATGCTGCAACCCCAAACTTCACATCCATATAAGATAACAGGAGTGACTGAAGTTTCAAAGAGGAACTTCTTTCTATCCCACATTATGAGGTTTGTCGTTTTACAATTATTTTCAAGACCAAAATAAGCTTTCCACCCCCCATTAATCCTTTTCTGAATGCTACAGTTCCAGTTGAGCTTGTGATGAATATAAATTCCTAGGTACTTGTAAGAAGACACTTCCTCCAACTTACTATTGTCATACATAAAATTAGCGTAAGTGTCCTTCTTGGATTTGATAATCATAACTTTTGTTTTGTCAGTGTTAACAGACATACCAATGGTAGAGCAGAAATCCCTAAGAAGTCTAAGTTGCTTATCAAGATCAAATGGGCATCTTGCGAGAAGAACAATATTGTCAGCATAGAGAAGAAGGATGATGACTATCCTAGCTAAGATCGTGCCAGCACATCCTGCTTCCTCTAAACAACTTTCTAGCTTGTCGATGTAAATGCCAAATAGGGTAGGGGAGAGGGGGAAACCTTGTTTAACTCCGATATTACACTTAATATCTTTCGACCACCCCTCATTGCTCTTTAACTTGGCAATTACATTCTCGTATAACCTTATAGCGGCCGCTCTTGGCTCGAAAGGAACATTTAGCTCTTCTAATCTATTCCATAGGTTATTCTAGGAACCGTATCGAAAGCCTTTCTAAAGTCAACAAAGCAACACAAGAGATTGGATTTATCATTGCGACATTCTTCCATAATGATCCTAAGCGTAACGAGGTGGTCCGTTGTTGAGTGCTACCTTCTAAAACCTGCTTGGCCTTTAGCCCGCTTACCTTCACTTTCAAGCCAAATTCTCAACTTATTTTCCAAAATAATACCATAAAACTTGGCTAAGAGAGGGATGATCATAATTGTTCGATAATTAGATGGGTTATTTGTATCCCAACTTTTAAAAATAGGGATAATGAGGCTCTGAGTCCAAGGTTTAGGGAACCCTTGCTTGACCGCTTGGTTGAAAAGCTTGTGGATGTGGGGGATGAGGACAGGACCTCTAATTTTTAAGATTTTCACCTGGTAACCTTCAATGTCTTTAGCTTTCCCATTTTCCAGGCGTTTAACCCCAAAATCAATGTCTTCTAATGAGAAAACTTCTTTCGTTGTGAGTAGGGTTTCAAAATCCCTAGCATTTAGAGATTCATAAAGATTTTTAAGATATGAATTCCAGTCGTGTAAAGCAATTTTATTATTATCTTTAGTTTTCCTAGTTAGAATCTGCCTCCAGAATTTCTTAGGAGCCACCTTAGAGAGGTGTAAGAGATTCTCTTGTCGTTTACGAATATATTGCCTTTTTTTCCTTTTAGTCAGGGCTTTGTATATTTTTATCTTGTTAATTTTGAGAGATTCATCAACAGCTTCCTTAATTGCTCTCCTCGCACTTTTACAATCTTTGTCATACCATGGGTTGGTTTTTATATTTCTTTTATTACTTGAGACTTCAATTGAGAACTTGTTAATAGAATATGAGAGGGTTGTAGTAAAATTATGATAGAGGTCATCTATGTTGTCTATACTAGATAAAGGAAGCAAATTAGTTTTTAATTCATTTAGAAAGAGATCGTTTTTATTTCTATCAAAGATTAAGTTCTTTTGACTATAAGGATTATTTTCTATGGGATATTTATGCATGACAAAATTGAGAGTTATGAGTAAAGGCCTATGATTAGAGTCAGGCTCGTGGTCGTCTAAGATGTCAAAATTTATTATTTCATTGTATAAAGGGAGATCGGAAATAACATAGTCTACCACGCTCTTGCCAAGCCCATGGATGTAGGTCATCTTGCTAGAATTGGGCCACTTCTTTAGACCATTGCAAATTATAAGATCCTGAGCACTACAGAGCTTGACTAGCTCCGACCCAAACAAATTATCCCCGAGGTCTTCAGAGCTCCTTTTGTACCGGCTAGCCAGAGTAAGGTCTTCGTCTAACCAAAGATGATTAGGGTTGGAATGATTTCTTAGAAGAATAGCTTGGTTGCTTGAAGTTCGAGCATTAAAGTCTCCCATTAAAAGGATATTACCTTCATTCCTTATGCTAGAAATATCATTCTCTAAACCATTGTAAGGACTATTTTTATCTAGATTCTTTTTCTTATAGAAGTTAGAAATAATGGGGGAAAAATAACATATTGCTATGTAGTTATTTTTATCATTAATGTCAGTAATATCAATCCAACTATATTGGTTGTAAGGGTCGTTTTTATAAATCCTAGCATGGGGGGAGATGTTCTTCTTAATGTAGCAAGCTATGCCCCCAATGCCTCTATTGGAGGATCGCTTGTTCTAGGTAGACCATAGTGCAAAGCCATCTATGTTAGGGACCTTAGATTCTTCGTGCTCCCAAGTTTCAACAAGAAATATAATATCAACATCATTTGAGATCCAACTTAGCTTGGGGGCCTTTGTTCCATGGAAAGCCACGACAGTTCCAAGAAAGAATTCAGAGCATGTTGAATTGTTATTTATTACTATCTTTTTGGCTTCTATCTCGAATAACGTCTTTTCTATTTCTAATTATTGCACATTTTTCTTCCTTCCTAGCTTCTTTTACCTTTTGAGCCTCCTTTCTTAATTCTGCTTGATCTTCTGGAATGAGATCTTCATTTATAAATATTCTCCTTCCTTTTAGACTTGAGGTTTTACTAAGTATGTCATACTTATGGTAAGTAGAGCTTGCCTTTATTTGGATCAACCTTCCTTTATTCTCAGTTAACTTCCCTAACCTTGTTGCTTCTGTGAGACACATGGTTTCAATTTGTAATCTATTATGTAATTTTTTCTGGGCTATGGCTACCTCCTCTTTCAAATCGAAGATTATAAGGTTCAAGGCCCTTTTATTACTCTCATGGTCTAATTCAATCAATTTTTTCATTTCATCTTTAATTGGTTTGATATCTAATTTAGCTGCCCCACTATTTAGGGTGAGATTGTTGTTAACTTTTTCTTCTAGTTCTTTAATCATGTCCTTCATTTTAAGACTATATATTATCAACATCTCCTTGCTGGGATGTTTGGTTCGTATCTTGGTTTTGTTTTTCTATGACCTGCAACCTAGTTTCCATTGCCTCCATTTTATTCTCCAATAGTTCTATTTTATTTTCTATTTGTTTTTGGATCTTGTCTTCAAGAGATGTGAATTTTTTTTCCAGCATGGCTTCTAACTCGGTTTGTAGCTTGACTTCTCTTTCTTCTCTACGTTTCTCTAAAGACTCTATATACTCATAAAGGCTATGTAGAGTAACTATGCTAGGTCTACCTTTGGTAATCTTTGGTAGCTATGGTGAATTATTCATAATTGAGAATATATGAGCAAAAATGTATTAGAAAAAGATAAGGAATGTGTGCACTTGAATATCAGCAAACTGGACAGCAGACCTCAAGTGCCCACGTCCGAAAATTTATCGAGAAAAAATCACCGCAGACCCAAGTAGTAATGGAGAAAATTCACCACAAAATTTCACCGCAAACCCAAGTATTAATCGAGAAACCTAAGTATTAATGGAGAAAATTCACCCCAAAATTTTCACCGCAGAATTTCACCACAGACCCAAGTATTAATCTAGAAGATTCACCCCAAAATTTTCTCCGTAGAATTTCACCACAGACCCATGTATTAATCCAGAAAATTCACGGCAGACCCAAGTATTAATCAAGAAACCCAAGTATTAATGAAGAAAATGTTTTGATTTCAATTAAATTAGTTTTGAAAATTTTAAAAATATTTTATAAAATTTATTAAAGTTTTGAAAAAAATAATTATTAATTGAATATTTTGAAAATATAAAAATAAATTTTTAAAATTTTGAATTTTGAATTTTTATTTTTAACTTATATAGATGAAATGAAAAATTTTATGAGTTATAAATAGAATTTGTTAGAAATAAAATTTATTTTAAAAATAGAAAATAAAAATATTTTGTATGCTATCAAGTGTCATAATAGTATGCACATCAAATCTCAATATTTATGAAAATTTATTATTTATAAAAATTAAAATTGAAAATATATATATATATATATATATATATATATATATATATATATATATATGTCACCAAATGTCATAATAGTACACAAATCAAATCTCAATATTTATGAAAATTTGATTTCTAAAAGTGTGTCAAACTGGTGTTTGACTTTTAATTAATGTGTAACTTTTGAAAATAATTTACAAAGTTTGTTCAAACTTTTGAAAAATTTTAACAATCACATTTTATTTTATGATATTCCTTTTTGGTGGTTATATATGTGTGTGTGCGTGAGAGAGAAATTACTTTATATCTAGATTCACTTTTATATATAATAAATTAACATATATAATCTACTTAATATAAAAAAAATCATTTAAAACTATTATGTCACTACTTGAATAAAATATTCTTAAGTTATAACTTAAAATAGTTAACAAAATCTTTTTTAAGTCTTACTACTAGAACTCCAAGACTATAGCAACAACTACAAAAAAATTCAACAAACACATTTGTGATTATGTATCACTTCCTATATCAATATAAATATATTTTTGAAAATGCAATTTATGTTCTTCCTCTAAACTCTTGCTGCATCTAAGTCTTTTTCTACATTAATACAACTTCTTTAGATAGATGAACAACATTTGAGTTGAGTTATATATATATATATATATATATATATATATATATATATTTCTAATTGGAACTGATATTCTAGTCTCAATTTTACATTTATTAACTATCTAACCTATTAATAACTTAAAGTCTCCCAATACTTATAAATATTTTTCTATTCTTTTTTTTCATAAAAATATAAAATGGATAAAACTTAACTATTCCTTTACTCACAACATATTTCAAAATAATATAATTTATTGATAAGAAAAAACAATTTCCCTTCCATTATAAATCTTTGGTATGCCCCTGAGTAAGCATGCATTTTCACAATTAGTAAATCTTAACTTTGTGAATTCAACTACAAAAATCTCCCTACTTAAAAATTTTAACAATTTTATTTGTTTTAATATTTTGAAAAATTGTTTTAATATTCTAAAATAGAAACCTAAATTCAAAAGTTGAAGAAGATCTAAACTATTATAATGTCACTTACAAAATAGAACCTTGAGAGGAAATTCCAACACAAAGATCTAAATTCCTAAGTTCCAACTTCCAATCACTAGGGTGATGAGACCTGGTCATGTTTGTATCTCTTTAAAACATCAAACATCTTCACCACTACTGTTTATAGTACCCCGTGGCTTTTACTTTCTTCAAACTTCAACTACTCCCAGTGTTTTTGTTTCAAACTTTTTAGCACTTTGAGTTGGGTGCAGTGTTTTAATTTCAAAACGGATCCACTTTTCAAATTAGACAGTTTTCACACTTCTCTCGGACTTTCTTCACACTTTCAAGCTAATATTTTGATGCTTTTGTAAATTTGTAAATTATATTTTATTAACAAATCATTGAGTGCTAAACAACTTACGCATTAAATTCCATCTCTAGTTTGGGTGTATAACTTTCCTACTCCAAACCCAATGACTTTTCATTTCTAACATCTTTCATTTCAAGTTTATTTTCCTGTCCAAACTCAATGCCTCTTTATGTGTAACATCATCCATTTCAAATGTTTAGCAACAACTGAAGTTTCAAATTTTTAGCAGCAAATCAAAGATGTTTAGGAATCAATGACTTATTTTATTCATATATTTTTAACATTATAAATAGGCTTTTCAATATCAACTTTTTTTACATTTTCAAATTTATATATGTATTATGAGGGAATTTCTTTTATAATCAATGTAGTTTTATTTTAGTTTTGTATCTAGAAAATTAAATGATTCATTTTAATTTTCAAAATTTAGAAAGATCACCATATTTTTTTAAAATGTAAAATTTGAAGAAAAATTTATATCTCTAAAAATTTAATTTATTTGAAAACTCGATAAATCTAAAAAGCAAAATAAATCTATATTAATATAAATATTAAATTAACCCATAATTATAAAACTAAATAAAAAAATAATAATATTTTTTAAAAATCTTTACCTTTATAAATTTCATTTTACTATTAAAATATATATAATTTAAAAACATGTAATATATATTATTTTTAATTACAAATTTAGAACTCTATGTCATGCTAAATTTGAAATCATATATGTTAAAAATTAATAAGACACAAATTATTAAAATATTATTTGAAAGGAATCTTCAAATAGAGTTGAGTAGTTCCATTATGATTTAATAAGTAAATTATATTATCATATTATTTTATTATATTTCAATATTGTATTATTTGTATAAAGATATTTTTAGGTAAAAATCACATATCAAATAATTTGAAGTTCACACTTTTCGAACTAGTTAGTGTGGTTCATTATCAGAATAGATGAGAAAACAAATCAAAGTATCCCACTATAAAAAGATGACGAGACGGGTTAACTAGCAATTGAATGGAAAATAGCTAGTTTGACCCAAAAGAAGAGAAGTTCAAAAAATGAAAATTTAAATTATTTATAAATATTTAAATTATAAATATTTTGATGCATAATATTATTTAAAGAAAAGTTATTAATTTCAAATTTAAATTTAATTATAAAATAAAATGTTATTAAGTAATGAAATTTTGTTGAATGGGCTTAATTTATAAGAAGATACAACCTAATTAAATAAAAGAAAGGCTTAATTATAAAAATAAAATGTTATTAAATAATAAAATTTTATTGAATTGGCTCAATTAATAAGAAGGTACAACCTAATTAAATAAAGGAAGGGAGGGTTTTTTTTGGAAAAAGGCACCAAATCTTAGGAGTATAGGGCAAGGATCCAACTCCTGCTAAGACTCCAGCCATCATCCCTATTCAGGTTGATAGGCATTTTCTCAATTTCTAAAGCCTTCCTTAGCTTACAGTGATGAAAATGGTCGACATTGGCAAGAACTTTAGCTTCTTCAATAAAGATGTGATGGTTAGTCTTTTCTACATGTTCGACTAAAGCGGAGGAGCGGGATCTTCCATGTTTAATGTTGGCAGAGTGTTCACAGATCCTTTGATTAATAGATCGACCGGTCTCACCAACGTAAGGAGTTCCACAGGAGAATGAATGATGTAAAATCCTTTTTTATCCCTTGAGTGTACAGGGTCCTTAACAATTTTAGAGAGCTCCTAATAGTCTGAACAGATTTTAGAGAGCTCCTAACAGTAAGCCAATTCAATAAAATTTTGTTATTTAATAAAATTTTATTTTTATAATTAAGCCCTTCCTTTATTTAATTAGGTTGTACCTTCTTTAAATAATATTATGTATCAAAATATTTATAATTTAAATATTTATAAATAATTTAACTTTCATTTTTTGACATTCCCTTATCTTGGGTTAAACTAGTTGTTTTCCATCCAACTTTTAGCTAACCGGTCTCCTCATCTTTTTATGGTGGAATATTTTGATATATTTTCTCATCGGTCTTCATGATGAGCCACACTAGCTAATTTGAAATGCTTCAACCAAATTATTTGATATATGATTTTTATCTAAAGATATCTTTATATAAACTATAGATCACATAAGTCATATTTCAAAAAAATTATATTATTTATTATGAAGAGTTATATTTCTAAAGCATTTCTATATATCATATTATTTATTATGAAGAATTATATTTTTAAAGTTTTATAAAGTTAATGAGAAATTGTTATATTAAAATGTTTTTTTTTTTAATTAATTAATTTATTTAATTTTTGAAATTAAAAATTTAATTTTTTCATTCTTTTAAATTAATAATTACTATTATTTTTATAAATTTATTTTTGAATTGTAAAAATATAAAATATAAATTTGTAAATTATTTAAAAAATTAAAATTAATTAAAAACAAACAAACTCATTATTCACTCAAACGAAAAAAAACCTCACACTAACATGTTTAAAAAAAAAAAAATTCAAAATTGATCTGATTGTCATATTTTAGTTCATAATTAGTATTGCATTCATTGTATAAATTATTACTATTTTATACTAAGGCATTTTTAAAACAAAGTTTGTTGACCTTAAAATAGTGACATGCTTTTATTAATTTAGTTTATTAATGTACCACTGATGTGGTGGTGGGGGAATATAATTCAAATTCAATACAACACAATATAAACATGATGTGGTGGTGGGGGAATATAATTCAAATTCAATACAACACAATATAAACATGACACATATACTTAGGAAATGCATATTGGAATTTAAAAATTAAATTTACATGGTTAATTATATAATTAAAAAAAAATGCACAAAAGTAAATTATAATTTGACAATTTTTTTCAATCCAATTCAATAATAAAAATTATAAATCACAGTTGGATTGGAAAGGAATAGGGAGAAAATATCGCTCTGTGCCTGCTTCGTTGCCCTGCGCAGCCAGTGCATGGGCGTTGCCCTCACGGCCCTCCGTGCTGCAGCCTCGACCCTCTCGGCCTCAGGAGCTCTCGATCCATCCTGGATCTGATCAGATCTGCCCCTTAGGCTCCCGATCTCGCCTCTGGCCCCTCCAGAGCTGCGCCCCCTCTACTCTGATCTGTTGCTCGTCCTTTTCTCGGATCTGCTGCCCAGATCCTTTGCTGCGCCTTGGTTCTGACTCTGCTCGGTCTCGGCGATGCCTCACTTGTCTGGAGCAGGAAGGGTGTGCTTCTGATCTGGACTATGGAGACCCAAGGCTCGCCTCTCGGGCCCTCTCAGTCTTCTCCCCCGGATGACTCAGCTGCTTTCTCTTCCTTGATTGCTTCGTTGCCTAAGAAGAAGAATCCTGACGCCTCAAAGTTCGTTAAGAAGCTCGACGATGTTCCAGAGGTAAATCTACCTCCTGAGGGACCGATCCAGGTTGCCTTGTCTCTAGCAGATCGTGCCCTGGTGGGTCAATTTACGGGTCTCTGGCCCTCACCTAAATTAACGGAAAACTGGGTCGTCAAGAATTGGATTCCGCTGATCAAGAATAAAGTCACTTCGTACTTTCTTGGAAGAGGCTACTTCCTGTTTGAATTCAATACTAAGGAGGATAAAGACCCGATCTTCAGGAATGGACCCTATTTCATGGGACCTCAAGGTCTCTACCTCAACAAATGGACCCTAGACTTTGATCCGGCTGTGGATGTTCCGTCGGCAGTCCCCATTTGGGTTCGGCTTCCTAATCTTCCGGTTCACTATTGGAACTGGGACTCCCTCAAACATATTGGCAACACATTGGGCAAATTCATAGACAGAGCCAACAACAACGATCAATATGATTGCGCCTGGATCTGTGTTGAGGTAGACCTAGAGGTGGGTCTTCCGGAGGCCATCAAACTAAAGGTGGGAAGCTGGACGCATGCTCAAGTTCTGGACTACGAACAACTCCCTTTCAAATGTCGCAAATGTCACATTTACGGCCATTTTGCTAGAGGATGCCCGAATAAAAGCGAAGCAGAAAAAGGAAAGGAGGAAGGATGGAACCAAGTTAAGAGGTCAAAGACAAACCACAAGAAATCCGGGGCACAAGGATCTCAACCTGCCGCTGCCCAAAATGTATACTCGTCAAGAAGTCAAGAAAATAGGTACGAGATCCTAAGCTCTGCGGAAGAAGCTCCCAGGGAAGAGGAGAGGCATGTCAAACCAGCAGAAAAATCGACCTTAGCAGGAATAAGACCCGAAGAGAGCATCATGGAAAGGGACAAAGAAAAGCAAACAGAAGCCTCCGAGGAGGAACATGACTCAGAGGAGTCCGAGGAAGATGGAGAAATCAGAGACACGCAGACTTCGGTTAGAAGATCTGCAAGGGGCCGAAAATCTGCAAGAGAAAAGAGAGATCAGGAAACCTACAAAGACAAGCTCCAGGGTAGCCAGCCCACGCTGGAAAAACTCCTCAACAAGAATCCGAAGACGGTTAAAAATCAAGCTCATGGCTCCAGGGGAGCCTCTCATCAAAGAAACAAATGATGAAGACCATCTCCTGGAACTGCAGAGGAATGGGGAGTAAAGTAAAAGAAGAAGCAGTGAGAAGTCTAATAAGAAGATAAACCCCGGACATTCTTCTGATCCAGGAGACTAAAATGGAGGACAAGGATTTCCTCCAAACCAGCAAAAATTTTTGGAAGGGAAGCAGCGGACTAGCAGTATCATCAAGGGGAGCCTCTGGGGGATTGGGCTCTCTCTGGAACCCCCTCAAGTTCAGACTGGTCACGGAGGTGCACAATAGCCATTGGCTATTCTTGAAGCTACACTCTGTAGAAACAAGGGAGACTATCTGCCTGTTCAATGTCTACGTACCTAATAATATAGGGGAGAAAAGGGAGTGCTGGGACTCCATTAGACAACTGGCGGAGACTGAGAACCTGGGAAACCTCGTTATTGCAGGTGACCTAAACATTACTCTACGCTCGGTTGAAAAGCGAGGAGGCACAATCGTAAGGGACCCAACAAGGGAGTGGGTGGAAGACCTCATGTAGGACTGGGATCTGCTCGATATCCCTCCAGATAACGGTAAGTACACCTGGACCAATAAAAGAATAGGCCCTGGTCATATTGCTGCTAGACTTGATAGATGTTTGGTGCAGAGTTCTTTTCTTTTGCTTGGATTAGAATCTAGATTGCACATCCTTCCATGCAGTGTCTCAGATCATAAGCCCATTTTGTTAGAGATGTCAGGCCACAAGGATCTGGGTCCCATCCCATTCAGGTTCAACGCTCTATGGGTTAAGGAGCCCGAGTTTTTGAATTTGGTTCAGGACAGCTGGAAAATGCCAGTGAAGGGTTCTCCCTTCTTCATCTGAGAAGAAAAGCTTAGAAGATTGAAAGCTGCCCTCAAAACATGGGCCAAAGCTCTTCCCACCCCTGCTCAAGAGAGAAAGCAGGCCCAAGACAATCTTATTCAACATCAAGCCCAAAGTGAGGATGTAGAAATCACCACTAAAGTTTTAGACAAGGAGGCGGAGCTTCAACAAATCTACCACAAAGCCTGCCTCACAGAGGAAGAGCACTGGAGACAAAAATCTAGGAGTCTATGGCTCAAAGCGGGAGATAGAAATTCTGCCTTCTTCCATAAACAAGCTCAAGCAAGGAAAAGTTTTAATTCTATAGCAGAAATCAAAGATGGCAATTTGATTCACAAGGACAATGAGAGCATAAAGAAGGCAGCTTTCAACCACTTCCAAAACCTGTACAAAGAAGAGGGTGAGTCTGATCCAAATTCAAAATTTTTGGAGGCGATACCCTCAAGGATCTCCCCTTTTATTAATCAGCAGCTCGAAGTAAAGATTTCCATCCAAGAAATAAAAGAGGCTCTAGACAACATGGAGCCTGACAAAGCCCCAGGCCCGGATGGCTTCATGGCCAGATTTCTTCAAACTTGCTGGCAGATAGTGGAGAAAGATCTTTACAAGATGATCCTGAAATCACAAAATTGTCAAAAAATTGGGGGCAGCACCAACTCTGCCTTTCTTGCCCTTATTCCCAAGAAAAAGGGTGCAAAATAATTCAACCGGTTTCGCCCAATCTCCCTTTGCAACATTGGATACAAACTAATTACAAAGGTAATTGCAAATAGATTAAAAGGCATCCTTCCAGCAATCATACCTAAGAATCAAGGTGGATTTGTTCAGGGGAGACAGATTGTCGACAACTACATCCTGGTGCAAGAGGCGATACATTCAAGCCAACTTCGTAAAGAGAAGGGTATGGTGATCAAATTAGACCTGGCAAATGCCTTCGACCGTGTCAGGCAAAGTTTCCTATGGGAAGCCTTGAAAAAGTTTGGCTTTGGACTGGGGTTTGTAAATTGGATTCGAGCTTGCATTGCTGACCCTTGGATTTCCCCCTTGGTGAATGGGAGGGCAGCTGGCTTCTTCAAAGCTTCAAGAGGGCTCAAGCAAGGCTGCCCCCTCTCTCCACTGCTTTTCGTTCTCCAAGTTTCTGCTCTAAGCTTCTTCCTAGATCAGAAATTGGCAGACCAGGAGATCTTGGGGCTTAATATAGCCAGAGGGGTGAAAAATGTAAACCATACTCTATTCGCAGATGACACCCTCCTTCTAGGGGCTGCCTCAGCAAGATCTGCCTTAAGGTTTAAGGAGGTGTTAGATGATTTTAGTGAAGCTACAGGAAGCATCTTAAACAAAGGTAAATGTAAAGCTTTCTGTTGGAATATTTCTGTTCCCACCCTTGCTGCCATCTCCAGAATTTTTGGTTTTACTGCCACTCTCAGCTGGTCCTCCTTCATCTACCTTGGCCTTCCCATCTTTCGCAATCTGGTTTGTAGTAGAGACTGGGCTCCTCTATTGGACAAATTCAAGGCAAAAATTCAGGCTTGGGGTTTCTCTTGGTTAAACCTTGCAGGCAAAACCGTCCTAATCAAATCAGTGCTCAGCAGTCTCCCCATCTTTCAATTTTCTGTGCTCCTAGCACCCTCTGGCGTTATAAAAAAATTGGAAGCCTTCATCCGCAAGTTTTTTTGGAAAGGGGGCAATCTCAATGACAGAAAAATTTCGTTGGTCAGCTGGGAGAAAATTTGCAAGCCTTTGATGGAAGGAGGCCTTAACTTCAAAGATTTTGGCTTCCAAAATATTGCCATGGGGGCCAAGCTCTTCTGGCGAATCATAGCTCCGCATCCAGGCTGGGCGCAAAGAGCCCTTTGGAGGAAATACCTCACGGGGAAAAGGATAAGATCACTGGATACTTCTCTTCCCACGACTGGATCACACCTGGTCAAATGCTGTCATAAGGCAGTCTCTCTCATCAAAGATCGAGCGTTCTGGATACCGGGCAATGGTAAGGACATTAAGATCTGGGACGACAGCATCATGCTGCATCCTCCCATAGCATCGCACAGCTCCCTCCACGCACTGTGACAGTGGTTGGATAACGCAGGGTGTGTTACCCTTTGGGATATTTCATTGTGGACAGACAGCTGCTGGCAGCGTTGGAACCTTCCCCCTGTACCTCCAGAGTTAACGCAGGCCAGTCAACTCCTGCTATCATTGTTAAATGGCAAAGCGCCCCTACGCACAGGCAAAAAAGATGCACGGGGATGGGGAGCCGCCCTAGGTAAGTATTCAGTCGCGCAAGGGTACAAATGCCTGCAGGAATGCCCGTATGTCGCCCCCGACCCAGCAGTATGGAAGGGGCTATGGAAATACAAGTCGATGCCAAAGGTAGACATTTTCTGTTGGTTACTTTGTCACAGAGGAATCTTAACAGAGGATAAACTGAAGAAAAAAGGCTTTCAAGGCCCATCTAGATGCCATCTATGCTGCGAAAACGAAGAGAGTGCTCAGCACATCATCCTGGATTGTAAATTTGCAAGAGAAATCTGGCAGACCCTCTTGAACTATTGGAAAACAGAGTTCTCTCTTCCTGTGCACATTTCTGACATATTTGCTAACTGGCAGATTTGCTATCCAGGAACTCTTCCAAAAAATGAAAATTTTAAAGCAGCATGGTTCACTTTGCCAAAATTCATATGCTGGCAAATCTGGCTTGAGCGCAACAGAAGAGTGTTTAGGGATGAAAAATTAAATCCTCAGCGCATCTCCATCAAAGTCAAAAGCCTCTGGAAAGAAAATTTGGGTGAGCACTTATCGGAAGTGAACTTATCACAAACTGAACTAGATTGGGGTGGCTCGTTGGGCCTACACTTCTCTGGCGAATCAAGGCAACACAAGAATATAAAAGAGTGGCAATTCAGAGGGAAGGAACATGAACTATCAGACTTGCTCACCAGACAAGCCAGATACTGTTTATTCTTCGATGGGGCAGCGAAAGGCAACCCCGGTTTGGCGGGGGTAGGAGGAATTATAAAGAACAAGGAGGGCATAACTGTGACCAAGTATGCCTGGGGTCTTGGACATTCCACCAGCATCCAAGTTGAAGCCTTGGCACTGCTGCAGGGGCTTAAGCAAGCAAAGGCCATCGGCACTTCAGAATTAAGTGTTATAGGAGATTCTCAGTCTATCATTAAAATTTTAGTGGAGGATTCCTCTCCGGCAGATCTTAGATTGGCTAGAGCAGTTTTAAGAATTAGAAACATGGTGAAATCTTTTCAAACTGCAAGCTTCCTCCATGTATTACGAGAAAACAATAAAGATGCAGATTTGGAAGCCAACAGGGCAGTGTCCCTTCCAGAAGGCTCCCTTCTGGTAGACGAAACTGAGGAGTGGGATTCTATTCCATAAATTTGCAATGTTTTTCTGCATCATTTTGCATCAGTTTGTGTGTTTATATAAGCTAGGAAAAATAACGAAGATAGACTCTCTAGCCTCGTGTAAAAATTGTGGATTCCCAAATCTTGGGGCCTACGAGCAGACCATGGAAGAAAGACTAAGGGCTAGGCCCGACATATTGTAACCAATGAAGGCATTTGGCCACTTTTTAATACAAACCATACCCGTTCTTGTAAAAAAAAAAAAATTATAAATCACAGTTAGCCAATTTCTAAAATAACCATAGATAACAAATAACATTGATAATTTTTTATTTTTTTTCACAATTTTAATTTTAACTTAAAATAATAAAATAACGAATTAATTTTAAGAATCTTTTGCACTCACAATTAAGTTTGTGTGTAGCTAAATTTTTATTTTAATATACTGGACATTGTAGTTTTTTATATTAGATATTTTATTACATATGAATTCTTTGCCATGGAATTAAGACTTCATAGAATACTTCATATCAATTTGATTTTTTCGATATAGACTAAATTATTTATTTGTTGTTGATTTAGGATGAGTATAAATTTAAAGTTAAAAAAATAATTTGTTATAATAATTAACTTTTTAAAAAATTATTTATTTTATTGTATTATATGTATACATTATTTAATGTCAATATAGTAGACATTGTAATTTCCTCTTTTTATTTGGTCATATAAGTTAAAGATGGAATAAAATGTGCACAAGCACATTTCAATAAACTCTTAACTTTTGTAACAAACGATGATGTTGGGGCTAATGTTTCATCTAAAATTATTCATGCACCTATCTCTATTTCGCTCCAAAATTATCTATTTCATTAATTACTTTCTTTACTTCCCTTATTCATATTCAAATGTGTTTCATTATTAAATTTATGAATTTGTTCAAACATTCACTAATTATTATCCTTTACTTTTTACATAATATTAAGCAAAAACACTACATATTATACTTATTTAATTATATTACTAATTTTCTTTAAGTTACTGAAATTTAATGATATAAAATATTCATCCAAAAATCTAAGCATCAAAACTTAATGAAATTATTTTAAATCATCATAAAACTATACTCATATTTAAATTCATGTAAAATTCTTACTGTATTTATAACCCAAATAAAATTAAATTAATTACAAAATTCACTTACTCCTTTATTCTAACCATTAATAATTAAACCTATCATTAATATACTTTTTCATAGTTGTGATTCTGAGTGTGTTAAGGTGTTTTCCTGCTTGCCTTGTTAATATCATAATACTATAATAAGCAATAGGGATGCACTTTGACATGTTAATGACTTGTGTCAGATGAGATTTTACCAAACTCTAGTAATGTTAGTCAGATGCGAGTTATAATTTTGGGGCTTTCGGTGATGCCTCAACAACCAATGGTTGTTCCCCAAAATTTAATATTTCACTTAGATGGGAAAACACACTATTCAAATGAAAATTATAGTAATTTGAATGGCACAATGGAGGATATCTCACTACTATAATGAATATTAAATTGAATAATAAGCTCAAAGTTGCATATCCTTATCAAACCTTCATTTTTCTTATGGCTGTGAACATTTAATTAAAGTTCTATATATGTTGTACAATATGAATATAAACATATATATGTGCATTTAATTAAAGTTATATATACGTGAAGGCATATAAGAAGGAAACATAAAACATAAAGATCAAATAAGTGTGAAAGAGTAGGAGTACATTATGCCAAATTTGATATAGTTTGTAGTGTAATGGCATGGCTAGGTTAAGTTAGATTTTAAAAGTATTTTAATTATAGAATTAGGTATTAGCTTAATTATATTGTTAATTTTTAAAGTATATTGAGTAGTAATAATTTTTTTTGTTGTAGAAAATAATAGGTAGAGTGTTTCAGGTTTCTTGACTTTTTTTTCGGCTAGGTTAAGTTAGATTTTAAAAGTTTTTCAAGTATAGAATTAGGTATTAGCTAAATTGTATTGTTAATTTTTTTAGGTATATTTAGTAGTAATAATTTTTCGTTGTAGAAAATAATGAATAAAGTGTTCCATATTTTTTGGTCATTTAAATAGAGAAAAGGGTTACTCTAATAAGGAAGAAAGCATTGAACAATTTGTATAAATAATGTGTTCCATGAAATGGTTGTATTGGGAAGTGAATTAGGGCACAAAGTGGTAGTACTACAAAACTTTATGCCACTTTACATTTAGTTTAAAAGCTTCAAAAACACAAGTGGAAGGAAAAATTGAAGTGAAGAAATGAGGAAAAGTGTTGAATTTATAAGCAAACCCATCTTGTTTTCTCCATTGAATGCACCAACTAACCTTAACAAAGTATTCATAGTGTTGAGTCTGAGGAATGTAACGTTGAAGTGTTCCGACTATACATTTTATTTCACTTTAAAATTAACACATAAATTTAATAAACATTCTCCCACTTGTAAATTAGCAAATTGGTTAATATATCCCTGTTGGTTTACCTTTTAATGAACATTATAATTAACTCACCTCTAATAGTAGTGTAACCATCGTGGAGAAGATGTGTGGTCACCATCTATCTAACCATTTTTTATTTAAGTAATAGCAAAAAGCACTAGCATATGTAGTGTGTCATTCACATGACCTGCATATTTGTTTCCATCCAATATGTGTCATTGAGTTGATCTATTTTTATGGATCATATAAAAAAACAATCCAAGTTATAGATAATAAAACCCACTAGGGTGATCCCCATTTTTAAAGTCAAATAAAAGGGCTAATTGAGCAACATGATCCTTACTTTTAGAGTCAAATAGTACAAACTCACCTTCCTTAACATACTTGGGTTTGACAGTGTTATCACGAGAATCCTTTACACACTCATTCTTCCCATGTTGTACAAAATCATCAAGCCTTATTTCAATGAAGAATTTTAGTTTCACCAATCTAGCTTCGATTGAGCATTAATCACCCCACTTGTTAATTAGCACAAAAAATATTATGAGAAGTTAAATCCAAACAACAATGCCACAATGAAAAAAGTGAAAATGCAAGAGACAAAGAACTCCAAGAAACATGAGCTAGATGGAATTCTATAATGAAGCTATCAATTAGCAAAGTGGTAGTTAGATTACATTGTTTTTTTTTTCTTTGAATAATACTAATTCTATTTATAAAACATACTGGTACAAAACTACCTCAGTTTCAGCTATGTGAGCCTGAAAACTGGGCTTGATAGCCATGCTTAAATTTTTTTTTGAACTGCCCTAAGTGGAAAACCAGTTCTTTTGGAAAAAGTTTCGCCGCCCTAGGAAGGGAAACCGACCCATTGTCCATGCCATTTAACATAACAAAAAAAAACATACTAGAGTAGCATTCAACTTTTCCAGCTGAAGAGGAATACAGAAAACCAAAAATTCTCCCAAGATGATTGAGCAACTGTACCATGGTAAGCCAAGGGGTGCAAAATTCACTATTCATGAGCTGGGGAAGGCGGTTCCTCCACAATTCTGCACCAGTACTCGTCCCTTGTATCTTCATTGTCTTCCTTTGGCGCGCTATCCTTGTTAGTGGCGTCCACTTGCATGTGTTCCTTGCCCAGGTTGGAATGCACAATTCCAATGGGCGCATCAGGATTCAAGGTTTCATTCTTAACCGGAGAGGGATTAGGACCGAGCAGAGTGGGATTAGGGCCAGGCACAAGGGAGGGAAAAAGGCTAGCCGACTCTTTTATAAGGGTTACGGTGACAAAAGCCGTAATGACAGGGTTATTGAGAGAGCATTCGAAGCGGAATTCCGCTCTCTAGGAGGACTAGCCAAGGGAATGACTGGCAGACGCACGAGAAGCAGGGGAGACGGGCCTGGGACGGTCGATAGAGGGAGGCGAGGTGGGCTGGGCGAAATGAACATTTCAAAAATGGCGAGCACGGCCCCTTTGACTACGAGTATCCGGGTAATGACCCCACGCGACATCCTTCGAGGAGGAATCAGTGTCAGAACTGGTAGAAGGCCGAGAGCGGGTCACACGACCTCTACTCGCTCCACGAAGGCACCACATCCTGTGACGAAGCCGTGGTATGGACACAGAGGTGCACTAGAAATGCCTGAGACAAGAAGAGCAGGTAGAAATCGAAGGCAACCAACAGTAATCGTCAGTCTGAGCATGCGAATAAGAATTCGAACAGCAGAAAGAACTCTGGGTGAAGTGATGGCCCGACAGCGTCTCCAGACAGCCAAGGAGCGTGCAACGGTGCCCTGTCTGAGTGCAAGCACTCAGCTCAGCACAAGCAGGAGGGTAGGCTCCACATAGAGGAGGCAAAGAGCTGTAATCGACACAGGAGCAAACCAAGCTACCCAAGACAAATGCCATCACAAACCAGACGAGCGGAGCGGGGTGGTGAAAAAACCAGGCAGATTGAGTTAATGCCATGCGATATGGTGAAGTAAATGCAGTGATTATGGAGCTGTAGAGGGCTATATGGCCACCCCACGCGAGCTCCCTCGGGAGTCGCCAAGGGACTGACGTCCCATCAACCAATACAAGCATCTGCATTCGGAAGGTAGTTAGATTACATTGTTAATATAGTTATCACTTGTACTTTATTGTTGAATGCACATAAATAATGGACAAGATATGAAAGATAAATCATGAGTTGAATTTAATATTCACAATGATATACATTTATAATACATTCTTATGATTGTTGGTTTCATATTCCAATGTCTCTTGGACTCTAGTGAATGTTCACATTCCACCACACCAACCTTTAGTGGATTAGGTGTCTAACATTCCCCCCCTTAATCCGAAGGTGTATATATTGTTGAATTTTCACGATCCTAGTGTTTGGGATATAATATTAAATCACTGATGCTGCCAAACCAAAGATCACAACGAAACTACTTTGCACAACGGAATATAAACAACAATAAATCTACTAGTGCACAAAATATAGACAACTTTTACAATATTCAACCTAACTTCGTTATATTAATCAACATATAATACAATATTCTAGGGGCTTGGTGTCAGTCTGTCGACAACCAATCTACCCTCAACAAGATACTATGACCTTTTAGCTGATGTAGAGCTCCTGATAGCTGCGTTGGTCGTACCCTATACCTGCCCGGTCCTTCGGCTCCTGGTCTGCAGCTCCTGCCTCTATCAATGCTTCAAGTCCATATGGCCACTGAACCTCGGCTATCAACCTACTCACTAGTTTTTCCTTATTCCATCAAGGGTAAAACACATCGAGACTTTTGTAAAGTTTTTCACAACTCCGTTTTTGAACAACTCACAACTACCCTTTGCCGCTCCTTAGCTACTCAGGGACTTCAACCAGCTATGGTCTTCCTACGTTGCTCCAATGAATGCCAACATAGGGCACAGAGGGCTGCCATCATCTGCTGTAGAAGTCCTTCTCAATACACAAGTCTAAGGATGCTCAACTACTCCTTTGGTTCATCAACCCTTGCGCTCAACAAATACCACTCTTACAACCACCTAAGTCCATGAAGATGGTGCACACCGAGCTCCAACTTGGGCAATATCACTTTTTCCTCCAGCAGACCATAAATGCCCAATCCACGCCCACGCTTGGTACACTCTCATGATTCCCTCCAACAGACCACGAGTTACCAATCCTCTTTGTAGCATCTGCACCTAGTTAGGGCATCCAATAATATAGAAGACCCTTACACATGGTTGCGAACAGAATTCATCAAATATGCCTCTTCTAGGACACTATATCCATTTCATGAGCTGATGTGTCACTACTGCAAAGTCTGCAATCTTTTTAGGGCTAATATTAGTCCACATCATCCCTAGATACTTGCCTCTAGACCTCCTCTTCAACTGTGGTTTTCTTCTCATTGCAAGATGCTCCTTTTGCTGCAGGATAGGGATAAGTCTGAGGTGGTTTTGGCTTCTCCAACTAACCACCACAACTTCTTTGCTCTCTACAATAATACCTAGGATCTGCTACCTAAAATTTTGAGAGAACACCTCACCATAACTTGCACACACCACCCATAATTTTCCTATTCTAGAACCTCATAAAATTGTCTTTTTTCTAGGAATGATGTCCAACTAGCATCAACATCAACCCAAGATATGACAGACCTGTCCTGCAACCTCTTGCTACTCCTCTTGTAACAAATACTATTGTAAATGATGATTTCTCTTAAGATGTCCCCAAGTTGTTTCCCAATCTAGACATCTACATCCCCAGTGAAACATCACAATAAGAAGGCTAAACCACTCTTGGTTCTCAACTCATTGTTATCCTTCTTGTCCACAACTATTGTGCAAATTGAGCTCTAGTTAGGGAATGATACCAGCCCTAAAGTCTTCCCTAAAATCTTGTGTTATTCCTCTGTTTAGGTCTCCACTACTGTGTTGTATCTTCCTGAGATTGCGACCTAGATTCCAAGGCTCTCTAGGCATCACGACTCCCATAAATAGACCTTCCATCCTTCTGCGATTATACCTGGAGACTTGCGGCCCAAACAGAGATAAGAAAAATCCCTAATATATGAAAAAAATTTCAAGACCTTCACTCCTTGACCTCAAACCTACCCTTGACGCATTCAATCCTTAAAAAAATCTTGAAAAAGGCTCAATGAAACTTCTTTTTCTCCTTCGTTGAGGCTGCTTTAGGTCTGTGATTAGATCAAAGGTAATATTGTGACTTTTCACCCTTGGATTATACTCATAAGCCTCTCCTTTTATATTTTTTCTAAGGGCTCCATCGAACTACCCTTTGAGGGCTTGACAACGTGGCACAAGGCTTATTAACATCAAGTTGACCTTGACCTTGTGCCACCATTCCCACATCCAATATTCAAAAATTAATATCTCTTCAACGAAAACTCGGAATCAAACAATTCTTGATGCATTGTATTCGTCTTGTCATCTACTATCATCCTCATCCATCACATGTTGCAATATCGACATGGTTTTGGCCCAAACATCGATGGGCGAAAAACCCCAAGCTTGAGTTTCAAGCCCACAAGGCCACTTGTGGAGATCCTTCCTCCAAACTCTCCATCCTCCAATTATGGAGTACCTACCAAGCTATACATATGAACACTCCCTCTTAGCGAGGGAGGTACTTCCAATACTAGGAAGTAACCATGATCATCCGGTGACACTAGCATATTTGTTGTCCATCATTGTAGCATACTTTGTAGAATGAACCCTGCAATATCGGTAATTCCTCTACCTCATCACATCTGAACCTGAATATCCCAAACTTCCATAGGGTTTCTTCCTGTGAGGCTAGACTCCCTCTGAACCTACACGATCTCCAGCAGATCAGTATTGTAAGCACTCATCCTCCTGAATCAAATACAACTTGTTAAAATCTATCCTATCTTGGACATGCAACATTATGATCTAATGAAAAATCTCGTTTGTCAATATATAGTACATCAAATGAAGCCATATTGATCATGTTACTCATCCATGCCAAATAAATCCTCGAGTTGTCCCAACCATCCATGGAAAATCAAGAGAATTCCATGATCTGTAAACCTCCACACAACACACTAAAGTGCACCAGGCTCACCACCGATCCACCAAAACTTCCATCCAATCTCACCATGTAGTCTATCGAGGACACATCTCCATGTATTCAACTGATCCATTTGATCCATGATATAGACACCCAAAACTCCCTCTAAGTTGCTTCGTTGTGCACACTCTGATTTATTGTCCCTTCAAAGTAGCTCTGATACCATTTTGTTTTTCCACAATCCTGGTGTCTCAGATAGAATCTTAAATCATTGACACAACCAAACCAAAGATCACAACCAAAATACTTTGCACAACGGAACATAAATAACAATAAATCTACTAATGCACAAAATATAGACAAATTTTTACAATTTTCAACCCAAATTCATTATATTAATCAACATATAATACAACAGTCTAGGGCTCTTGTACTAGGGATAATTGCCCTTAAATATCCACTAGTAAAATAATACAAAACTAGGGTTTGGTGTTAGTCCATTAACAACCAATCTACCCTCAACAAGAAACTTTCGTTTTTTAGCTGATGTAGAGCTGCTCACAGCTACCTTGGTCATACCATGTACCTGCTTGGTCCTTCGACTCCCGATATGCAACTCCTTCCTCTATCAATGCTCCAAATCCATCTGGCCTTTGAACCTCGGATATCAACCTACTCACTTGTTGTGCCTTAGTCCATTAAGGGCACAGCACATCGATACTCTTGTTGAGTTGTTCACAACTACGTTTTTGAAAAAATCACAACTTCCCATTGCAACCCCTCATCTACTCAGGGAGATAAGCCTACCATGGTCTTCCTGCATTGCTCCAATGAAGACCAACATAGGGCACCGAGGGTTGCCACCTATCACTGCCATATTTCCATCTCCCACAATGAACATGGTCTAGGAAGATTTCCCATCATTTGGTGTATAATTCCTTCTCCACACATAAGTCTAGGGATACTCGACTACTCCACTGGTTCATCTACCCTTGCGCTCAATAATTGCCTCTCTAGCAACCACCTAAGTCCATGAAGATGGTGCACATAGGCCACCAACTTGGGAACTATCACGCTATCCTCCAGAAAAACATAAATATCTAATTCATTTCCACACTTTGTCCACTCTCACGTAGCCATCCATAGACCATGAGTGACCAATCCTCATTATAGCATCTGCACCTAGTTAGGGAATCCAATCATATAGGATATCCTTACACATGGCTTCTAACAGACTTCATCAAATATGCCTCTTTTGGGACACTATATCCATATCATGAGTTGATTTGTCACTGCTGTAAAGTCTACAATCTGTTCAGGGATAATATCAGTCCACCCTAGATCCTTGCCTCTAAACCTCCTCTTCAGTTGTGGTTTTCTTCTCACAGTAAGCTACTCATTTGCTGTAAGCTATGGATAGGTCTGAGGTGGTTTTGGTCATCCAAATAACCACCACAACTTATTCCCTCTCCGAAATGATACCAATGATCTACTTCCTACAATATTGAGACAATACCACAGCATAATTTGCACACACCACCCAGAATTATACTGTTTTAGGACCTCATAAAATTGTCATTTTCTAGCACTGGCATACAACTAGCATTAACATCAACCCAAGAGATGACATAATTTTCATGTGGGGCTAATATCAGTCTACCCTGGATCCTTGCCTCTAAACCTCCTCTTCAGTTGTGATTTTCTTCTCACAGTAAGCTACTCATTTTGCTACAAGCTAGGGATAGGTTTGAGGTGGTTTTGGTCATCCAAAAAACCACCACAACTTATTCCCTCTCTGAAATAATACCAAGGATCTACTTCCTACAATATTGAGACAATACCACAACACAACTTGCACACACCACCCAGAATTATCCTATTCTAGGACCTCATAAAATTGTCCTTTTCTAGTACTAACATCCAACTATCATTAACATCAACCCAAGAGATGACAAAATTGTCATGTGACCTCCTGCTGCTTCTCTTGTTACAAATCCTATTTTTGATGATGACTACTCTTAGGATGTCCCTAGATTTTTTCCCAATATGGACATCTACATCCCTAGTGAAACATCACAACAAGAAGGCTAAAACACTCTTGGTTCTCAACTCATTGTTGTCCTTTTTTTCCATGACTATTGTGAAAATTGTGCTCTGGTTAGGGCATGATACCAACCCTAAAGTGTTCCATAAAATATTGGGTTCTTCCTCTATTTAAGCCTCCACTACTATGATGTACTTTCCTAAGATTTAGGCTTGGATTTTAAGGCTCTCAAGGCCTCACGGCTCCCATAAATATACCTTCCATCCTTCTGCAATCATACCTAGAGACGTGTGGCCCAAAAAGAGATAAGAAACAAGCCTAATATATGCACAAACTTGCCAGATCTTCCCTCCTTGACCTCAAACCTACTCCTGATGCATTCGGTCCTCAAAATGGTCTAGAAAAAGGCCCAAAAAAACTCCTTTTTCTCCTTCGTTGAGGTTGATTCATGTCTATGACTAGATCAAAGGTAATCTTGTGACTTTTCACTCTTTGATTATGCTCATAAGCCTCTCTAATTATACTTTTTCTAAGGGCTCCATGTTGAAATTTTGTTATGAATATTATTTATATAAAATGGAATAAATATAGTCAAAAGAATAATAAATCATAATTGTAGTTAATTAACAATTAGTTAAGAAAGAGGCACGTCTTAATGGACATGACCAATCATGACCGGACACCTGCCTACCCTTTCCAAGGGCTCCATGTTGAAATTTTGTTATGAATATTATTTATATAAAATAGAATAAATATAGACAAAAGAATAATAAATCATAATTGTAGTTAATTAATGATTAGTTAAGGAAGAGGCACATCTTAATGGACATGAACAATCATGACATGACATTTGCCTAATAAAATAATTATTACAAATACCTTTTATGTATTTTTACATTAAGTCAACAAGCTATAATTTTTGTTGCTTTAGTAGTATCAGCACCATGCCACACAATATAACCATGAGAGTCTTTGAACATTTTTTGCAGCACGTTAATTTTTCGCCCTGAATACATTGAACAATATAGTAAAATTCATGAAAATCTTAATCAATAGGAAAAATCATATGCAGAAGTTAAAACATGTCTAAAGAAAATTGATAATAAGGAAGATGATAGTGATAGTGAAAAAACGAAATAAGGTGAAACAAGAGAAGAAGATTTTTATCAGAATGATGATAATGAAAATGAAAATGTAATAGATAATGATGAATATCATAATGATATCAAACAATATGAGGATCCAAATGAAGTTTATCTTGGTGTGGATGAGGACTATCTTGAGAAATAAGAAGATAAACAATGTCATAACAATGAGGATGACATCCCTATTTCTCAACGTATGAAGAAATCTCAAATGGCAAAGCCATCACCTCCTTTAGCAAAGCTACCTTCCTCAAGTGAAAAAGTTGTCAAGGAAGAGAGAAAGGAGAAGATTAAGAAATATTCCCATGATTATATTGATGATGAGGATGATATTCTAATTGCATAACAGGAAATAGGTTTTCTAGTCGACAATTCATCAAGTTTAATTAGCTTCAACAAGACCATTTTGAGATTTGTTTTAATGGTGACAATGACTCAAGGAATAAAAAAGATACGAATACATCCACAAATGTTTCTCTATCAACCTTGAGCAAATTCATGATGAGGCAACAAGAAGAATACTTACTTCCATCGTTGTCACCACAACATATGGACAAAAATACATTGGCGCTCGACCTTGACGAGCCATTAGTCCACACTTCCCTTCTCCATGGCACTGGTGCCATGTACGTACTCAAAAGGTAGGGCGTCGACGAACTCCTAGTGGCAGATGTAATGATCTGGGATGACTTGGGTGAGACCTGAACAAAACGATAATTGTGGACAACAACCCCTTCTCGTATTTTCTGCAACCAGACAACGTTGTGCCTATATATTCTTACTTCGAACAACACCCTGGCAATAGAGAAATGAGTCGAGTGATGTCCATTCTGGTCACTGTTTTTTATCATAACCAACATAGATTCATCTAAAGCACGAATCTAACATGAGCTGAGAGGGATCAAATTTATTTTGTTGCAAACTTATTTTAAGGTGCAAAAAACAATGTGTAATCTTTTACTGTTTAAATTGCATTTTTTAATGTTATAAATATTACATTTGTATTGAACCATTTTATATTAATTCATGTTAAAATATATTAGTCATAACTCACATTGGATTTTTTTTGTTAATATATTTTTAATTTTTTATTTATATGGTTATTTAATTTTTGTTTTTTTGTTTAGCCGACATGAGCAATTTTTTTTTTTTTTTTTTTTTGAGGACGTGACACTTACACATGTCCCTCATACTGGATTGTAGAATAAGCCTCTCGGCTCATTATGAAGATCCACTAGAAATTCAAAGACCATTTCCTGAGAATGACCCTATTTCCCATTTTTTGTCGTATCGTCATGATCGCCTAGAAGATACTACCAATAATGTCGATTCCGCTAGAGGAGAAATCGTAGACAATAGATGATTGGATCTGCTAGAGAGAATGTTGGCTTTCGACGTGTGAAAGAGTGATAATTTATGGTCGTCTCCAAATCATCATGTGTTCCCCGTTTTACCATTTCATAAAAATCCATAACAAAATAACTTGAATGACATCAACAAAAAAAAATACTTTATAAAGTTATTGTTGAGATTCAACAAGATGACGAGCTTAGTGAAAAGAGTCGCCTTCACTAAGTGGGCCCGCAGGCTATTTTTGGCGCAAGTCTATTTTTAGACTATGTATATTTTTAGACATGGTGATCATATTTCAGAAGTTGCAGGATGCTATTTGTGGATGGTTGATCAAGTTGGAAAAATAGATGAAATTATATTTTTAGAATATTGGGCGAAGTCTATTTATAGATCGTCAATCTATAAATAGAAGTGTTGATTATTATTAGCTCTTAATAATAATCCGACAATAAACAACAACTTATTCTCTTGGAGCACTTAATTTCAGTGCACAGATTTGGAAAATCAGTGGGCTGAGGGAATTACACAATTCCCAAGGGAAACTAGTGGTTCATGCATGGAGGACTCAGTTAGAATTGAAGTGGCAAAGTTATGACATAGTTGGAAGAGTAGTTCATGGAGTTGTATTTAGTTTAAATCAGTTAGACTCAGTTGAGCTAGTTGTATCTAGTCTAACTGAATGATGCACTAGTGAGAGTGGAGTGAATTAATTAGTTAATTAATTCAAAAATAATAACTCATTAATCAACTGAAAAATACAGCAGTTAACTACAGTGCATGTCAGTTATAGTGGAGACCCAGTGGAGAGATAGGTGAAAGGGCAAGATGGACTATATTTTGTGACTATAGTGATGCATTTATTGCATCACACACACATTGGAGTTTCCAATGAGGATTGCACAGTCAAGGAAAGGGTAATTCGAATTCATTCAGAGCTATTCTTCAGCAGGGATTGCGCAGTGGAGGCAGGCTAGCAGGAGGGAAAATATCGGTGCATGGATTTGCATATTTTTCCTGATTAGTGTGTGATGATTGATTTTACTGAGAGCTTGATGTACTAAGCTTTGTATGAGATTGTTAAGCGATGTTCCTAAGCCAGGATCTAGGGATGTTGCATTACTTGATGCAAGGAAAAAGAAGACAACAAAGACAAGAAGAATTCTGTCAGAAGGTGTGAAGGACCATATTGTGTCCAGCCTTCATGGGAAAGCCACTCCATTCTTAATGTGGAAGGATTTGACAGATTTGTTCCAAAGCAGAAGCGACCAGAGGAATTTGGCGCTTAAAGACAAGCTCAGAAAAATAAAAATGGAGAAGGGTGACAATATTCCAAAATACCTCATGAAGTTTTTCCACTACAAGGATGAACTGGGAAGTGTGGGGGTTACTGTTGATAATGAATAATTGGTGAGCTTGGCTCTCCTTGGGCTTTCGAATAGTTGGCATAGCTATGAAGACTCTGTCAATGGACGGGAGAAACTGTCGGGATGGGAGCGACTTTGGTCGGATCTTGTGCAAGAGGAGATAAGGCGGGGTACTAGGGATGGCTCTTCATTGAAGAATGAAGATGAATAAAATTGCGCTTTGGCTACCAAAGCAAGGAAAGGGAAGGGGAAGAAATTTCTTTCAAAATGTGATGCTAAAGGCAAGAAGTAGGATTTGGCCAAAGTGAAGTGTTTTCACTGTCACAAACATGGGAATTTCGCCACTAACTGCCCATAGGAGAAGAAGAACAAGAAGGTTGCTAGAACTGTAGCTGGAGAGGCCTTAGCCTCGCAATTTGAACTTGATTTCTCTTTTATCGCATGCTTGGTTTCAAGCGCAATGGGATCGGTGTGGTATCTTGATAGTGGTGCATCTTTCCATATGACGGGAGACAAAGAGTTGTTTAGTGAATTGGAGGAGAAGGACCTCCAGATGCATATAGAGATGGGTGACGATGGTCGATATAGTGTGACCGGCATTGGGACCATTACCTTTGAGAGGGAGTACGGTAATCCATTCCTATTGAAGGATGTTATGCATGTTCCAGGTCTGAAAAAGAACTTGGTCTCGGTCGCAATGTTGGAAGACAAAGGTTATGATGTTGTTTTCAATTAGGGAAAAGCCTTCCTTCGACATAAAACAACGGGTCAAACCAAGAAGATAGGGGTTCGAATTAATAATATCTACAAACTAGAGGTAGATGGCTACGCTTCAATGGTGGGAAAATCAGAAGAAGTGGTGAGCATAGATGAGGGCGAATTATGGCACAGGAGATTGGGCCATCTTCACCATGGCGCTTTGAAGATTTTGTAGCAGATTTCTACTGGACTTCCCAAGGGTACTCTTGCGCAGTCAGGTCAATGAAAGGGATTTACTATGGGTAAGTTTGTGAATACCACCTTTCATGAGAAGGGGAACCATGCTTCGATGATCTTGGAGAGAATTCACATAGACGTGTGTGGACCTTTCTCGGTTGCTTCAACAGCAAAACACAGGTATTATGTTATATTTTTTGATGACTATTCTCATAGATGTTGGATCTTCTTCATGAAAAATAAGAGTGAAATGTTCTCAAAGTTTTGTGAGTTCAAAGCATTGGTGGAGAAGGAGTCAGGGAAGCAAGTGAAAGCTCTACGGATCGATAATGGTGGTGAATACATCTTGGGCGAATTCAAAGACTTATGTAGCAAAGAAGGAATTCGAAGAGAACTCATAGCGCTTCATAACCCACAGTAGAATGGGGTCGCGGAGAGAAAGAACAGAATGATCGTTGGTGCTTCACAAGCGATGCTCCATGATCAGGGCCTATCAATGCACTTGTGGGTGGAAGCATGCAACACTGCAGTTTATGTGAAAAACCATTGTCCTCATAGAGTACTTGGCATGAGTACACCTGAAGAAGCTTTTACTAGTAAGAAGCTTGATATTTCTTATTTGAAGATTTTTGGCTCATCTGTTTACATTCATGTGACAAAGGATGTTAGGAAGAAGCTGGAGCCAACTACAAAAGTTGGGATATTTGTGGGGTACACAGAAACACCCCATATTTATCGTGTGTATTTTATAGATAGTCGGATGACTGTGGTGCAACGGGATATAAAATTCAATGAGGTGAAAGCCATGAAGTTGTCGCTTGAGAGGGAGCTACACTTGCATGTAGAGGAGGAACTTCTTGTTCCTAAAGATGAGCCTCTAGATGTGGATCAACCACAGGAGGAGATTCATGGAGTGGAGGAGTCCACTCAAGCAGAACCAAACATTAGACAAGGCAGGAAGTGGACCACAGAAGCTGAGAGACTGAAGCTTGATGTGACACAGAATGTAGGAGTCCCTACATCACAGTGCAGACAGATACAATCACCTGACTGATTTACTGGATACATGGCTCTTATGAGCAAGTGTATCGTGACAGAGCCATATTATTTTGAAGAAGCAGTGTAGGAGTGCACATGGGTAGATTCCATGGTGGAGGAGTATGACTCCATTGTCAGAAACAGTGCTTGGGAGATTGTTCCAAGGTTGGTGGGAAAATCAGTTGTAGGATCAAGATGGATCTACAAGGTAAAGCAAGTTGCTGATGGGAGCGTTGAGAAGTATAAGGCAAGATTTGTTGCCCGGGGCTTCTCACAGATCGAGGGGATTGACTATGAAGAAACATTTGCACCTGTCACACGGTATTCTTCCATACGGACCATCCTTGCTCTCTCAGTACAGATGGGTTGGCACATTCATTAGATGGATGTGAAGACTATGTTCCTTAATGGGATCATTGAGGAAGAGGTGTACATTTAGAATCCTGAAGGATTTGAGATCTTCAGCAGCGAGTCGCATGTGTGCAGGCTCAAAAGAGCACTGTATGGGCTAAAACAAGCACCACATGCTTGGTACACTCGGATCGACAACTATTTCACTGGACTTGGCTTCACCAAGAGTGAGGAAGATGCAAACCTGTACCAAATTGTGGTGGAGGGTAAGCTTTTAATCATTGTTATTTATGTTGATGATTTAATACTAATGGGTGATGAGCATTTGATACACTCATGCAAGTCATATATTTCAAAGGATTTCGAGATGCAGGATTTGGGCCTCCTTCATTATTTCCTTGGATTGGAAATATGGCAGCAGGAAGGTGAACTGTTTGTGTCTCAAGGCAAGTATGCCTGGGAGATACTGGAGAAGTTTCACATGAAAGGCTGCAAGCCTATCGACACTCCTCTTCCAGGAAATTGGAGGAAAGAGGATGCTACATCGGCAGAGGTAGTGGATGCCACTATTTATCGACAGTTGGTGGGTTTTCTCATGTATTTAGTTAATAAAAGACCAGACATATGCTATGCGGTGAACCAGATTTCACAAGCGATGGTTAAACCTACCAAGCTCTTTTGGAAGGCAGACAAGCATGTCCTGAGATATCTCAGGGGCACATCTAAGTATGGTTTATGGTACAGACAGACGGATGAAGTGAAGTTGCATGGCTTCACGGATGCAGATTGGGCAGGAAGCCCAACAGACAAAAAGAGCACATCAGGAGGGATTTTCAGTATTGGATCTACGATAGTTTCTTGGTACAGCAGGAAACAAAGATTCGTGGCACTCAATTCGGCAGAAGAAGAATACATGGAAACAATTCAAGTTGCATGTGAGGCTATATGGATGAGGAATATCCTTGTTGGTTTGTTCGGTTCACATTTAGATCCTACAATGATACATTGTGACAATCAGAGTTGCATTAAACTCTTGGTTAATCATGTGTTTCATGATAGATCTAAACATATTGATATCCGGTATCATCATATCAGAGATTGTGTGCAGCAGAAGATCATGTTGCTTTAGTACATTCCTACAGAGGATTAGGATGCAGATATTCTGACGAAGGCACTCACTAGGAGCAAATTAGAATACCATAGAGGAAGGATTGGGGTAAAGGATAATCCCTATCTTGTTGAGAGGGAGTGTTGAGATTCAACAAGATGATGAGCTTAGTATAAAGAGTTGCCTTCACTAAGTGGGCCCGTAGGCTATTTTTGGTGCAAGTCTTTTTTTAGACATGGTGATCATATTTCAGAAGTTGCAGGATGCTATTTGTGGATGGTTGATCAAGTTGGAAAAATAGATGAAATTCTATTTTTAGAATACTGGGAAAAGTCTATTTATAGATCGTCAATCTAAAAATAGAAGTGTCGATTATTATTGGCTCTTAATAATAATCCGATAATAAACAATAACTTATTCTCTTGGAGCACTTAATTTTAGTGCACATATTTGGAAAATTAGTAGGCTGAGGGAATTACGCAATTCCCAAGGGAAACTGGTGGTTCATGCATGGAGGACTCAGTTAGAACTGAAGTGGCAAAGTTATGACAGAGTTGGAAGAGTAGTTCATGGAGTTGTATTCAGTTTAACTCAGTTAGAATCAATTGAGCTAGTTGTATCTAGTCTAACTGAATGATACACTAGTGAGAGTGGAGCGAATTAATTATTTAATTAATTCACAAATAGTAACTCATTAATCAACTGAACAATACAACAGTTAACTACAATGCATGTCAGTTCTAGTGGAGACCCAGTGGAGAGATAGGTGAAAGGGCAAGATGGACTATATGTTGTGACTATAGTGATGCATTGATTTCATCACACACACATTGGAGTTGCCAATGAGGATTGCACAGTCAAGGAAAGGGTAATTCAAATTCATTCAGAGCTATTCTTCAGCAGGGATTGCGTAGTGGAGGCAGGCTAGAAGGAGGGCAAAGATCGGTGCATGGATTTGCAGATTTTTCCTGATTAGTGTGTGACGATTGATTCTACTGAGAGCTTGATGTACTAAGCTTTTTATGAGATTGTTACATGATATCCATGATACATAATATATGATATTTGGGGTTTTCAACTTCAGGCTTTCTCGTTAAATAACTGTGTTATGTGCGATTGTTTTATTTATGCTTCACATGTGTTTGCAATTAATTTTCCGCAAAATTTTAACAGTGGAATGATTCTGTATTTTGCAAGAAGTTAAATATTGTGAGATTAGGGGAATCTGGATGTATGCATGCTTAGTGTATACTAATTTCTACAGTTGTTATAATTTAACTTTATTTTTTGTATAGTTATTTAAAATAAAATAAAAAAATTAATAAATTTAAAATAATAGTAATAATAATTAATATATGTGTGGGGTTAAAAACATAAACAAATAAAGGGGAAAAAAATGAGGAAAGAAAGAAAGGAATGGCGAGGGAAAAATGGATTAAGTTCAATAGTACCAATTACAAATGCTGAAGAAAATTGTCATCAATTAAGCTTTGAGGACAAAGATTTTCAAAGAAAGAGGCAATGCTACGAATATAATTTATACAAAATAGAATAAATATAGACAAAATAATAATAAATTATAATCGTAGTTAATTAATGATTAGTTAAGGAAGAGGCATGTCTTAATGGACATGACCAATCATGAAAGGACACCTGCCTAGTATATAAGTGGGTCCTCCTTGTAACATTCAATCATCACTTGTATATTATATATATATATATATATATAAAATAATTATTACAAATACCTTTTGTGTATTTTTACTTTAAGTCAGCAAGCTCAGTCAATTCGAGTTGAGGGTCAAAATGCAGGCATGTAAAGTTCACTCTAAGTTTTAGGGGGTCCAGTTGCAGTTTATTTTGAGTTGTAATTGTTCAACTTAATTATTCATGTTAAAATTTTTTTAACTAGTTCTAACTGATGGATGAGCCTATGAGAGGCCTAGTGAATTAAATATGATTTAATTCACATGCAGTGATCAATCAGATAACTGATAACTCTCTATAAATAGTTGTTGCATGCCAGTTCTAAGGAAGACCTAGTCGAGATTGGAGTTAAAGGGAAGTATACTATCATTTGTATAATTATAAAATTATACAGGTTATGTATGAGGCCAACAGGATGCCTTAGATGTATTGCACAATTATTTTTTGGAAATTTCATAATTAATAGGGGCTCAATTTCCCTAGGGAATGCGTGAGCAAGGATGGGAATCTAGAGGCAATAAATTGGTTAAGTATTGGACCAAAATTTCTTGGATTAGAGTGAGACAGTCAAAGATAGTGCAGAGAGCTCTCAAGCATGAGAGAAACATTGTATTGTTTCATATTCTTGACTTAATGCAATATACAAATAGCGGGGTTTTTAGCTGAGGCTTTCCCGAGATACAACTTTATGTTGTGCGATTGAAATTCTTTCTCTTTCTTGTTCATGTGATTGTGCGATCGTAATTGGTTTCCACAATTTGTATAAGAGATTCAAGTATTTTGTTTTATCATATTACAAGGTCAATTGAATCTATGTGGATTTTATAAATGGTATTAGAGAAAAAATCACAATAGTAAAGAAGAACACAAGTTTTTTTTGAACAGGTGAATCGAATTTGCACATTTATTCTTCAGGACGAACAATAGACCAAGATGTCTTTCTGTGAATTCAGACTCGAACATGCCCTTGAGGGTAGTTCGAATTACATAGCTTGGAAGAACATGATGGAGGAAGTGTTGAAGGAAATAAAACTGAAGGAATTCATAAACAGTGATATTCCCAGGCCCATAACAACAAATGCTCAAAATAATGATGCATGGAAGAATAATGTAGAAAAGGCGAGAAGGATTATGTTAGAAGGAGTTTTAGATCATATTTTCTCAAACCTCCATGGAAAGGAAACTCCATATGCTATGTGGAATGCCTTAAAAATTGTTTTCCATAATAGTAGCGACCACAAGAAGTTGGCACTAAAGGATAAGCTTAGAAAGATCAATATGGAGAAGGGTGAAACGATACTAAAACACTTGAAAAAGTTCACTCAATTTAGATATGAGGTTGGGAGTTTTTGTGTGACAGTTTCCGAGGATGATCTGGTGAGCCTAGCACTTCTAGGCCTTCCCAAGAGTTGGCACAACTACTGATATTTGGTGAATGAGAGGGAGAAGCTACCAGAGTAGGAGTGATTTTGGTTTGACTTGGTACAAGAAGAGATTCGACGGAATACCAGAGATGGATCCTCATCAAAGACTGGTGATGAGGAGAATTGTGCCTTGTCTGGAAAGGAAAATAAAGGGAAAGGGAAATCGTCCCATTCCAAATTATTATATGGTCAGGAATGTAAGAAGAAGGAATTGTCGAAGATAAAATGTTTTCACTATCATGAGCTTGGACACTATGCTACAAAGTGTCTGCAAGAAGAGTGACAAGAAGCCCTCGGGAGGAGCGATAGGTGAAGCACTTGCTTCAAAGTTCGAGTTGGATTTCACTCTCATCGCATGCATGGCGTCATCAGTGATGGATTCGGTGTGGTACTTAGATAGTGTAGCTTCATTCCATATGACTGGAAACAAATAATTCTTCAGTAGATTGGAGGAGAAGGATCTCTAGATGCACATTGGGAAGGGAGATTACAGGAGGTATAAAGCTACTGACACAGGTACAATTACCTTTCAGATGGATTCTAGTACTCCTCTCACATTAAAATATGCCATGTATGTTCCTGGTTTAAAGAAGAATTTAGTCTATTGCTATGTTGGAAGACCGAGGCTATGATGTGATATTTAGCAAAGGAAAGGTGTTCCTTCGTCACAAAGCCATGGGACAAGTGAAGAAGATTGGGGTTCGGGTAAAGAACCTCTACAAATTGGATGTAGAAGGTTATGTTGCCTTGAGCATGAAATTAGATAACGTTCATATCTGAGACATCGATGAGTTATGGCATAGAAGAATGGGCCATCTATACCATGGCACGTTGAAGTTCATGCAACATATTTTACAGGATTTCCTAAGGGTGCACTTGAGAAGCGAGATACATGTAAAGGGTGTACTTTGTGGAAGTACACTAAATCCACCTTTCACGATAATGAAAGTCAAGCAAAGGTGATCTTTGAGAGAGTTCACTCAGATGTGTGTGGACCATTCTCGACAACCTCCACAACAAAACACATGTAATATGTGGTTTTGTAAATGATTTTTCACACCAGTGTTGGATATTCTTCATGTAGAAGAAATACTACATGTTCTCAAAGTTTTTTGAGTTCAAAGAACTTGTCAAGAAATATACAGGGAAGAAGGTGAAGGCTCTCAAAAGCGACAACAGTGGAGAATATGCCTCGAACGAATTCAATAACTTTTGTGCTTCATAATGAATTCAACAGGAATTGATAGCACCTCATAACCCACAACAAAATGAGGTTGTAGAAAGGAAGAACAAAACTATTGTGGGAGCAACACAAGCGATGTTGCATGATCAAGGAAAATCATTGCATCTGTGGGTTGAAGCATGCAACACAATAGTATTTTTGCAGAAAAAAATTCCTCATCAGATACTTGGGATGAGTACACAAGAGGAATATTTTCCAGGTGAGAAACTAGATGTGGAACATTTTAAATTTTTTGGTTCATCAGTTTATTTCCATGTAACCAAAGATGCCAAGAATAATCTAGAGCCAAAAAATGAGTTGGGAATACTTGTGGGGTACATCGATACACTTCACAACTATCGGGTGTACTTTCTAGCACACCGGATGAAAATGGTAAGAAGATATGTGAAAGTCGATGAAGAGAATGCCATGTGCATTTCCCTTGAGAGGGAGTTTCAGTTGCATGTAGTTGAGGAGCCCTTATCTCCAAAAGAGGAACCTCAAGATTTGGAGCAACCACAAGAAGAGGAACAGAGAGTGGAATCACCCACTCATGCAGGGACATCCCGATACGGAAGGAAGCGCGCCAAATAGGTTGACAGGTTGGTTCTTGATGCTAGAGAGAATGTAGGAGCACCCACATCATAGTGCAGGCAGAGAAGGTCCCCATAGAAGTACACTAGCTACATGGCTCTTATGAGTGAGAGTGTAGAGATAGAGCCATCCTCTTTCAAGGAAGCAGTGTAGAAACTAGTTTGGGTTGATTCTATAGTTGAGGAGTATGACTCCATTATCAAAAAAAATGCATGGGAATTTGTCCCAAGAACATAGGGGAAGTCAGTTGTAGGATCCTGGTGGATCTACAAGGTGAAGCAGGAAGCATATGGGAGTGTGGAGAAACAAAAGGCCAAATTTATGGCCAGAGGGTTCTCTCAGGTGGAGGGTATTGATTATGATGATACCTTTGCACCAATCGCAAGTTATTAATCAATCAGATACATCCTTGCACTTTCAACACAAATGGGATGGAAGATACATCATATGGATGTAAAGATAACCTTCCTCAATGGAGTGATTGAAGAAGAGGTGTACATTGAGAAACCAGAAGGTTTTGAGACCTTCAACAGAGAGTTGCATGTGTGCAGACTCAAGAGATCAATGTATGGACTAAAACAAACACCTTGTGCTTGGTACACCAGGATCGATAGCTACTTCACCAATTTTGGATTCACGAAGAGTTAAGCAGATGTGAATCTTTACTATATTGTGGTAGAAGGTAAAATTTTGATAATTGTAATTTATGTCGATGATTTGATACTGGCAGGTGATGAGGAGTTCATTAAATATTACAAAGAGGATATTTCAAGAGAATTTGAGAGGAAGGTAATGGGTATCTTACACTATTTCCTGGGATTTGAAAATTGAAAAAGAGATGGGGAGCTATTTGTATCTCAGGGCAGTATGCCAACGAGATTCTGAAGAAGTTCCACACGGAGGGAAGCAAACCCATGGAGACTCCTCTAGTAGGGAACTAGAGGAAGGAGGATGCTACTTCAAGGGAAGTAGTAGATGTTACCATCTACAGGCAGCTTGTGGGTTCACTCATGTATTTGGTGAACACACGACAAAAAATATGCTATGTGGTTAACAAACTTAGTCAAGCTATGAATAATCCTACCAAGATCTTTTGGAAGGTAGGCAATTATGTGTTGAGATACCTCAGAGGCACTACATAGTTTTGGATATGGTACAGGTGGATAGAGAGAGTGAAGCTTCAAGGCTTCACCGATGCAAATTAGACAGGGAGTCCATCCGAAAGGAAGAGCACATCATGGGGCAACTTTAGCATTGGGTAAACATCAATTTCCTGGTACATCAAGAAGCAGAGATCAATTGAAATCAGCTCAACGGAGGCAGATTAAATGGCTACTATTCAAGGAGCCCGTGAGGCCACTTGGATGAGGAAGATATTTGTTGGTTTGTTTAGTCAACAGATGGATCTGAATATGATTTATTGTGATAACCAGAGTTGCATCAAGCTCTTGGTTAATCTAGTTTTTCATGACAGGTCCAAGCATATTGATATCTGATATCACCATCTCACAGATTGTGTACAAAGGAGGATTATGTCATTAGAGTACATTCCCACAGAGGAGTAGGATGCAGACATCTTGATGAAGGCATTGCCAAGAGGAAAATTTGAGTTCCATAGAGGCAGGATCGGGGTAGCAAACAATCCATTTCTTTTTGAGAGGGAGTGTTGAAATTGACAACAAGAAGAGGCTTTTAATTTAATTTTCCATTAATTAAATTAGAAGGAAATTATAATTCCACATCACATGAAACCTTGTACGAGTTAACTAAGTTGGGAATACTTAGTTGGCTCAGTCAATTCGAGTTGAGGGTCATGTAGAGTTCACTCTAATTTTTAGGGGGTCCAGTTGCAATTTATTTTGAGTTTTAATTATTTGAGTTAAAATTATTTTAACTAGTTCTAAATGATGGATGAGATAGTGAGAGGTAGAGTGAATTAAATCTGATTTAATTCGCATGAAGTGATCCATCAGATAACTGATAATTCACTATAAATAGATGTTGCATGTCAGTTCTAAGGAAGACCGGTTTGAGATTGGAGATAAAGGGAAGTATACTATCATTTGTACAATTAGAAAATTGTACAAGCCATGCATGAGGTTAGCGGGATGCCTTGGATGTATTGCACAATCAATTATTGGGAATTTCCTAATTAATAGGGGCTCAATTTACCTAGGGAAAGAGTAAGCAAGGCTAAGCATCCAGAGGAAAGAATTTGGTTAAGTATTTGACCAAGCTTTTTTGGATCAGAGTGAGACAAACAAAGATAATGCAGAGAGCTCTCAAGCCTGAGAGAAGCATTGTATTGTTTCATATTCTTGACTCATTTCAATATATAGATAATGGGTTTTTTAGCTAAGGCTTTCCCTAGATACATATTTGTGTTGTGTGATTTAAATTATTTTTCCTTCTTTTTCATGTGATTGTGCGATCGTAATTGGTTTCTGCAATTTGTATAATATATTCAAATATTTTGTTTTATCATATTACAAGATCAGTTGAATTTAATTTGATTTTATACACTCCATCGAATTTCCCTTTGAGGGCTTGAAAATCTGTCACAAGGATTATTAACATCATGCCGACCTTGACCTTGTTCCACCAATGCCCACATCCAATATTAAAAATTAATATCACTTCAACGACAAATCAAAATCAGACTATTCTTAATGCATTGGATTCGTCTCATCTATTATCATTTTATTCATAATAGGTTGCAATATCGACATGGTTTTCTCCCAAACATCAATGGGTGAAAAACCCCAAGCTTGGGTTTCAAGCCTATAAGGCCACTTGTGGAGCTCCTTCCTCCAAACCCTTGATCCTTAAGGCTTGGAGTACCTCCCAAGCTACAAAAATCAACATATACGAGTCCAAGAAGAGAGATGTAATAAAAATGCAAATATGCATGGAAATAATTAGCCAAATATGCTTTGTGAAATAATGGTACAAGGTGGGAGAACTCAAGGTCTCAACCGGTGATGGTTTAAGGATGAACACCAACACTGGAATGCTTAGTGAAATTATTGGAACTATTCCAAACATGATAAGAAGCTGAATTTTTTTTCTAGAGGAAGTTCTCCCTATTATTTTGAAAAGGGAGACCATTAGGGTATCAACCTGGAATGCTTAGTGCAGTTCTCATAACAATTCAAAATCTAGCAAAAAAATGTTAGTATTTTTCAAGAGGAAGTGTTTCTAATGTTTTGAAGCAGGAGACCATCAACCTAGAAAAGGGAGACCTCTCAACCTACTAAAAAAAGGGATAAAATCAACCTAAAAAGGGAGGTCTCAACCTGCGGTGGTTTAAGGAAGGCCACCAAACAAATGCATGCTTAGGGGCTTCTTTATCTCTGGGTACAACTCTTAATCTGGGTATGGTTGTCTCTAGAATTAATCTTAGGCAACAGGCTCTGGTTATGGCTCATGCTCGCTTGATTTATCTTTTAAGCTTGTAGATGATCATCAATTCCCCCCTGTCAGATATATGTTGAGAAGATGAAGAAAAATAAACTGTAATACTTTTCAATATTTGAAAACAAATTCTATGATATGATCAAAATGTCTTCTTGGTTGTTGTATCCCATTTCCAAGAAGTGATCCATCCAAGGTGAATCTTCGTTCTTGCAGAATGATTGTTTTTAAATAATTTTTTTGAATGATGAGTGTACTTAATACATCGCTTACAAGGGTGAAGATAAAAGCAATGATATTTCACATGGCCAACTCTGCCACAATGTTTGCATTTGACAATCTGTAGTTGTTGAGGAGCAGGTGTATATGAACTGTCCTAAGGAAATCTAGCACTCTGAAATTGGATTGGCTTGGTATTGTCCGGAATATGAAAGGACACATCCTTGTCATATCCAAGACATGTTATATGCTTGTTCGTGACGAGCTTTTCCCAAGGTATGATGATGGACTTGGGAAGTGCAGGCTGAATTTCTGCATCTACATGCAAATCTACTCTTGAAGTGGGCAGTGGATGTGAATCAACCTAAAACTTATTGAATTGATAAATTATTGGCTATTGATGGGTGTTTGTGTTAACCTCAAATAGGGTATTTTTCTAAACAAAAACAAGTTCATAATGGTGACTACTCTATTGTAGCTCATCTTGTTGTAGCTGAGACTTAAGCTGCAAGAAATTAATCTTGTCATGTGAATTTTTCATACAGATTCTAATGTCGGAAAGAGTTTCCTCACTAATGTTTATCATCTAACCTATAATGGAATGCATAAAAGTATTCAAAAATTCTAATAGATCACCAATTTTGGAAAAAATTTCAGTGAAAATAAAGACTCAACAATCTAGTGGAAGTTGTAGTAAGGCTAGACAAATCCCAGTGTATTGAAGATAAAAAATATTAATTTTCTATAAAATTATCATAATGCAATCACACACACTAGAATAAATATTAGCCATTAAAAAACTTGAAATCTTCCACTACTACCAAATCTTAAGATGTCATTCTTTGTAGTAAATTAAAGAGGGAAAGACAATGCATTTACCACTTCAGTCGATTCTTAATAGAAGGAAAATCTTGATAAAATATAAAAATAACCTCAAGGTATTCGAGCATACTAAGGTATTTAATGTTCTGTGTCATTCACATGAATTTTAATGCACACATATATGACTTGATGCACAAAGAATAATATAGCTCACCACTTCAAGGCTTACAAGTTTCTCACATAGTCTTTATGGGTCCTCAGGCCTTACTATTTGACTTAGAGATGTGCGCACAACATGATGCTAGCACTCTCTCTGCTTCAAGGATACTTACTGCAAATAGATCACACTTTAACACAATACATTCACCAATACAACCCCAAGAATCATCAAAGAATACCTTTACTCAATCACGTTCTCTGGTCCCTCGAGGAGTGCGTAGGCTAAAGGACGAATAACAATGACACAACATTCCCGTCCATTAAAAGATAAGAGCTTGAAATCTCATCTATCTCCAAACTTTATATGTTGCATGACTTTGATGGTGCTAGGAACATTGGATGGAGATCAACCCTCTGATAGAGACATGGAAGTTCTTCAACTTTTCACAACACATGAAATTTCTGTCCTTTTGGAATATTAATAATGCCAACAATCATAAATAAATATTCAGTACACAAAATTGAATGTACTTCAACAACAGTTTAATGCACAATATACTATGGCATATAAATAATAAACAGGAAATAAACCAATTCACAATGCATACGGGCCAACATATAACTAATGGAATGAACTTCAATGAGAGTCATCAAGGCACATAACAAAGAATAGAGTTGTATTCATATTTGCAAAAACATCCAAAAATTAATTAAACTTCTACACACATTAGTATATTAGTCGGTTCTGGCATCAGTCCACACAAGGAGCTCACTCAAATGGCGGACTGTCTACGAGTTGAATAGAGAAAAAATAACAAATAGTGCAAGCACCTATATGAAAATATTAACCAATTTCAAACCACTGGACAAAAAATTATTCTTTCTTGTGAAGAACTACTTTTCATGCTCAGAAACCATCCATTCTCCCAGAGTCGCACCAGAAACCATATTTGACAAAAACAACAAGCATTTTGTAAAATTTCAAAGAGACCCCTAGAATAGCATTTGGCATTGGAAACCAAAAATTTCACTAAGAAACTCAGATCCAATGCAACTAGACATAGTGTGGAGAAGGTGAAATGCTTAATATTATCAAAATGCTCGAATTGGAAAATATGTAATCACATGAGAGTGGTGCATCAAGGGAATATACATGCGCATTCGATTTTGAGTATGATCTAGGCTACAATAGCCAAACAAGAGCTAGAGTATAGGTCTACTTGCTACAGGATCTGGAAATCAAAAAAGATAGAGCACTCAGGGGCATACATGAATGCCAAAAATAAAGACTCGCGAGATGACATAAAATGTTTGAAATTGCAGACCTGGGGATGAGGGAGAAATGCCATTTTTTTCTATTTCAGGATTATAGGCAGAGAATTCAGAGGTGTAGGACTGACATGTAAAGAAATTCTACAAAACAAGTGGTTCACACTTGAGTAGGGCAGGAGATCTTTTGCTATGATACCATGTTAAACACACACAAATAATGGACAAGATATGAAAGATAAATCATGAGTTCCATTTACTATTCACAATGATACACATTTATGATACATTCTTATGACCATCGGTTTCATATTCCAAGTTCTCTTGGACTCCAATGATTTTTCACATTCCACCACACCAACCCTTGGCGGATTAGGTGTCTAACATTTATAAACAAGTAAAACAATTGAATAAACACAAAAAAGGTTTATAAGGATAAATGAACCTACTTAGGTTCACAATTTGGACCAAAAACACACACAATATAATAAAATATAGTTACCTAGATATGGACACGTGTATATTCAACCTATAATTGTGCATGTGTGTCATTGACTCATCCATACTTAGCACTATAGGTTCTTCATGCCAAAAATTGTGCATGTTTGATTTTATCTCAACAAGACAACATATGATCTAATCCTAACCCTATAATATGTTCATAAAGAGTTTGCAATGTGAATTAATTACACCATGCAAAGGTTAGTTGGTGTGCTTATGAATGATGGAAATATTGTTGCTTACAAATGTGTCTTGCTAAAAATTGATGCAGAAAACTATCCCACACATAACAATGATTTAGCAATTGTGGTCCATACCATGATCATGGGAGACATTATGTGTTGGGGAGAAAATCTGGATTAAGGAATGGTAATCATAAAATGAAGTTCTTGTTCACCCATACTTATCCCAATTTCAGACAAAGGTGATGAATGGAATTCTTGAGAGAATTCATTATGAAGAAAACTGATGGAAAAAAATTAAAATTTCCATATGCACCAAGTCCAAGCAAGCATATGGTCACAGTCTCTTCTACTACCCAAAGCTCAATGAAAACTTAAGGGATTTATAAAGTGATTTTTATAATAAATAAATAAAGTTTGAAGGTATTTTATTGTGCTAATACTAAATGTACATTCCCAAATGTCTAGAAGTCAATAATACTTTAATGTGTGAAGCACACACAATGCACCATGTTTTTATTGAAAATATAGTTGTAAAGGCTTCAATTTTAGTGATGATAGATATTATATTGTATCATCATTATATTTTTAGAATTGGCTAAGGCAGACCTTGTACAGGTAGGATCGAAACCATATCGGGAAAAACACTCTACCTTTATGTTGGGTAGTTGTACACACACTATCATTTGTATTTCTCATTTAAGTGATTCATTCAATCATCTAATAAAGTGCACTGCCTAAGGGCACCTATCAAGTATTACACCCTTTTGTTCTTAATTTTCTTTCCTTCTGTAACACAATTATTCTTTGGTTTTTTTATCTCTCTAGGGTTGTGTTCCTCTTGTGTTATAGCCCTTCAAGCATTGTCACATTGTCTCGATGCTAATTATTTCTCACTTTATTACAAAATTGGGATTTTATTTGGTTCCATTTATTTACCCTTTATCTTTGTGAAATTCGTCATTGTTTCAAAGTGGATGTGAATCCCACTTTCTTATTTTGAAAACTAATATAAATATTTTAGGCTACTTGAATTATTCAACATTTCTTTGCAATTGTGAAATAGGATTCTTGGATCATCTCTTTTTCTAGAATTTCATGCAATTTTCCCTAATGTTTAAAACCTCCTCTAAGGCTAATACAATGTTTTTTCATTTGTTCTACAACAAGAGGTTATATACTGTGAACTATGCTTTTAAATAAGTTTATACTTATCTTTCCCTTGTGGGGTTATCAAGGTGAACTTTTGAAGACTTTGATTTTCTTTATACGTAGGCTTCTTCCTTGCACTATTGTTGAACTTGGACTCAAAGTGGATATTTTCACAACCAAATATAACTAATTATAATATTCCAGTAGATTAAATGCTTGCCCTTATTTGGAGCAAGCATTATGGTATTACCTGGAGAAATCCCTTCATCATGATACCAATACCAACTCTGACCTCATAATTCTAAACAAGGATAAATATCTTAGGTACTTACTCTATATGTCGAACAAAATATTATTCATGACACCAAGGATAAGAAATTGTGAAGGAAATTTGGGATACATTTAAGAAAATATTTGGAACAACAAATTCCATTAAGTTAAATAGAGTTGGAATTGAGCTTTCTAATCTCAAAATGGGTGACTTTGACAATGCTAAGTATATTTTTAGGTTTAAAACACCAAAGGTTGTCATCATTACATCAAGAGGAAATATGGAATCTAATACAAAATATTTATTTTTCTAAATATTCTCTTGCCAACATTCAAATCCTTTTCCATCATATTTTATAGTATTCTTCTTTATGAAAACTTATAAAATTCCCCTCTCAAGGAAGTTTTCTCTAACCTTATCTAGCATCAAGTCACATTGCGGAATATCATATAAATATGCCAAATCCCTGGCCTTCCACTACCCCGAGATCAAGATCCTTGAAAATCCATCACAAAAATTTATGTGCATGAGTTTTAGAAGGTTGAGTAGGGGGTTCTGAAGTCCTCAAAGAATAAAAAATTCATGCAATTTATGTCAAATAAAGGCACACCTTTAAATATCCATTTCTCATCTTCAAAATATTAAATATTTTGAAAAATAAACATGTTGTGATAATGGGATTCTTTATGATATTGTTGGATCATATCATGATGCAAAGTTGGCTATACACCATGCCTTTAGTCCTCCTCTTTATAGAAATGGATTAATAACTCTAGAGCTACCAAGTATTGACACCTTATATTCTATTGTTGAAATAACATAATAGAGATAAATTAATCATTGGTGATAACTAAACATTATTAGTTTCAGTATGTGGTGATGTCATTATCAATATCCCCAAGTTTGGAGATGTCCTTCATGTTTTAGGGGTTGGGTCGAATCTTTTTTTCTATTTACTACATCACACACCAATAACAAGTGGAATTTTGGCTAGATCAACGGGATATAAAAGAGTCCATGAATGATGGTTTTAAAATGGTCACCTTATGATGTTGTGATGAATTCAAGCATTTGTGCTAGTTAGAGAAAACTCCTTGTTCCTTGGAATGAAAATGATTTGTTACTATGGTAACAAATGTTGACAACATGTTATGGAATCAACATTTGGGACATGCAAACCTTGGGTCTCTGCAACACATAGTTATCTACACATGGATGATGATATTCCACATATTGAACCACTTAATTGTGTCTATGAAGGGTGTGCACAAGGGAAGCACCATCAAGAGTCCTTCCCAAAAGACAAAGTGAGGTTATATTCTTAACTTCTTCAGTTGGTTCATACTACTATGCATTAAGGAAACACCATCATGAGTCTTTTCCTAAGGAAAAAGTGTGGTTAGATTCTTAGCTTCTTGAGTTGGTTTATACTACATGGTGATATTTGTGAACTTATGGTCACTCATTCTCTTAGGGAATCTAAATACTTCATTGACTTCATTGATTATTTTTCTAGTATCCCATGGATATAAACCATTAAATAGGAGGAATATTTTGGGAAATTCAAGTAATTTAAATAATATTGTGAAATCAAAGCAAAAATTGTTTGAAGTATATTAAAATTGATGGTGGAGAAGAACACACTAGGAATGATTTATTAACATTTTTCATTTTTCATAACATCTATGGGAAAATAATTGTTCCATACACTCCCTAATAGGATGGATTGAATAGAAAAAAAATCTCTTATGGAGATGTCTCAATGCATGCCTCAATCCAAATAATGGAGCTTAAAATATGGGGGAAGTAGTTGTTTTTTCAATGAAAATAATCAACCAACCTCCTATTCATGTTGATCCAGGTGGATATTGGTGGAAACTCGCCTATTCCACTTGGACCCCAACCATTAGTTCTTTCAGTTTTTCAGTTTCCATAATTATAGCATAGTTTACTATTTTTAGTAGTTTTTTGGGTCCTGAACTTCCAGAGCCTTTTTTAGGCCCTTTATGGCATTTTTTTGGGAAAATCAAGAGAAACATGGGATTTCCTTTGATGTTTCTCACTCAAAATTTTTATTCCTCGAATATATCTTTCTAACGAGGTATTGAACGCGTCAAACAGAGATCGTATGCCAAAGTTGCATCCTCGGGAAGTTGATATACCAATTTACCCAAACGGGGCCGAAATTTTTGGTGCTTCATCTCCTAAGGTTAGGTTTTTGGATGTTTATGGTTTTCCATTGTTTCTCAACAATAAATAGGCCTTCGAGCCTCATTGTAACATAGTTCATAGGCTTGTAGCCACTAAATTTCTTCTCAGAGATAAGCTACCAATGCCCTAGCTAGTTTATTTCCATTATGTCTGTAAACATATTTATGTTATTTGATATTAATGAAATGTAGTAATATTTCCGCTACATCTCTGTGTTTATGTCTATTTCTATATTTTATTGCATTCTTGCATAAATTTGGATCAGTGGTATGAGAGCGATCTTCTGTTTCTCTATTTTGATTTGCATGTCTCCAATGAGGTCAAGGTATAAGGAGTTCGGGCTTGATCGGTTGAAACTTTGTAAGATCATCCTCGAAAACCCTGAATACCTCCCATGGTGGAAGAAAATAAATATGAGGGAGCAGGAGATCTTGATGCAGGAGCATCGAGCTTAATTTTCATTATTTATTTGTGTGATTTAGGGGGTGATGTTTTTTTTAATTATTTTATAAATTATGTACATTTTAAAAAATAAATTGAGGAAAAAATTAGAGTGGGAGATTTATTGTAAATATTCTCTTAATTAATTAAGAATATGAGTGGAGTTGAGTTGGATAGATATTTTAGGGATTAGAAATTCCTTAAATGGAACTTAGTTGAGTAAAAAAAGGGATAAATCTATTTTAGAGTTTGTTTGAGATATTTGGAGAGGAAATCATGGATTGGAATTAATCCAAAATTATGTATAAATGTGAAGCTTTGTGTGAGGATAGAGACACAAAGAATGGAATAGGACAGAGATATTTAGAGAGAAATGGTGTGAGAGTTCATGTGAAGGGTGAGAGCCGAAAGGCCCACAAATGTAATATTCAGGAAAAATGGTTTGAATATAAATTTTCTTTTTATTATTATAAGCAAGTATTTTGTTTATTGTTTGGCTCTCTCTTCATATTTATTTTTGAGTTGAATCTAGGTAGATTAATCTGGAGATTTCGAATGAAGATTTTATGAGAAGGGAACACACAATCTGTTAGTATGCAAGTATCTGATTTATTTCAGATGCTTTGCATCAGATCCTATCAAATTATTGCTCGAGGAGGCCCTTGAGAAACAAAGGAACGCGATGATGGATAAATTTTCCCAGATCCTTCAAATATTTCCCACCGGCAACGCATTTGCATCCAGCAGCCACCTTGGAGGCGCCACTCCTTTCAAGGTACAAGTCAACTTTGACATTCCTGTATTTGAAGGCTAGATAGATGCATACGTTGTAGATAGATGGTTGAATTTTTTGGAAGGGTATTTCTTGGTCCATTATTTATCCAACCGATAAAATATTACTTTTGCACTCCTCAAATCCACCCCCATGTCAAAGACTAGTGCGAAAACTACTGTGAGAAAAAGGATGGGAGGTAACCCTCTCTGTTCTCGGCCACACCCACTTGGAATTAATTCTGACGCGAAATCAAGGAACAATATTAACCCATGGGGAGCTATGAGGAAAAGTACATCCAATGGACCACATTGTAGCAGCAAAGGGATCAAGGTGTGCAGGAGCTGATAAATTTGTTCCATACCCTGCACACAAAGTTGGGTTTTAAATATTCAAAGAAACATTTGGTGCTCAAATACCACAATTTCTTGCAAAAATAAATTAAGGAGGAAATGGATGTCCTCGAGATTACCTCACTTGGCATGACATATCGATATGCCACCAAGATCGAACAAAAATTTAAGCAGAAGAAGCGAGACTTTGGATCCTCAAATCCGAAGCTAAGGAAAGGCGCCGCCAAACCACAGAGCAAGGGGCAAATACAAAGTGGGGAAACTAAGAACAAAACCAAAAATCCGAATAAGGACACGAGGAAGTGGTGTGAATTTCATAATAGCCCCACTCACAACACAAATGAGTGTTGGACCAAACAGTGACTGGTGCCCGAAATGAAGGCACCTTAATCGGATGCATATTTTGATCCTGAGTCATAACTAGACAAGGGCAGTGACAAAGGGAAGAAAATCATTGATGCGGAACCCAATGCCACTATTTCCACCACCAAGCTCCATAGGGAGGAGTTTGAGGATCTAGAGGAGGGGAGCATCTCTTCCAATCCCAGATGTGGGTGAAGGTTTCTCCACTATAATTTCTTGTCTATAGCAGAAGCCAAAAGAAACTCATTTTAGTAGAGGACGTGATTCATCTTGGCCTACCGACTATAGCACACCCACAGCCGTATACCATTGGGTGGCTTCACCAAGGAAGAGATCTTCGCGTTCGCCATCAGTGCCGCCTCCCGTACAACATCAAGCCATTCACGGATGAGGTACTATGTGATGTTGCTCCTCTTGACATTTTTGATGTATTATTAGGTCAACCATACTTGTGGAAGCGACATGATGTGTATAATTCTAGGCCTCATTCTGTTGTTATTATACTAGAGATGGTACTGCTTCCTTCTATCTCTTTGAATGCTGCAAAGAAAATCAGTAAGATTATTTCGAAACCAGAAAATTTATTTTCATTACAATTCGCCCATAGGGCAAGAATAAAATTGTGGCCGCAACCTCCAAACAGGGCTCCCCTGCATGGAAATAGCAGATGGGAAAAGTCATGGAGGAATACAAGGACATTTTCTCCTCACCCACATAGGTTCCTCTACACTGTCAGGTCAAGCACTCCATTGATCTGACCCTAGGCGCACCGCTGCCTGTTGTTGCCTTACCTCATGCGACCACACAAATAGAACTCACACATGTACTTTCTAAGGTAGATAAATCAATCAAATTTATTGAATGCATCCAGCACGTTCGACAACAAAAATACAATTCCAAGTACAAGCAGCGGCATGATAAACATTGGGTGCCACACAAGTTTCAGGTGGGTGAGCAAGTTTGGTTGCATTTGCAGAAAGAACACCTAACCAAAGCTTATCGGAAGCTCGTAACACTCTGATATGGAACTTACATCATTATCAATGTTGTGGGAGACAATTCCTTTAAGCTGAACACTCCCCCATTCCTTGATCGACAACCAATGTTCAATGTGGATCGCCTTCAGCCATACTTTCCACCATTACTAGACACATTCAACATTGCAAATCTCATGGAGGAACTCAACGCAATGGGGAACATTTCTTCCTAAGGGGGGAGGAATGATCCAAGTGGATATTGGTGGCCACTCGCCTATTCCACTTGGACCCCCACCATTTTTTCTTTCAGTTTTTCATTTTCCTTAATTATAACATTGTTTACTATTTTTAGCAGTTTTTTAGGTCCTGAAATTTTGGAGCCGTTTTGAGGCCCTAAACGATGTTTTTTGGGAAACCGAGAGCAACATGGTAGTTTCATCGATGTTTATCACTCAAATGTTGTATTCTTTAGATATATATTTCTAACGAGGTATTGAGCACATCAAATAGATTCTGTATGCCAAAGTTACGTCCCCGAGAAGTTGATGTACCAATTTACCCAAACAGGGCTCACAGTTTTGGCGCTTCGTCTCCTAGGGTTAGGTTTTTGGATGTTTAGGGTTTTCCATTATTTCTCAAAGATAAATAGGCATTTTAGCGTCATTTTAAAATAGTTCAGAGGCCTGTAACCACCACATCTCTTCTCAGAGATAAGCTACTAACGCCCTAGCTAGTTTATTTACATTTTTTCTGTACACATATTTCTATTATTTGATATTAATGAAATGTAGTATTATTTCCACTGCATCTCTGTATTTATATCTATTTTTTTTATTTCATTGTGTTCCTGCATAAATTCGAATCACATGTTGTTCAAGGTACGACTCCATTTGATAAATGGTATAGAAAAAAAATGTTGTATTTGCATTTCAAAAAATTTGAATGAAGTGCATGGGCCCATATTTCTAGTGAAAAATGAATCAATACAAAACCCAAAAATCATTGCTACATTCTCATGAATTATAACGAATATTCCAAAATATATCATCCATACGATCCTTCCACTCATAAGGTGATTAGATATATATATATGTGTGTGTGTGTGTGTGTGTGTGTGTTATCTTTCATGAAGTCTTTACTCATGGTCCAAAAAATTCTTTCCCACTCCTTATAAATGATTCCCATGATACTAATGAGACATAACCATGCTCAATACTCCCATTGCATTAGCAATGTCTTTTCTGGTACAAACCATTGCATACATCAATCTACCAATTTCACTCGCATATAAAACACCAAACATGTCCTCCTCCTCTTTGTGTCTCTTGGGACACTATTCAATATATAAATTTGCACCTACAGTAATAGGAACCTTCACCGATGTTATCACTCCATAATTTTTGAGGTTGTAGGGAAAATCACAGAGGTAAAATTAGAACCACTTTGGAAACTGGGAATATAGCCCTTCCAGTTTCAGAGAGGGGTCTCTCTTTATAATTTATCTTTGTTTGACTGAAGGTATTAGGCTAGCTATTAAGTTCAAGTTTGGGTTTTTTGTATTTTTGGGTTGAAACTGTGAAGATAGGCTATTGGGAAAATGGAGCCACAGGTTAAGATCGATCAAATAAAAATTTAACAGGCTAACCTTACAGGTTTAGATCGGTCCTGAACTGTGCCTTTTCCTTAGCCAAAGCAAAGTGTAAGTCATCCATATTGATCATTTTCCTGATATAATCCAATGAGAAAATTCTCATAGGAACATATTTGTGAAATATGTGTGGTGGCAGCTCACAACCATACACTCTAATTTCTGTGTAGTTCTGTTATAAATACCGGTCTCCTGTTTTGGCTTGATTATTGAGGTGTAAGGCTCTTTAAATCTCATAACCTATTCTTGGTTCCAAATTTTTGTTCAAAAGACATACCACTGTATAGATAAACTGATCAATGAAGGCACTGAAACTGAAATCACTTGAATTATTCCTGACTAAAGAGGTCCATTTTATAAATGACTATGCATTGCCTTGATCCTATAATTTTTGCAAAGTCATTGGAAATATTTCTACCTAATAAAACAAAAACATGTAAACTAACACTAAGGAATGTTTAAACACCCCTTCTGTTGTGATATTGAGGAATTGGTCATGGATGATGTCTGCAAAGAACTGACTAAAATTAAACATTACAAAATGTTTTTCTTCTGCGGAAAAAATGGATAGAAAACCTAATATAGGTTCATCCACCGATTGATCTGAATGGTATCCTATTAGAAAAGACACTAATGACACAATTTATTTAGTTTTTTCAGGAAACATAGATGCTAGATATGGTGGAATTTTCTTTGGAAGTTGGACATCTTCTAGAAGGAAAATCTCAAATATTTTAGCTCTTTGAGGGAAGGTTAACTTCTGGTATATTTCCATAAGGGAATCTATAGAGAAAGGGCTTAAAGAGTTATCTTCTAGGACTTGAAGCATCTAGCTTATTGATTGGGAGGCAATTTTGAACAAGAATGTCTCCATTCTGGGCCACAATGGCTCTTTGGCTGGGGATGTACTTATCTTGACACCACATAATGAAATCTGGAAAAGGGTGGGTCTGGGGAAAATAAAATTGGGGCAAGAGGGATTCCCAAAGGTTTATTTCATCGCTATGGTCCATAAATATTTTCTTGAGCCAATTTTGCAGTTTGAACAAGTCGAACTCACAATTGGTTTATGTGATTTTGTATTGCTATTCTACTAATGGTATATGGTCTAGGTAAATAGCAAGAGGGGTCATTGGGTTTTCAATGTCTTGTTTTGGCTTTCCCTTAGGTGCCATTATTTAGAAAAGTTTAGAAATAGAGGTGAGGAGTTTAGTTCTTGCCTGGGAAAATTTGAATGGTGGTTGAGTAATATGGTTTTTGCAACAGGTACTCGACCATAGAAAAATTTGTCTAGAATGGTGAAAGAGCATTATAGTGAATGATTTGGAAGTTATCTATACTTGTTATCTGAAATGAAATGGGAGTAGAAAGGGGCCACACTAAAAAATTAGGGGTATTTTTATAGGAAATTAGGAATTTCCCGTTACTTCTAGTCCATTATGGAGTGGGTCCATTGTGAGGTGTTTGGACGTTGGGGAGAAAATAGCCATCGTGTAACAGAAAATGTGCAACAGGAATGGATAGGTGTCAACAGGAAAAGACATATGATAGAAGGGAAAAAAATGACATATAGGAGTGGGAAGGAAATGTGGTGGGATAGGAGTGGAGGGGAAGTCGAGACATGGCGGGGAAATGATGTGATGGGCACAAATATACGTAGGTGGGTGGTAGGCGGATTTTAGAGGGGGGGGGTAGGTGGTAAGCGGTTTAGAGAGGCGGGGGGCGGTGAGGGGTGCAAAATAATGAGCACCCACCATGTAGTGTGGGGTCCATGAATAGGAAGACCACTTTTCAGACCTCGCCCCCTACTAATAATGGTATAATGGACCTGCAGGTCCGAAAAATATCCCCCGTTGTTGATCCAAGCAAGGTTGATCGCGGTGGTCGGATCATGCACGCTTTTTACCAGAATCCGACAAATTATTTTGTCGCTTTTTTACTTTGCCATAAAAATCCAACATTAACGCCATGTGCATAATATTACAAATTTATTAATCATGTTTAAATGGCATGATTAAATTTATTAAAAATAAAATTAATTTATTTTAAACAAACTTAATTTATCCTAAGGGCACATTTTATCTAGGTAGCCCATTTTTATTTTTCTAAGGTTGATCTACTCCTATTATAATGCTCTTTTATCACTTTAACCAAGCTTAAAAAATTTGGTTAATATTTCTCTAATCTACTTAATTTATTTCAACCAAGATTAAGATAAATGGTTGATTTATTATCTAACCTAAAAAACCTTTTTAACTCAGTCTAATTATGATTAAGCAGTATGATTACTATGAAATTTATTCCTAAGTGGCATTTAAACAAGCTGCACACTTTTATTTGAAAAAATTCTAAAGTAACTTTAATACATTTTGTTTTCTATTGACATTTATACTTGCTCAGTTGCATACATTTTTTCATGGGGTTTTTTCATTTTTTCCCTTTTTATTCTATTTTTTACTTTTTCACATATACATTTTTATACCCTCTTTTCATTTCTTTATATAATTTTTTTGTTTTGTTTTGTAAATCATTTGCAGAATACAATATTATTTACAATTTCATCAACTGAAAGAAAATATTCAATCATTAATTGAACGTATGAATCACAAGACCCTAACAATGGCTCCAACTGGGGATGACATCCTCCTTATGAGGTGTCAAGAACACCTTATATCGGTAGCCTTGATCTATTGGGAATGTTGCAGAGATATTCCAATTGAACTATTATAACGGTGTATTATTCATACCTATGGTAATACATCACCAAAAGCTTAGGGTCTTCTCCGTGGGCTTCAACTTCTATTGAGAGTCACCTGCACTCTTGCAATATAAAAGTAAAATGATTCTTTACAATGTTAACGAATGAATTGTCCTAATTGGGTAGGAAATAATGATTTAATTGTCTTCCATTTATAGGTCCACTTGGTAGCTCAGCTCCATTCAAATATGTTAACAGGAATGCATTGTGGCCCCAAAAGGCTCCAACCTTAAAAGGCCCTTTCCATAAGTTGTCAAAATTACCATGCTTTCTCTTATCCTCATTTCTAGAATCCCACTTCAAGACAAGATCATTGAGTTGAAAATCATCTACTTTTGTCCTCTTTCCATAGATCCTTTTAATGTTTTCTTGGATGACTTCAATTTTATGATATATTTCCTCCCTTGATTGTTGTAAGTGAATAGTCTGGTTTATTTTTTTTGCATATCATTGGTCTCAATCTATGATTATTGCAGAAGTTTAAGCACTGGAATTCCCAAAGAAGTTGGGAATTTTATTTTATTTTTCCATACACTATCTGAAATGGTGACATTCCAATGGATCTCTTGGTACTAACTCGATCAACCCGTAGTGCATTGATTAATATTTTGTGCCATGGCTTCTTATTCTCTTGCAATAAATTTTTGATAATATTTACCAAAATCTTGTCAACTAATCCATTACCCTGGGGGTAATAAGCAGTAGAGTGCCCTAACTTAATCTGACATTTGTTACAAAAATCTATCATTTTCTTGGACTTGAAAGCATCAACATTGTCAGTTATGATTTTATGGGGGCAGCCAAACCTAGACAATATATTTCCTTCCAGAAATTGAATGATAATAGTATCAGTGGCTTTTCTAATTGGTATTGTTTCTATCCATTTGGTAAAGTAGTTTGTTTCTGTCAAAATTCATTTGTGTTGTCCCGAGGAACTAGGGAAAATTTCACCAATGAAGTCTAAACCCCATTGTTGAAAAGGGAATTATACTGAAATTGGTTTTAAGGGTAAATTTAATAGCTTTCTTTTGCCTTGGAACATTTGGCATTGATGGCAAGAGGCGGCCTTTTTATGTACATCAGAGAACAGAGTTGGCCAGTAAAAACTGGCTCTAAGGATTTTGTTTGTTGTAGATTTCTAGTATAGACGATTGCCACAGTCTCAGTGATGGAATTCCTCCAGGACCATGTTTGATTCATCTTTCAACAAAAAATTTAGTAATATCCCTCCAGCATCTTTCCAACATAAATTATTATCAAGAATGAAAATTTTCATGGATTTCATTTTAAGGAAACTTGCTTTGGATTTTGTTAAACTGGGAGGAGCATATAATTTTTGTAGGAAAAAAATTGTCTACATACCATGGTGATGTGACAAAATCTTCTGAGATCGTTGGAGTCATCTTCTCTTCCTATTCATCTAATTATGAAATAAAATTGATGTCTAACAGATTAAAATTAGACTCTTCCATAAGTTTTTCTAACCCTTGTCCCTTGATCAGCTTTGTTGGTTTGATTTCAATGTCATATTCCAAAATGGCCACAATCCAATTTCCCCTTCTGGAATCTGGATCGGTTTGAGTTATAATGTATTTAACAACGACACTTGGGACAAAAGCAATGATGTGTGAATGTTGAATGTAAACCATGAAATACTTTAGTTCTTTAACCAATTCAAATGCTTTTTTCCCTTGATATTGTATTTCAATTTTGCATCTCTCAATGCTTTGCTGAAGAAGGAAATTGGTTGTTCATGACATTTAGCATTCTTCTACAACAAAACAATGGTTGTTGTATGATCATATGCAAAAGATAATATCATGAAATATTTTGTAAAATCAAGACTTATTAGAAATGGTGCAGTTGTCAATGCATTCTTGACTTTATTGAAATAATCCTTTGCATCATTATTGTTATAGCATCATTTCTCACCTTCACATGATTCATGATTGCTTTGATAGTTTTGGGCACCCATTCCTACAGAATTGGACAAATTCACTAAAAAACAGTGTAAAAATCCCCATACGCGACTATGCCCGTACTTTTCCGCGTGTATACGCGAGTCCACCTGCACTTTTCCGCGTATGCCATTAAAAATGATTAAAAAATATATAATTATTCCCTATTTTCAGTCAACATGGTTAGGAACCGGTTCAACCACCGCAAAGACGTACAATCGTTTCCAACTCGTTGGAACTACTTGGAGGGAGTAAAAAACCCCTCATGTACATGGCCTAAGGGAGAGAATTATTGAAATTATACTGCTGTATTCCTAATGAGGACCCGGGCCCCATTTCCCGTATTCTTCCCAGTTCATTACAGGAAACCCTTGTTTCCTTGAGATGTTCATCTCCCTATATGTCATCTCGTATGCACCAGTTTGGAAGGAATCTTAGCGAGGCAAGGGCGGGACGGATCCGGACGACGGTCTGTTCGAAGATCGTGGAAGGATTCAGGTGATCTCTCCACTTGTTATTTCTGTACATGCTATTTATAATATAGAAGTACCATCTTGTTCCCGAAATATACGTGTTAGTGTCTGCTTACATATATGAGAAAATTGTTATTTAAGCATTCATTATGGTTTATTTAATGTTTTATATGGATTTCACTAACATTTAGAGTAGATATATGATGTACAACCAGTTCTTCGTGCTTGTTTCTTCTTGTCTTTCAGGTTAAGAAGGAAGGACGGTTGCTGGGGGTTTGAACCCTGCGGGATCTTCTTCAACCGTAGGACCCACGGGTAACTTTCTCATTCTACTCTATTTAGTTTTTCTGAACGTGCATGGTTGTGTGAGTCTCTGTTAAGTAGCATGCCCCTGCTCTGTGGAGGTTGTAACCCAACTAACCTCTAGGGTGATATTCCCCGAAACAGAACTGGCGACTCCACTGGGGATCACATTCTTGTGATTCTCCTGTTGGGTTGTTTCAGCTGTTTGGTAGGTTGCCGACAGTTTTATCTTTCATTTGCAGTCCAGTTTACTTTATTGCAGTTATTCTGAAGTCCTGGTGTCTTTTCCAAGCTTGTCCTTTTTGTTTTTTCATTATTTTCCTTTGTATACGCGCTTTTTTCTGCACACAGTCGCGTATACACGCAAGTTTGTCTAAAGGAACCCGCGTATACGCGAGTTTCCCTTAGCACAGACGCGTATGCACACTGGTTGCATAGCTGTGAAGTAGCGTATACCTAGGCAGATTTTGAATTTTTGGGTTTATTGACTTTTTGGTCCTTTCTGGCTGTGGAGGCCTGTTTCTACAGTGTCTCTGTACTTACTGGAGTGTGAAGGAAGTGGTTTCATGTCTTTTCTCTCTTTCGTTTGATCGAAAACTAGTCTTTTTGGCAAAGGGTTGTTTCTGGTGCTGGCACTTCTGGATTGAGTTCCAAGATCGCTTTCTGAGCATTCTTGGCTATTCTTCTTTATCAGAATAGAGAGCTTCTGCTCACTTACTCGCTCCTATCTTTGTGTTGTGCTTCGCATTGCGATTTTTGCTTCGTTTTTTATTGGTTTTCTTGAGTTCCATAGGCTAGGTTTTGTTGCAACTTTTGAAGAGCTTTTCTAGCTTCTTTGGAGTTTTTGTTTGCGACGAGTTTGCACTATTTTTCTAGGCTGAGTGGCTGAGTTTTCTGGTCTTCTTTTGCTCTTATTTATCTTGCTACGAGTTAGCCTTATAAGGTTTGGGGGCATTGTTGAATTTTGTGCTTGTAATTCAGTCTTGTTTGGTTTGGATTTTGATAGTTGTACTTGGTCTTTTCGAGCTCTTTCTTTATAAAACAAAAAAGCTCAAAAAACATTTGCTTTGCTTTTTGTTTTTGCATTTCAAAGGCTTAAACACATTTTCACTTGTTATTTTCTTTTGTTGTTGCATTTTCATTTTCGTTTGCTATAACTTTTGAAGCTTGTGAGGTTTCTTGCTTTTAGTTTTTGGCTTGATTTTGAGGAGGAGTTGTCATTTGATTTCTTCTTCTTGTTTTTAAGTGTTCTCGGTGTCCTCATTTTAAGAGTTCTTGATTTCGAGAACTAGCTTTTGGGCAACCAAAGAAGAGTTAAAATTGAAGGACTTTTTGGGAATTTCACTCTGTTTTAGGAGATTTGCATCTTAGGATTTACATGCTTGTAGTGATTTGCATTAGGTGCTTTTAATCATTTAGTCAATTTCTTAGTTTTTGTGAGTGTGAGTTTGCTATTTGAAAAGAAAAAATACAATTTTTAGTCTCGTAGAACCTATATAGAGATTTCTCTTCATCGAAAGACAAAGAACTGCATTTTCATGTAGTTAAGTTTTTATTAATTTCTTTTGCGTCAAAAACACCATAAGTTTCATCTCCATATCCTTGTGACCTAATATAACAGCCCATTAAAATAAGTGATTTAATCTAAAATCAACTAGCAAGTTTTCTAAGTGTCAATCACCAACTAGCTAGGTTGTAGGGCCTTGGAATAGGTGAGTGGAGAGTTAACTCTCCAAGGCCGCTCAAACAAACATAGAAGTTGATTAATTGAGCGAAATCCAACTTCGTGAGGTGGACTGGGAAAGCTCTCATCCGAGAGTCAAGCGCGAGGGGAAGTGAAGGCTGAGAAGAGGGATACCCCCTCTCCGATTGGCTGAATCTGACCTCAAGACCGTTCCGCCCAGCTTCTGATACGGATTGGTGTCCATAGTTGCCGCTCCTAGGTTCCACACAGGTGACTGCGGGGGGGAATACCCGTGGTACCTGAGGCAGACGTCGCATCACTTTCAGCAGTACTTCTGGGGGGTGCCCTTGCGAAGCTTGGGTGCTTGAGCCGGCAAAGGCTGTCGTTAGGAGTTTAGCGTAACTATTTCTGATACCTTCGCTAGTTGTTATGGGCCCTAATCATCCCAGACTGCTTTTGGGAGGTCCTATATTTCGCTTTTCTGTATTTTGGTGTCCGGTCCTCATCACCCGGAGCGGAAATACTTGGAGGCTGTTTGCTTGACTGTATCTCAGGGATTTTTATTTTAGTGAGTGCTCTTTACTCCTAGCTTGCCTAGCTTTTCACTTTTTTGAGTCTAATTTAAAATCTATAAAAGTGGCTAATCAAGCGCCTCGACGATCGAGGAGAATCCGGGGGTTATCTCCCGAGAGTCCAGAGCCTTCTTCGAGAAGGCGTAGGAGTGATTTAGCAGGTGGTTACCACCCTGTGGCGTCTGACGCAGTGGAGAGAGATCCTCCATAAAGGTCTGAAGGTTTCATAGCTGATTCTGGTGTCGGTCCCGAGAGGAGCGTTCCGCTCACCTCGCGAGTTTTGTTTCCTCAGGAAGAAGATTTTCAAATCGAAGACGTACCTGAGCCTCCTGCTACAGGTCCATCTCCTCTTCCTCCTGATTATCCGTTCATTGTTCAGTACATCGGACCTGAGTCGGAGAGACCGCCGGATCTTCCGTATCATTCTTATCTTTCGATGGCCACGACTGGGAACGCGGCTTCTACCGTGAGTGCTGCAGGCATTCAGACTCCTACTTCTGTTGAAGCAGGGGGCACTATTGCTTCATCTTCGATTGCTTCTAGTGCTGCTGTGTTTGGCTCTGGGTTCACCTAAGCACATGCTTCTCATTCTGGTCCCTTCTGTTCAGGGATGCCCTTTAGTGGGAATCCCTCTTTTTCCTTTTCCGCTGTTTCAGCTAGATCTACACCCATGTCTAACATGGCTAGTGGATCAGCTTCTTTTCAGGGTTTCCCCTTTGGGACTGGACATATTCCTAGTTCCAATCCTTCTTTAGGGTCGTTTCCGTTTACATCCCAGACCCAGAGTTTCAACCCTTGGTCTGGGGGGCAAAGTTCGATTACTTTTACGGGATGGAATCTTGTCTTTACTACAGCAGGGGCAGGGAATCAGTTTTACGTAGGTCATCAAGGGAATGCTTCTTTCCCTTCATCGAGTGCTTATCAGTCCTTTTCTCCTCTGTCTAATGCTTGGAACCCCTATCAGGGGCTTTCCTCTTCAATTAATACTTCAGCTGGGGGAACTGGTCTGGGCTTTGGTAACTCGGCGTGGAGAGGAGGTTCTTCTCCATTTTCTACGAGTCCCTTTTGGAAACCTGGTGCCTCATCAAATCCAGGCTATTCTTTTCAGAATGTTGGGAATCCATCCCATCAAGGATGGAATCCTCAGGCTCCGCCTCGCTTACCTTTTCTGGCAACGTTAAACTTGCCAGATTTGTCGAAGTTGACTAATGACCCGATTCGTTATAGTCCGGGGTGGCCTCCGGTCCCGACCAAACTTCCTTCAGACATTCCAAAGTTTGAAGGTAAAAATGTAGAGGATCCGGCGGACCACATCACCACTTTCCACTTATGGTGTTCTTCGAACTCCCTGATCGATGATTCGATTAGGTTGAGATTATTTCAACGCACCCTAACTGGAAACGCTGCCAAATGGTATATCGAGCTCACTGGGGGCAGTTTTGCTACATTTGGAGAACTGGCTGTCACAGTTCTAAACCATTTTCAGTTGCCTGTCAGATATGAGGCTGGGACCGAACTCTTGGCTAATTTTAAACATGATGAGGCAACGCACATTTCTGATCACATTCAGGAATGGAGGAGAAGGAAGAGGCTTATTAAAGCTCATATTCCAGGTGAATTCCTTCTCGAGTGGTTTTTGAAATCTCTACAGTCAGATATTTCAAAAGATGTATCCCTATCTGGGGTATTTTCTGAGGAGCAGGCCATTTTTAGGGCCCAACAGCTAGAACTAATCTATTCTCAGTCTGGGGTACTTTATAAGTATTTTCCCAATGCTCCTCGCTCTAAATTAGATTTGTCAAAAACTAAACCTGGTCCGCATGGTGACGGGCTTGTCGGATCGGTCAATAGTGGTGTAGCCAGCCTGCTTTCTCAACTACAACAGTTGTCTTTACAATCTGCTCCTTCTGGTCAGGTTGTGCCTGCTGATTCATCACCTTCCCAGTCTTTGTCCATAAATGTTGTCCAAGCTTCTGATCCTAAAGGAAATCAACAATCCGATGGGAAGAAGAAGGGGCGAAATAATAAGAAGAAGGGCAATAATGGGAAGGGCAATGCAAATAAAACCAACGAGCATGTTGGTGAGGGTCAAAAGGAGAAAAAGAAAGTGAAGTTTCCATGCAAGCTTTGTGCTGGAGACCATCTCACACACCTTTGCCCTAAAATTCAGGATGCTCAGCACTTTTTAGCTCAGCAGGGTTCTTCTAGTTCCCAGGCTATGTTAACAAACCCTTTTCCCCAAGGGCAGCAGTTAGTTGTTGGCGTGAACCAAAATCCTGGGGCTTCCTCTGGGGGCACCCAGGAAGGGGAAATTCCATCGAACATTTTTATGATGAGTGCTCACTCGGATATCGCTACGAGATCCCGTGACTATGGCGGGGAAGAGTCTTCGAAAGATAAGGAAGTTCCTGATGCTACTGAGCCGCTTCACATTACGAAGCCTACTGTTGAGTCTATGCCTCAGATGCCAAAAGCATCTTCTAAGCGGTCAAAGATTAATCCAAATGCGAGGGCTGCCCAGAACTACTCGATTGTAGAAGATCTGGCGCAAAGTCCTTGTGCTATGTCAGCTTTAGAGGTACTCCAGTCTTGTCCAGCTCAGCGTAGTGCTTTTCTCACTGCCATTGGGGCTATTGATCCAAAAAATTCTCTTCTGATTACTTTCGATATGAATAATTTTAAGAAGAGACTTCCTCATCACATGGCTTTTCATATTAAATCGTCGTATCGGAAGTGCAATATCTTTCAAACGGTTGTTGATGAGGGTGCTTCTACATGCGTGATGTCTCTCGCATGCTGGAAGACACTTGGATCTCCCAAAGTTGTTCCATCTAGCACTGTTCTTACTGCGTTCGATGGTCATTCTCACAGACCCCATGGTATTTTCCTAGCTTTGCCCATCTGTGTTGGGGGCAAAACCGTCAATATAGAGGTTGAGGTAGTAGATGCAGCCTTGGACTACAACCTTCTGTTGGGGAGGAACTGGATTTATGAGATGGATTCCATTGCATCCTCATTATTTCGAATTGTATGTTTCCCCCACGAAGGGAGGATCGTTACAATGGATCAACTGGACTGTCCTCCTGTAGACCTGAATGCGCCTTCTGACTCATCTGTTCCTAAGTTGGATAATACTAAGGCGCCTGTTGAGAATCTAGGAGTTGGAATGTATTCTTCCCTGATGGGTACTTTTGATCTTCCTCCTCCTACTGTGCATATTAATGCTATTTCATCCTCCAAGGCTCCCCTTCGAAGAGAGTTCTTTCGAACTCATTATTTTTCGGACCCTTGGACCTTACCTTCCCCTATTGCCACATTAGCGGAAGGTCAAGTGGGTGGAATGGCATTTCCGATTTCTGCAGCTGAGATTGCATATCAGTCTATTGTTGACACTGCAGAATCCGTTCCAGCTCCTCTTTCACCGGAAGAGTTGGATGGTGATGTGGCTCCGGCTTGGATGCTTAGTTCTTCTTCGGCCCAGGATTGCCTTGATACCACTCTTCCATCTGAAGAGGCAATCCTGGAAGCCATGACTGGTATAGATAGACCGTGGGATGATTTGCATCATCGGTCTTACTTCCTACCTGACTTGAGCGAAGTTGAAACTAGTTTTCCAACTCCTCAATCTCCTGGTCCTGTTCACCCAGTCTTGAACCCTTTGGCACCAACACAGGTTTATGTTGAAGGGAACATGGTTGTGATCTCTCCTACTATCCCGGTGAACATTTCCAGGGATCCCAATACTATCGAGAATGTCTTCATTGGAGCCGAATGTTCCCGTGAGGAGATTCAAATTTATACCGAGCTCTTCAAAGAGTATAAGGATGTATTTGCTTGGTCTTATGAGGAAATGCCTGGCATAGACCCATCTATCGTCCAGCATGAGATCAAGACGTATGAAAACGCTAAGCCGGTGAGGCAAAAACTTCGTCCGGTCAATCCTAGGAAGGCAACAACTATCAAAGCTGAAGTTGAAAAGCTGCTTAAGGCGGGATTCATTTTCCCTGTTCCTCTGACTGAATGGGTTTCAAACCCCATTCCCGTAGATAAAAAGCAAGGAACAATTCGAGTGTGCATCGATTTCAGAGACCTAAATAAAGCATGTCCTAAAGAAAATTACCCCACACCATTTATCGATCAGATCATTGACGAGTGTGCCGGTAATGAGATTTTCTCCTTCATGGACGGTTTCTCCGGATATAATCAAATTACTATCCGTCCTGAAGATCAACATAAGACTGCATTTATTTGTCCCTGGGGTACGTTTGCATACAAGAAGATGCCTTTTGGTCTTAAAAATGCTGGGGCTACCTTTCGGCGGGCCATGTCTTACGCCTTCCACGACATCAAGAAGATTATCGAGGCATACTTAGATGATCTAGCTGCTCATTCTCGAAAGAGGATGGATCATCCTAGTCACCTCCGACAAATATTTGAAAGATGTCGTTTTTATAAAATTCGATTGAATCCGAACAAGTGCGTTTTCGCGGTTACATCCGGTCGGCTATTGGGATTCATTGTGTCTAGGGAAGGGATAAGGGTAGATCCCTTCAAGGTTGAGGCAATACTTCGGTTGCCTCCCCCGTCTTCAATTCGTCAGCTTCAAAGTATCCAAGGGAAGTCTAATTTTCTCCAGAGGTTTATCGTCAATTATGCTGAGATTACAAAGGGATATATGAGACTGTTGAAGAAAGGAGTTCCTTTTCTTTGGGACGACTACGCCCAACGCTCATTTGATGCTTTGAAAAAGGCATTGACCTCTGCTCCTTTACTGAGTCCACCTGATTATAGCAGAGATTTTCTTTTGTATCTGGCTACAGCAGAATCTACCATCGGTATGGTTCTGGTTCAGGAAGATGATGCTCTTGCAGAGCATGTTATTTACTACCTAAGTCGAGGACTGGTAGGACCTAAACTTTGATACACTCCGATAGAAAAATTAGCCTTAGCAGCAGTTCATGTTGTGCAGCGACTCCGACATTACATTATTCTTCGTAAAACTTATGTCTTGGCAGCTGCCAATCCATTTCAGTTTGTCCTCAGAAGGCGAGTGATTGGGGGCAAATATAATAGATGGATTGTGATTTTACAGGAATTTGATCTTGAGTTCATGTCTGCCAAATCCAAGAAGTCATTAGTTTTTGCGGAATTGATCTCCGAGTTGCCCTGTGGAGAGGAGATGATCTATGATGAGTCCTTTTCGGACGAACACTTGTTTCTGATCTCTCCACAGGATCCTTGGTACGGGGATATCATTGTGTATCTCCAGACTGCGAAGTTTCCCTCTACTTTTTCGAAAGATGAGCGTCGTAAACTGCGTCACTTGGCCAAGAATTATTTGATTATTGGTGATGCTTTGTACCATCGAGGGGTTGATTCAATCCTAAGACGCTGCTTAACTTTCGAAGAAGCTGAGGCTGTGCTCAATGATTCTCACGGTGGAGCTTGTGGGGGTCATTTATCAGGGCTTGCTACAGCCCAAAAGATTTTGCGTGCTGGCTACTTCTGGCCCTTGATTTTCAAAGATTGTATTGAATCGGTCAAGAAGTGTCATCCTTGTCAGGTGTATACTCGAAAAATGCGCGCTCATCCAGCTCCGCTTTTTCCAGTCGTTATTGTCGGACCCTTTACAAAGTGGGGTATGGATTATACTACTTGTAACCCGCCTTCGGCAAAAGGTCACAAGTACATTATCGTAGCAGTAGACTACTTTACGAAGTGGGTCGAGGCTATGCCTACTTTTGGGAATGATGGTGAGACTGCAGCTTTGTTCCTTTTCAATCAAGTTATCGCTCGTTTTGGTATACCTAAAGAGATTGTCACTGACCATGGCAGTCATTTTCAGAATAGTATGATGGCTGAGTTGGCTCTCAAATTGGGTTTCCGGCAGGAGCATTCATCTCCATATTATCCTCAAGCCAATGGGCAAGTGGAAGCTGTGAATAAATCCTTGAAGACAATTCTTTAAAGGACAATTGATAAAGCTAGATCCAACTGGCATATTATGCTATATCCTGCACTTTGGGCATACAGGACGTCAGTGAAAACTGCAACTGGCTTTACTCCGTTTCAGTTAGTGCATGGGGTGGAATTCATATTTCCTATTGAATGCGAGATTCCTTCTCTTAAGTTAGATGTTGAGCTTCTTCCTGACACTTCCAGTCTGGCAGAGCGGCTTCTTCATCTGGAACATCTCGATGAGCAGCGTCGAGATGCCGCCACGATGAATGAAGTGCATAAAAACCGAGTAAAGGTTCAGTACGATAAGGCGATCAAGCCTAGGGTATTTTCGGAAGGCGACCTTGTTTTGGTCTATGCCCAAGAAAAGGATGCCCTAGGGGCAGGAAAGTTTAAATCTATGTGGTATGGCCCCTATATTGTTAAAAAATTCCTTAAGAAAGGAGCGTATACCTTGGTTGACTTCGAAGGGAACGAGTTTCCGGAGCCCCGAAATGGGCTCTATTTGAAGAAGTATTATGCCTAGGCTTTGGCCTGGCATCTTGCTTTTGTATATAGTAGTTTTTTGCTTTGTACATATCTGATTGATTTTCGATTTTTGATGAGGTGGTGATGTTTTTTGATCTGCTTTGGCAGGTTGTGTTGGATGTCATGAGTCATTTTGGTTTCGCCGATGGTGCTAGTAGACACACCCGGAACTTAGCTTCTGCGGCTTGGGTGCTTCATTATCCTTCCGGTCAGCTGTTGGTATCAAGAGGGGTTTGCATTGGTCCTGCTTCCAATAATATAGAAGAATACACTGCAGTCGTTCATCTACTCTCAGAGGCAATATCTTTGGGTGTTGATTCGTTGGTAGTTTTCTTGGACTCTCAGCTGGTGGTGTCGCAGTTGAACAACACTTATCGGGTACGAGATCCATTTTTATTACGATTGTTACAAAGGTCATTTCAATTTTTAACCTTCATTCATATTCCTCGAGCTGACAATTGGTTTGCTGACTCATTAGCTAATCAAGCATTAGATTGGCATATTAATCATTCCATACAATAAATTTTTAATCATCAAAAACATCATACATTTGATACATTTATCACATCACATCAAATATCGCTGTATATATATCATCGAAGTGTCAAAAAACTTTACAAAATTTGGATCCATAATCTCGAACAAAACTTGGGCTTATGCCCTATCATGTTCAGTCTCAAAAAAGAATATCCAGTCATCTAATACATAATATCTGTCTACTCCTGAGGTCCCTGCCCAGAAGTTGTGTTCCTATAGAACGTAACTGCAGTGGCAACTCGGCGGAATAGTCTAACCCAGTCTCGGGGCACTCCTACCACCCGTCTCTGGATGAATTCTGGTAGATCCTCCATAGCAGCCATAGGTATTTGGCGGGTCAGTCCCTCCAAATTCCTCTGCACGACCTGGAGAGTCCTATCTGAATCCACAGTATCCGCTTCGCCTCTGCGGCGCTTATGGCGCGGTAGGCCCTCAGGACGAACTGGTCCAACATCTAAAACATGATCATTTTTAATTGTCAGTCATTATGAATCCAATCAAAAACATGTTTGTTTTTCATTTTTTCATACATATTTGAAAAATCTAAAAAAATTATATAAGTAAAATTTTTTTTGCAAACTTACCGACTGCTCCCCATGCTGTGCCTAGTGGAAGAACTAGATCCGGATCTCCACGAAAGTCCATCCCGGCATAGGGATAGTCGTCCACTGCGATGATTTGTTCTCCCCACCAAAGGAAGAACTCATCATCCCATGTGGTCTGGGGTACTTCACTACCCCCCAGTCTCTTCATCATATCTGCCCAACGGGCAATTCTTGGGTCCCGTGGGCTACTGATAGTAGAGATGACTCTGGGTCTCAACGCTGGAATCTTCTCAAAGAAGAATGTTGTCAAAATTGTACCGTAGCCAAAGTGTTTAGTCTTTACTTGGCGAATTGAGGTCAGCTGTTGTTTCATGTTCAGTAATAGGGCTGTGCACCAATCGTACACATGAGTCAAACATTCTACTGCTATGCTCATTTGCGTCCTGGACGCCTGATGTAGAGAGGCGGATCCTGCCACTCTGCTGATGGTGAAAAGGAGGATTTTCATGTGAAAATCCCTCACATCTTTAATGGCAATCTGCGTTCCAACCTTTTTGGAACCCGGTACGCAATACACGTGGACATAGTCTTCCACGGTTAACCCTCCCAGGGGCTTCCCGTGCAAGTCTACTGGTTCTCCCCTCCGGGAGAGTCCAGTAATGAAATATATGTCTTCCACTTCAATGCGTACTGGGATCTGATCAATAATGAAGCAATCCTGATCTGGTTCCCAGTAATTTACGAGCATTTCTAGCAACCGCACATTGCTTTTCATATTTGGCATCTTGAAGAATTTGAACAATCCGCAATTCCGAAGGATATTTTGCGCTGCACGATCTTGCATGACCTCTTGGTCAATTGCGCTATGCTCACGTTCCCTCCATGAGATTTTCATCCTGTCAAATTTCATCAAATTATGCATTAGCCACGCTTTTTTGGATTCGGACCTGCGCATACGCGGTTTTTCCTTTGCACAGTCGCGTGTATATGCAAGTTTCCTTTAACGAACTCGCGTATGCGCAAGTCCGCATTTTTTAGCAAGGGTTTTAAAGCTAAAAATCACTTAATTTTAAATTCCAAACTGACAAAATGAATAAACAGGATGATTAAGAAGCTTACCTGAAGTTTCGGTGCGTTTCGACGGTCGGTTGTTCCTGATTTGACGAAAGAAGTTTTTTGCTCCAGAGCACTTTTTCCAAATCAGCAATGCAATAATGAACCAAATATGAGGTAATTTGTCTATTTATGGCTAAAAAGTTGAAAATTTTCGCAAAAATTCCTTATGCTTAATTTTTCGATCTATCTTAAGCTACATAATCCGGTTTCTTGGAAGTGCCCAGTTTGGTATGTTTTCAGGTACATTTTGACGATTTTGAGATTTTTCCCGGTTTTTTATCCATGATTTCCGACTCTTCACGGTAGGTATATGATCTTCACTGGCATATAGGTTAGGGAAATCACTCTCCGTTGCATCTTGCATACTAGCCTCCATACTGATCACTTGCCTTAGGGTCGATCCCATCAGGTCATGAGTATTACACCTATTTCACTCGCCGATTATTTAATCATGACATGATGGTAGAGCCTTCCTTTACATGGGCTTCCTAGTTAGTTCCTCGCTATCACTTGTTGCCCATGCTGCGTTTTATGTAGGCTCGGGAGTCCTCTTTAGTCCCGCCATGTCTTATGTGTTGAAGCTTCATTCTTCTTCTTCTTCACTATCATTTTTTCTGGCTATTACCCTAGAGGCTCCCTAGTGTCGTTAAGTTGTATTACTGCATTGCATATTGGCTACTTGTTTATCCTGGCCTTTAGCCGGCTTCATTTGGACTCAATGTTTAAGCCAACTTTTGACCTTGACTTTCTGTACAAGTTAACCATTGCATGCACTTAGCTATCACGACTTGACACCTTTTTACCCATGGATGGAACGTTCCTCTGAGTATCACTTACCAGTTTTCGCCACCTTGCATTGGGCATAGGATTGTTCCAATCCCAGGAACTAGTGCATCTGATTTCCTGATACTCGTTCTATCCATTGTACTATAGCATTCTTTTATTCTTTTTCAGGCTTATTATATGAAAAAGACAAAAAAATCAAATATAACAAAGGCAAAGAACAGAGCCTTGTCTTCATTGTTTGATATGATACAGTAGTTTATGCTATAGACAAGCACATTACCATGTATATCTCTACATTTTGTGATGATTTAGATTTAACCTAAGGTTGATGTCTTACCATATTTCACTGCCAGTTCTCCCCAGGTTGATACCATCTCTTAATCATATGAGAGATTTGTCCATGCCTCTGCCTGCTTCAGACTTATACGATGTCCTTTTGCAACAATCATCTGAGTCATGCTTTTGTTCAAGGGAAGTTTAGCCTGAGTCGGCCATTCTGCGATGTCTCTTGACTCATTATTCAGTCGGCCTTCCCGGTCTTGTCAGTATCATGTTCTATCGCATCAGATGTTTTGGTCTTCTGCTCGTGCTGGTTTGAGAAGGTCCCCATTGACTTCTTGCCGGCAAGTTTGTCTCTTATCGACTACGACACATTGCTCTGAGAGCAAACCTAGAGCCGCACCTTGGGCCTATTTCCATCATTGATAGGTGACCTCGTGCTCAACATTTGATCGTCATCATGGGTCTTTGACTGAGTGGTTTCCCCTGTGTTCAACGTCAGCACACATTATCACACTTGGGATTCGTGCAGTACCTTGATTTCCATTTGACCCTATCGGTGGATTTCTCGCCTCTGTGTCAGCTTTCATTATTGGTTGGTTCAGAGGGTTTCTTCCGTGCGCTAGCTTCATCTTGTGCACGTCGGAAATGTACTTCGGTTTTGGTTCCATCACTCTCCTTCGTCCGATTCCTTCCAAATCTTGGCCTGCGGGTTACACTCGCGCTGGACTGATGTGGGATGCCTTAATGCCTTCCTTCCGGCAGATCTTTTCCCATCGACTCCGACTCATTGCTCTGGGAATAAGGTCTAGAGTCTTTTTGTTAGTACCTTAGGGTTTGCAGTCATCAGTGGCAGACTCTTCGCTATCGACAGTGGGGATTCATCATTGCCTCTTGATTGGTAGATTATTTCAAGTGTTCGACTTCAACTCATTCATTCACACTTGTTAGATTGTATTGGGGCACCTTGACACTCATTTTCATTATTGGTGGGTTGTCTCGCGTTGGTTAACGGTATTCATCATTGACCGGTAATCCAACGATTTCTCACATGGTCGACTTCAGCTCATTTATTCCCATTGTGTAGAATTGTGCCATAGTGATCGGTGAAGACCTCGGGTTGCATCAGCATTCTTCGGTTCACTTTTGACAGTCTATTCAGTTTCTGCCAGTGATGCCGTCCACCCTTATATGTTGCAGTTCAGCACAGCAGCATCTTATATGTTGGCTCCCGAGTTGCATGATTGTACCGTTTGATCCACCTCTTATGATCCGGTACTTGGAGATTCAGTTACTTATTTGATCAGACATCCAGTTGCACCATCTTTGATCAGCTTTCTATATGTGATACTTGGACATTGATTCAGACTTACACTTTCGGGCCATGCTCAAATGATTCATTGTGTACTTTCAGTTCAGCTATACTTGTATACATGTTGGATCTATTCACTACTTTCTATATGATGTATTTTTGACTGAGCATGGGTATGCCCACCTCAGCATGAGTTGACTCTCTGTTTTCTTTCATTGGTTTTTGGTAGGCTGAAATCTGGTGAAGTCCTCTCTTGTCCTTGCGAAGTTCTTTCTATGTGCATAATACATTTCGGCCATCATGTACCCCTTCTGACCTCATATATTATGGGGCATTTGTTATAGCATCATTTCTCACCTTCACATGATTCATGATTGCTTTGATGGTTTTGGGCACCCATTCCTACAAACTTGGACAAATTCACTAAAAAACAATGTAAAAATCCCCATACGCGACTATGCCCGTACTTTTCCGCGTGTATACGCGAGTCCAGCTGCACTTTTCCGCGTATGCCATTAAAAATGATTAAAAAATATATAATTATTCCCTATTTTCGGGCTAGGTTGATGGTTACTCAGGTAGTTCAACCACCCCAGCACGTGGCCAACTGTTTCCAACTGTTGAAACTACTTGGAGGGAGTATAAAAACCCCTCATGTGTATGGCCTAAGGGGGAGAGAGAATTTATTGATATTATACTCTGTTGGTATTCCCTATCCAAGTCTGATTCCCCGTGCCTCCTGCACTTTCCCAATTCATTATAGGAAACCCTTGTTTCCTTGAGATGCTCATCTCCCTATATGTCATCTCGTATGCACCAGTTTGGAAGGAGTCTTAGCGAGGCAAGGGCTGGACGGATCCGGACGACGATCTGCTCGAAGGCCATGGAAGGATCAGGTGATCTCTCCACTCGTTACTTTTGTACATGCTATTTATAATACAGAAGTACCATGCTGTTCCCGAAATAAACGTGTTAGTGTCTGCTTACATATATGTGAAAATTGTTATTTAAGCATTCATTATGATCTATTTAATGTTTTATATGGATTTCACTAACATTTAGAGTAGATATATGCTGTACAACCAGTTCTTCGTGCTTGTTTCTTCTTGTCTTTTAGGTTAAGAAGGAAGGACGGTTGCTGGGGGTTTGGACCCCGCGGGATCTACTTCAACCGTAGGACCTACGGGTAACTTTCTCATTCTACTCTATTTAGTTTTTCTGAACGTGCATGGTTGTGTGAGTCCTTCTTAAGTAGCATGCCCCTGCTCTGTGGAGGTTGTAACCCAACGAACCTCTAGGGTAATATTTCCCGAAACAATTATGCCTTTTGATTTCAGCATCCTTTTTTAACATGTCAGTGATGGCTTTTAAGATTTCAACCAAATTTGGTATAAATCTCCGAAGGAAGTTTATTTTTCCAATAAAGGATTGGAATTATTTTTTGTTCCTAGGGGGATCTATTTTCAATATTGTTTCTACTCTGCTAGGGTCAATTCTTATGATGATGTGTCTTATAAGTTTACCTTCTTCTAAACCAAACAATTTTTTCTTAGGGTTGAGAGAGATACCATATTTCTTGCATTTTTCAAAAAATATCCTTTAGTGAATAAAATATTCCTCTTCTGTGTTTGGAAAGGAAATGATATCATCTAAAAAAATGACTATAAACCTACCTATTTCATCTGCAAAGGAAATTTACATTTCTCTTTGGAATGTAGCACCAACATTCATTAGACTGAAAGGCATTTTCACATGTTGTTTTCTCTTGGTCCTCTGGATGTACTAGAACCTAATTGTAACCAGAAAATCCATCTAACAAGGAAATTATCCTAGATCCAACCAATTTCTGCAGGATATGGTCCATTTTGGGCAAAGGATAGTTGTCTCTTAGAGAAGCTTTGTTGATATTTCTAAAATCAACACACAGTCTAATTTCCCCAGTATTTTTCCTAGTAGGGACTAAGTTTGATACCCATTTGGAATACCTCAATGGAACAATAATTTTGGCATCATATATATTTTTAACTTCTTTTTCAATTAGAGGAAAAAGCATTGGGTTAATTCTTCTAAGTTACTGTTTAAAAGGTTTTTGGTCTTATTTTATAGGAATTTCATGTTGTATAATTCTAGTGTCATAGGACTTTAAATCCTCGTAACTCTAGGAAAATACATCTATGAATTCTTTGAAAAGCTCTAAATACTTCATTTTTCAGCAGAAGGAAAATATTTATATAGTTTAACTATTTTGGGATCTTCTTTGCTTCTTGTATTACAATCTTCCACTTTGGCTCCAGTAGGTTCAATTTTAGGTTTCTTAGCCACATCATTAAAATCAAATAATTCTTCTAAGGGAACTAACCCTCTAGGCAAAACATTATCCTTTAATTACAAAATTTATAACTCTTCTTGATCTTTATCCAATTCATCCAGTTCTAATTTATTTACAGTCTTATCTATATCGATATTTGCACACTCTAATTCATCCTTTGACTGCAAAAAAAATTCAATTTGTTCATCGTTATCAAAAAATTTCTAGTACCTAAAATTATCCAGGACAACTAGTATATTTTTTACTTCAACTTTGTACTTGTGATGTGGGCGATATGGAATTTTGCAAGTACTAGCTGAATTAGCCAGACCATCAGCTATGATATTTTGACCTCTTGGAATTACAGATAATTCATACTCAACAAAACGCTCATATGTTTCCTGGATACATCAAGCATTGATGGTCTCAAAACTATCTCTGTAGGCTCTTTAAATAAGTCAAGTACATTGGATTTTGGATCTTCAATACATCAAAATATCAAAAAATATGTATTTTATACTTAAGAACCCAAAACCAAGTTTTCAGTCAAAGGCCAAGTCCAAAGAGCCTCCCACTAGGTCACCTAGTGTTTCATAGGTCATAGGATTGTTTTGGTGTTCTAAATCTTTGTTTTTCCTATGAGAAGAGGCTGTAATAAAAGAAGAAGGAGGACATCATATGATTGTCCAAATGGATCAAAAAATCTTTCAAGGAAGGCCTCCTTGGTTAAAACACAACTTCTGCCAAAGATAGCTACCCATCTCATAGATTTCTGCAGGAATAAATGAGATGGCCATCAACAGAAAAAGAGGTAAGGTAAGGGGAAAATCATCCCTAAAGACAGCCACAGCAAAAGAGAGGCAACAAGCCTATGTACAAAAAGAATCAGGGTTTTGGGATTTATTGGAAAAAACAGTGTTGCCAAGCAAAGAACTAGTACAAATTCCGAAAGGACAGAAGGCACAACAACACAACCAAGCACACATTGAAGATTTTCAGAAAAGATAAATTGAAAAGGGAAAAAGGTGAGGTGAACTGAATAGAAATGAATGAACTTGAAAGGGCTATAGAGAACTTAGAAGACAACACTAATTATTTATCTCTAACAACCCTAACACATAAATTTTGGAAAGGTAGGCAAAGCAAGTCAAACGAAGAGAATAATTCCTCCTTCCTAACAGCGAAAGGTCTCCGAAGGCTTTTCAGGGTGGTTTCTAGGTTTTGTCAATATAACAATGTCTCCCTGCACCAAAAGGAGAAAGCACAAAAAGTATCAGTGAGGAAGATCAAGTTTTCAAGTGCAGTCAAGTGTCCTCAAATGATCAAAGGAAATAAATAATTAGGTTAAGTGTCGAAATGATAAATCAAGCTGAGAATGAGTTTAATATGAGTAAATGAGCTGTCAAAATCCAAAAATGACTAAGGGGACCAAAAACTGTGTCATGGCACCTGCAACACATCAGAAGTGGCCAAAGGGAGATAATGACAAACATGATTGAAAATACTAAGGTCACTATGCAAGACAGATTTATGATACCTCTGGAAAAATAGTGAGAAGTGAAGAGAACCTGTTTTAAGATCACTTACACTCAGGGATCTCAAGGAGGGACAAAACATGTTTTTATCAGTCTCTAAAATAGGGGGAATTGAAGAAATGAGAAAGGCTAAAACACAGTGGACCATACAATTCCAATGGGCATTAGTAGCCCAAAGAGAGCCCAAACCCATCATATCAACTACCTAAAAGATCAACAAAGAGGATAGGGTGAGAGGAAAGTATCATTTCTGTGTTTTTTGGTCACCTCCTTCAAAGGGTAACAAGGACATCAGTGAAAATTACAAAGAGACACAAGAGCAGAAAACCAACTTGGAAAAAGTGGGTTTATAAGTTTAAATTTTTCTTCTCAAAGGGTATAAAGTCCCTCCAACTATCATTTCAAAAACACTTATCACTTAGCATGAGAGACAAAAAAATCAAGACACAAAATCAAAGCTCTCCAACTATTTTTGAGAATTTTCTCCCTGGCGCTGCGCAAATAAGTGGCGTTGCGCTAATCCGAGCCGGAACTATGCTAATAGGTTGTTTCCCTGTTCAAAACAACATGGCATTGTGATAATCTAGTCTGGTGCTGCGCAAATCCATGGCACTGTGCACAGACCCGACCGACATGCCTAGGACCAGACCGACAGGTCTGCACACGCCCAACACTGCGCTAATCCTCGGGCAAGATTGCCTGGCGCTGCGCTAACCCATGGGCACAAATTTTGGTGCTATGCTAATGAAAAAAACCTCAAACAAGCAAAAATTTTCCCTGAGGCTTAAGGTTACCTTCTAAACTTGCCTCCAAGGCCTGCAAAGGAGCTAAGAGGCAATGAAGAATCAAATGAAAATAGGGGTGAAGATGATAGTAAATCAGTCCACAGTAAAGATGAGGATGGTGATGATGTTGAAGATCAATAGGACCATGACGAGGTAGGTCATATGGAGACAAAGGATGATGAAACACAAGGAAACATGGATACATGGGAAACAGTGACCAAAGTGCAGAAGGTGGTGAGAGGTGCATGAGTGAAAAAGAGAGAGAATTCATGACAGTCATGAAAATCATAAAAAAATTAAAGACAGTGACCCCCATAATTTCCATGATGATGAGCAAGATGATGAAAAGGCAGAAAATAAAATGAAGCAAATGAAGACCAAGGAAGGCAGTAATGAAGAGAGTGAAGTAAGGATTTCTAAATCCCTCCTCCAAAACATAAATGCACAACTCAAATACTTAGAAGCTGAGATGGAAAAGGCAAAGAATGTCATTTATTTCTATCATATGGAAAAAAATCAAGTGAGTGCCCAACAGGCCATCTATGAATTCTAGAACACTCAAAGCCCGGAGAAAGCCCTCGTTGAAATCCAAACCCTAAAAGAGGCAAAGGCTCATGAAAGCCTTGGAGTTTGGGCCCAAGCTTCTCTATAACTCTCCCAAACTCCATGAGGGAGACCTCCACCAATTTTGAGGGAATTTGGGAAACTTTTTGTTTTTTGAGATTTTGAAGGCCCATTAGCGCAGCAAAATTGGCGCTACGGTAAAACTTGGAGCATCATCAGGAGGAAAACTCAGAATTTTTGGATTTATCATCACTAGTACACTTTTCTCACCAAGTTTCAGAGAAATTGGAGCCGGTTTGACCCCTCAAAAGGTAAAAAAACCCCCTCATTTGTCACCTTTCTGCCCCTATTTCAGGCTTGGTGTTGCGCTAATGGTAGTGTTGGTATTTTTTCATTTTTAATAGGCTACAGGAGCTGTATTAGGAAACCACAAGAATTTCTAGAAAGTAGACTCATCAGGCTTTCCAACGAGCCATCACGGAGCCAAATCCGACATCGGGAAGGGGTCCACAACTTGGTTGAAAAAGTGCCTATTTTCTGCTAGAGGTGGCGCTGCACAAATGGACTGTTTAGTGTGTTTTTGGCCAAAAGTCAACAAAACAAACCCATTTATTGTAAAATCATATTTTAGTGTTTTTTAAGGCAAATCAATCTAGAATTAGGTGCTAGAAGTTATTTTGGCATTTATTTCATGGGATACTTTGTGCCTTGGGCCTTGCATGGTCTCTTGGGAATTTATGACATTTATGAGTGATTTTGACATTTTCCAACCCTATCTAGGGTTTTTTCCCTCCTTTGCTGAGTTAAATAGAGCATGAGGGCTTCATTGTAAATGTTTTCATTTGATGAGCTTTGAGATAAATACATGGTTTTTTGAGGTTGAAGAGAAATTTGGTGTTGTGGAGCTTGTGGATGATTTGCTTTGATTGATGATAATGAAGCTTGCTTGCAGGATCCCTGAGCTTGGTTAATGGTGATGTGTCTCTAATTTGTTCATTTTTTCTTGTTTAGCATTATGTTTCATCCTTCTATATGCAGTAGAACAGAAAATTATAGGCTAAGAAATGTTGTTTGAGGCACCTTAGTCCTTCCTGCCTTCTATTGCCTTGATGTTTGCCTTTGCTGGGTGTGTTTAAGGAATTCTTAGCTGCTCCTTAGGCCTCCTTATGCTTGTTTATTTCATCAATGGATTAATATGCTAGTTTCAAAATATTTTTTATGGCAAGTACTGCTTATTTGATGCTATTTAAAATTTGTTTTGAAATCTCTCTTTGAAGTATTACTTGTTAGGTTAAGCCAAGGAGATCTTGTTCTGATCTTGCCTTTGTCCATGCCTATCATTTTGCCTCAAATTTCTTTATATATTGATCAACAATGTTTAGGAGTTACCTCTTTGATTGATTAAAGTTATTTTGTTATCTTAAATGTTTTCTAAAGCTTTAAGGTGAAATCACTAGAAGTTAAATGAGTTTCTCGCCTTCTATATTTCATTGGAATGTTTGTCTTGAATGTATATTTGTTTAAGTATTGTCATCGAGTAAATGGTTTTCCCTATCTCATGATTATTATCTTTTGCTTATCAATATTTGAGACCTTTTTTATGGGTATTTGAAAAAGGATTCTTAATTTCCCTCTGCCCTACCTTGTTTTCCCCAACTTAATGTCCATTTAAATTCACACATAACCTTAAGGATCCATTTACCACACTAGATTTGCCCTGTAATGCACTATGACTCTTTGTTGAGATATCCATGACTTTTATAGACTCCATAGCCCAATGATTTTATGATCTCTCACTCCACCTATTCTACCTATTTCATCTTACCCAACCAAAACAAACAACAAACCCTAACCTAACAACTAGCCTAAAATCAACCATATAAATCAAAAAAGTTCACATCCTTTGCATACAACAGTGAGAGCCCTCTCTGAGTTCAGGAAGGCTAGGTCCTAGGACTCCAAAGACTGGTTTCATGTTAACCTGTGCATTTTTTCTACCAATCTGCTAAATCATAGGACCTTAACATTTTGGCGATCACGGTGGGACCTTCTAAGTAAGTCACAAGCTGAAACATTCTGTACCCATTGATTCAATTCCACCTCATCCCCACACTAACATTCTAGCAATCAGGGTGGGACTGAGTACATAGTAGCCTGCGTATCACTTACAAACTCATTATACCCTCAGTTAGACTTTGAAAATCCTATGATTTGTAACCACTTCATCACTATAACTAACACAATGGTGATCATGAAAGGACCTTTGAGTCAGTGACAATCTAAGTATCCCTTAGGACTTCAGAAACCCTTATCAAATCATAGAGAACTCAAACTGTTAGCCAAAGAGTATAATCTGGTTGTTTCACCATCCTAGCAAAATGATGACTCAGCTGTAGGACACTCTTACAAACCTTAGGGCTACAGAAAGGAACTCAGAAAACCCCAAAACATCCCTAGATTTTTTTTTTGTCAGTTATTGGTGGTGGACCATAGACATAGATTCTTAAAACAACAAAAAATATCCACTTGGCGACTCCAGTAGCCTCCAGTAGGCCTATTACTTCACTAGTTCTCATTCAGACTCCCTGGGATTGTATCAAACCAGCCCTGAGAAGTTTAGAAGCCTAGTTCCATACTGTGTGAGTTCACCAAGCACCTAAGAGAGGTTAGCTTTCAGAAAACAGTCCTAAAATTTCAGCCTCTCTGGATTTAGGGTTTGAAATCTGGCTTCACATAAGATCAGTACCATATCTCATCCAGACCCAAACCCTCCCAACATAGTTGATGACCCAGAAAATATTTTGTGGCAAACTTCTAGATCTGGAAACTTAACCACTGTTAGGACTATTCATAAAGTAATATATGTACCTGAACATCTTATAAATTTACAAGATTCCCAGTTTGACTTGCACCATACAAAGAACCTTTTTAGAACCAAGTCACAAACTGACATTGACCAGACTGACCTTGAGCCCATAGATTTGCAGTAGAGTTATAGTATAGAATTATCTCTTTCCACACCACCTGAATTTCAGCTCTTTCCACACCAAATTTGCTCAGAATCAGTTTGTTGGTCCATGTACTTCTACCACACCCATCCATACCACCACTGTGCAAATCACTCCAATTCATCATACACCTCCTTTCACAAACCCTCCTCTTATAGATCCTACATTAGCTCCCATCATGGAAGCTTGGTATGCCCCTTTGGCTTTACCTCAGCCTCTAGTGCCTTTTCCAAATGACTACCAATCCAAGATCCCTCATTTCATAGGAGTTGAATCCATCACTGCCCAACAATAGGTAGATAGGATAAATAATGCCTTTGATTACATGGAAATAGAAGAAGAAACCATTAAAATGAGGATCTTTGCATAAAGCTTAGGAGGAGAGGCCAAAAAATGGTTCAAAGCATTAACTCCTAACACAATACATGATCTCCCTTCCCTCTACCAAAATTTCATAAACAAGTGGGAAATCAAGAAAAACCCCCTCCAAATCCTTTTTGAATATAACAATCTTAAGAGGTACGTAGGGGAAAGTGTACAATATTATTGCACCAGGTTTAATAGTGTCTACAATTCCCTCCCACCTCACATGAAACCCCCATAAGGCATAGCACTAGTGAAATTTCCTGAAGGCTTTGATCTGGACATGACATTCCAATTAAGAGAGAGAGACCCCACAACTTTAGAAGAAATGAAAAAGGCATCTATTAGTGCAGATGCTAAGTTGATTGAAAAGAGAGCTAGGATGAGATCAGAAAAGAGAGTGACCTAAAAAGATGAAACCATGCCCTTAACCTCCTCATCTGATACCAAAATGGACAGCCTAATGAGGACAATGGAGAGAATGATAGAAAGGATAAACTTGAATGAAAGGACACCTCCTAGTGAAAACCAAGCCAATCCCCAAAATAGAAATAGAGCTCAAAAATTAAGAAGATACATTCCTCAAGTCAAACAAAGGGAAAGTGACCAACAAATCAAAACTCCCTTTAAACAAAACTATGTAGATGAAGAAGAAGGAGGAGTTATAGAACCTGAAGAAAGCCATGTAAACTTAATAGGTTATGATAATGAATATGCTGTTTTTCTCACTAAAGAAGAACAAGGTTTCTTTTCCTCAGATCAAACTAAAATAAACCATGAGGATTCTGAAGACTACCTCTTGGGATTTGAAAATTCCATAATGGAATTCCATAGGCAATATGACATTAGGAGAAAAAAGAACCAAGATCCCCCAAGAAAAGCCAAATAGATAGTGCTGTTAGGAAAGCACCTGACAACACTCCTAAGAAAACAACAGAGAATGTCAACACTATGGCTAAGAAAACTGATCCAAACAAAGGAAAAATCAGCTAGCAAAACAATGACCCAAGCTTCCCTAGTACCTCCATTAGTGGCCCTGAGAAAACTATTTTGTCTAAAGCTCCAAATCAGAATCAACAAATTAAAAATGTAGAAAGATTCATGGCTGATAAAACTGATGTAAATATGTCCAAAACACAAATACCTTTTAGCTTTGAGGGAGAGATTTCCAAAATCAAGATAACCATGCCTCTCACTAAACTGGTTACTCAACAAGTGTATAGGTCCCAAGTTTTGAAGTTCCTAAACATAGGAAATAATGCTGATACTTTAAACTTGACAGATGATAAACCAGAGTTGTTGTTTGGTATTGAAGTGGAAGGAAAGTACCAAGGAGCCATTTCCCCTTTTTATGTTAGCTTAAACATACATGAAAAAATATTGTACAATGCCATGCTAGACTCTGGTGCCTCTCACAACCTCATGCCTAAAGTTGTGATGGAGAGATTAGGCCTAGAAATTACTAAACCTTACAAAGACTTGTACTCATTCGATTCAAGTAGAGTCAAGTGCTTGGGCCTAATCAAGGATCTTTGTGTCAATCTGGCGCAAATATATGCTAAGAACCTAGTCATGGACATAGTGGTTGCTGACATTCCCCCTAAGTATGGGATGCTTTTATCCAGATCTTGGGGAGCCAGGCTTCAGGGAAACATTCAACTAGACATGTCATATGCTACCATCCCAGTTTTTAACCAGACAAGGAGATTATACCGAGAGTCACACATGAGCTATATGATTGGCAGTCAAGAGAAGCCTAATAACACTCCCCTATATTCCATTCATTCAGACTTAGACTCATTCATCTTGTATAATGAAAATGACATTGATGAAAAATTGAATAAAAATGACAAAGATCCAATCCCACTAGTACCTTCCAATCTATCCTACAATAAAGAAAACATCATCCAAAACTCTAGCAACCCTAAACAAAAGCATGATGATGAACATGAAATAGATACAATTTGGAACATTATATTCGATGGATCTTATGGAAAATCAGGTTTAGGAGCTGGTGTCTGGATACATAACACAAATCAGGGCTATTCATACAAACTAGATTTTCAGTGCACTAATAACATTGCAGAATATGAGGCCCTCCTCCTTGGCTTGCATTTGCTCAAAGACTTAGGAGCTAAGAAAATATCCACCCAAGGAGATTTAGAGCTAGTCATTAAACAGATCAAAGGTGATGATTCAAAAAAGAACCCAAGATTGAGAGAGTACATAAATGCTGCCCTGGATCTTCTCAAAACCTTTGAGAAATATCAGCTCATTTTCATCCCTAGAACCCAAATTTTCCTTGCCAATGAGCTTTCCTTTGCTGCCAGCAATTGCCAAATACCCCATGCAATTGAACAATACACTGTCAAAGTAACAAACCGGCCCACAGTGCCGGACAACATAAACCATTGGCAGGTGTTTGAGGGTGATGAAAAAATTGATGACTTTTTGAAGTCTAGGAATGAATTTACAAGAATAAGACCAAGCCTAGAGCATGATGAAGGTGTTTTTGCTGAAGAACAAGCCCATAAAATAGAGTTGTCCTCTACTGCTGATATAAATCTAATTACACACACTTGTGAGGCAGAAACTATAACTAAAATATAACTATGCCTTGCCTAAAATGGATCACATACTTCAAAGAGTGTTGTGAAACCAGCTCCAAAAATAGAAGAAAAGAGATATCAACACCTTAGAAATAAGCCACTTCGAGGGCGAAACCTCCAATACATTACATGAATGAACAATTCTTGGATGATTCAAATTACAAAACCTCCTTTCTATATGAGGTCCGCCAGGGCCATGATGTAATCTGGTGGGGCCTGATGTATCCTAGCCGACCTAACAATAATATTTAAGGGCACAATAATAACAATATGTGGGTTACGGGGGTACAATAATAACAATAGGGGTTACACTAACAACAATAAGGGACTATACTAGTAATATAGGGACCTAACATGCCCCTCTCCTTCAAAAAAGTGTTGTCCTCAATGCTTGAGTAGCTTTGGGTGCTTCTGTATAAAATTCTCATCCTCCCATGTAGAATATTCAGTGGGTAAGTTATTCCACTTGATGAGATACTCTGAAATTGATTGATTTCGTAGTTGTCGAGTTCTTGTTTCCATGACCGCTTCAGGTTCCAATATGATTTTTTCTTCCTCATCAAATTTTGGAAATATTGTTTAAACTGGAATATTTTCACCTATAACCTTCTTTAAGCATGAAACATGGAAAACTATATGCACTCATTAAGAATCAAGAAGCTCCAATTTGTATGCCATAGTACCAAAATTTTGCAACACCTTGTAAGGACCATAGTACTTTGGCAATAATTTATTATCCTTCTTAGTTTGCTTGAGGGACATTTGTTTGTATGGTTGTAGCATAAAAATACCCAGTCTCCTACATCAAAACTTCTCTCGCTGCGATGTTGATCTTCCTATTGTTTCATTCAATTTTGTGCCAAATTCAGGTTATCCTTTAAGAGTTGGAGAACTTCTTGTTGATGCTCGATGTGATCTTCCACTGCTTGAACCTTCAAATTTTCTCTTAAAGATGATGTGATGGACAGTGGATGATATCCATAAAGTGCCATAAATGGGGTCATTTTTGTTGTAGAATGGAAGGAAGTGTTATACCACCATTCATCGAGAGGTAACCAATTGACCCATTGTGTTTGTTTATCAGATACAAAACAACGAAGATATACTTCCAAACATTTATTTACTATATCAGTTTGACCATTGGATTGAGGATGATAAGATGAGCTATGAGCTAATTGAGTACCCAAACAAGAAAATAACTCCGTCCAAAAATTTCCAGTAAAAATGGGATCTCTATCACTCACAATAACCCTTGGGCTTCCATGTAGCTTTTTAATTCTATCCATAAATGTAGTAGCAACTGTACTTGCTTTAAATGGATGAGATAATGCACAAAAGTGTGCATACTTGGTAAGTCTATCAACTACCACCATGATGACATTCTTGCCTTCGGACTTCGGTAAACCTGTGATAAAATCCATTAAAATCTCCTCCCAACGTTGACTTGGAATGGATAAAGGTTGTAGAAGTCCCGGGGTCTTAATTGTCTCCACTTTATTCTGCTGGCAAACCAAACATTCCGCTACAAAATTTTGAATATCAGATTTAAGGCCATCCCAAAAAAATTCTTTCTTCACCCTGTGGTAAGTTTTTAAAAATCCTGAGTGTCCTCCTAAAGGAGAAGTGTGCAATTCAAGAAGAATCTTTTGTTTTAGTTGGGAATTCTTACAAAGATATAAGCGATCTTTGTACCATAAGGAATCATTTTTCCAACTAAATGTATCATATGTACTAGGATCTTGCTGCAACTTTTGAATGAGTGTCCACACTTCTTCGTCCTTCTTCCATTCATCCCTTGCTTCGATTATCCAATTTGGTTGGATAATAGAAATGGCACAAAGCAATGCTTCCACCTCTTCATTCTTTCTTGAGAGTGCATCTGCAACAACATTTAGCTTACCTTTTTTGTATATTATTTCAAAGTCATAATCCAACATCTTTGTGACCCATTTTTGTTGCTCTTCTGAAGATAGTATTTGTTCCAAAAAGTGTTTAATACTATCATGATCAGTTTTTACCTTGAAGTGTCTTCCCATTAAGTAAGTTCGCCATTTCTTTAGTGCATGTAGTATTGCTAACATTTCTTTCTCATAAATAGCTTTCTGTAAATACTTTCCTTTTATTAGACGACTTTCAAAAGTAATGGGTCTTCCTTCTTGCATTAAAACAACACCAATTCCATTTCCTAAGGCATCACATTCCACAATAAAGGTTTTTTTGAAGTCTGGCGTAGCTAAGACCGGTGCTAGACACATTGACTCTTTAAGATGTTCAAAGGCCTTAGTTGCTTCAGGAGTCCATGAAAATGAATCTTTCTTCAATAATGTTGTTAGAGGTGCTGCTATTCTCCCATAATTCTTAGAAAACTTGCTATAATACCCTATTAACCCGAGAAATCCTCACAACTGCTTTATGGTTGTGGGGACTTTCCATTCTTTAATGGCTTTAATTTTGTTAGGGTCTACCTTAACACCCTCGTGAGATACAATACAATATGACCCATATATTCCACCTCTTATAATCCAAAGAAAAATTTGGATATTTTTGCATATAATTGTTTCTTCTGCAATAGTTTGAGCACCTTGTCAACATGTTGAGCATGATCTTTCCAAGACTTGTTGTAGATTAGTATATCATGAAAAAATACTAGCACAAATTTTCTAAGGAAGGGTTTGAAAATGGAATTCATCAAGCCTTGAAATGTAGAAGGCGCATTAGTAAGGCCAAAAGCCATGACCAAAAATTCATAATGACCCTCATGAGTTCGAAATGCTTTTTTATAATATCTTCAATCTTCATTCTAATTTGATGATATCCTGAACGAAGATCCAACTTGGTAAAATAAATTGCTCCATGTAATTCATCCAATAATTCATCAATCACAGGAATGGGAAATTTATCTTTAATGGTGAGCTTATTGAGCTCCCTATAATTTGGACACATGCGCCATGATCCATCCTTCTTGTGTACCAATACTACAGGAGCAGAGAAAGAACTTTGACTAGGTTGAATTATACCCGCCTCTAACATTTCTGCAATCATACGTTCAATTTCGCTCTTTTGGAAGTAAGGATATCTATAAGGCCTGATGTTTGGAGGAACACTTCCTGGAATCAATTGAATAGCATGATCATGATCACGAATAGGTGGGAGTCCTTTGGGAGTTTCAAACACCTTGGAATGATTGTCCAAGACTTGTTGGAGATCTGCAGAAATAGATGATTTTGATGTTGGAACTTCTAGTGAGCATAATTGTGCAATTACGCCTCGTTGTTCTTTCTTTAGAAGCTTTGTCATGACATTAAAGCTTATTATCCTTCCTGGCTTCCCTTCAATACCCCGTAATTCGACTTCCTTTCCTTCTGAAAAAAATTTCAAGAAAAGTTCTTGAAAATTAAAAGCTACCGTCCCCAAAGATTGTAACCATTGTACTCCTATTACAACATCAACACCTCCCATAGGAATGGAAAGCATTGGACTAGTCAATACATATTCCCCCATGGTTAGCTTGATATTATGGCATTTTCCAGAGCAATTTATAGTTCCTCCATTTGCAACCATCACTTGACATTCTGGTGCTGGGTATAGGAAACAATTAAATTCCTTGGCTACCTTATAATGAATAAAATTATGGGTACTACCTGAATCAATCAACACTATTACCTTTTTCTTCTTGATATGTCCTTCTATCTTGAGAGTTTGAGGAGTGGTAATTCCTGCCAATGCATTACACGATATGGTCAGACTCATTTCTTCTTCTTCTAGGGTTGGTTCCTGGTGTGTATCCTCTTCTTGTTCATTTTCTTCTTCCTCTTCACAATCTATGTAAAATAATTTCTTCTCAGCACACTTATGACCTTTAGTGTATTTGCTATCACAACTGTAGCAAAGCCCTTTTACTCTTTTTTCTTCCAATTGTTGTGGTGTCAACCTTGTAGGTTGTGGAAATCTAGGAGTAGCAACACTTCCCTCTTTATAGAAGTGAGTGGTAGGCTTCCTTGTCGCCATAATTTTACATTCAATTTTCTTGCCAACCTGAATGCCTTCTCCAATGAATCAGGTTCCAAAACGCGAACTTCATGTTGGATGTTATCCTTTAAAGTACCTATGAAGAGATCAATCTTGTGTTCCTATGGAATATCAGTTACCCTTATATTCAATTTTTGGAAGTCCTCAATGTGCTCCCCCACTAAACCCTTTTGTTTGAGATTTATCAATTGGCTAAAGAAGGTGTTGCTCTTTGTATCCTCATAATGTGCTATCATTTCCTCGGTAAAAATTGACCAAGTGACAATTTTTTTACGGGAGCAAAGCCATCGATACCATACAAATGTATTTTGTTCTAAATGTAAAGTTGCAATGCGTACCTTTTGTGTGTTTTGCACGTTATGGAGATCAAAATATTGCTCCATCTGTAGTATCCATGTTACAGGATCCTTTCCATCAAACTTCCTCATATCCATTTTTGGAATATGGTAGTTCTTCCCGCCAACATTAGAGTTTATGAAATCCCGATTAACATTTATTTTGTTCTCATCATGAGTTTCCTCTTCTATCTTTTCACCATTAGGAAACATTTGTTGTATCGACTTTGTCAAACCTTCCATGTTTGGTTTTAGATCATTCTTTATGTTTTCCATTTTTTCATCGATCTTAGCTTCCATGTCATCCATCTTAGATTCCATGCCAGCTTCCATGCCATCTAACTTAGCTTCCATTCCATTCTTCAAACCATCCATCTTAGATTCCACACCTTTCTTCAAACCATCCATCTTAGTTTCCACGCCTTTCTTCAAAACTTCCATGTCATTTTTTGTTGCTCTTTGCGAGAGCGAAATTTGTTGCACTTGCTCTTGTAGATTTGATATGTCATATTGTCATTCTTCGTCTTCATGAATCATAGTAGAGAATTTTAAAGGCTTAATAGGTGTTGAATTATTTTTAGGGGCCATTTTAGAATCCAATACTGATATCTATTCTACAATATGCCCTTTGAATCAATTCAACTTGATTCTTCAAACAAGAATTATGCAATTCGGGAAAAAAAATACACACCTTTTACTTGCTTTTGAGGAGCTCTATATTGAAATTGAATTATCTCTATAATTGCAGATCCTCAATATCTTAAATTCAGCCTTGTAGTAGCCCTCTGAAGCTTCTTTCAAATGTCATAGGTCTGACCTGATTTGGATTCTTCAGGGCAAAGTTATGTCCAATCTCCCACAATGACCCAATTATGGACTGGTTCAGTAGAGCAAACTTGTACGACTTGACACGTGTCATTGTTTCCTCCTTTGGCTCTGAAATTGATAGACAGGAAACTACAGTCTATGTGCTTGCGACCACTTTTTACAACATTCCAATCCGATGCTCAGAGAGAGAGTTATGAAGATGTTCCCATGATAACCTCTTTGAGATGAAATTCGGGAGCCTGAAAAATACCTAACTTCCATAGACCATATCTCTGAACATATTGTGAACCAAGCTCTGAAATTTTTCAACGATGTTCCTCAAGATTTTGTCTTTGCTCTCTACAAAATTGAACTTCTGAATATTTGTAGAACGAAATTTATAACACATATGCCGCGATGACCTGTTTAGGTTAAATTCAGGAGCCTGCAAAAATCCCTAACTTCCACAGATCATATCTCCTAAATTTTTTCGTACCAAGATCTAAAATTTTACGAAAATGTTCCTCAGGATTTCAACTTTGCACTCTAAAAATTTCAGCTTCTGAAACTTCGTAGAAAAAAATTTATAGCGAAACTTCCACGATGAATAGTTTGGAGCAACAAAAACCCTAGAATCCAAAGCTTTGATATCAAATGTTGTGAAACCAGCTCCAAAAATAGAAGAAAAGAGATATCAACGCCTTAGAAATAAGCCACTTGGAGGGGGAAACCTCTAATACATTACATGAATGAACAATTCTTGGATTATTCAAATTACAAAACCTCCTTTCTATATATAGGAATCCACGAGGCCACAATGTAATCTTAGTGGGGCCACAATGTAATCCTAGCCGACCTAACAATAATAATTTAAGGGCACAATAATAACAATATGGGGGTTACAGGGGTATAATAATAATAATAAGGGGGTTACACTAACAACAATAAGGGACTTAACTACTAATATAGGGACCTAACAAAGGGTGGTTGGCTCTAAGAGAATCTCACTACTTGATGGCTTTTCCAGTTACAACCAAGTGCTACTATTCCCAAGTAATCAACACAAAACTGCCTTCACCACCCCTTGGGGTACATTCATGTATGTTGAAATGTCATTTGGATTGATGAATGTAGGGGCCACTTTTCAAAGGGCCATGGACATAGCTTTCTTAGAAGACATAGGCTATTTCATAGTCATTTACCTTGATGACATCACTGTTTACTCTAAGACTGATGAAGAGCACTTAATTCACTTGAGGAAAGTTTTTGAAAAGTGTAGGAGGTATGGCCTATCCTTAAATTCAAATAAAACTCTGTTTTGCCTTCGGGAAGGAAAGCTCCTAGGCCACATCATCTCTAAAGAGGGAATCAAAATAGACCCCAAAAAAATTGAAGGTATATTGCAAATTAGCCATCCTAGAAACATCAAGGAGTTGCAATCCTTCATTGGGAAGATAAAATTCTTAAGGAGGTTTATCCCCAACCTTGCTGAACTTTTGAGGAATATTAAAAATGTGCTTAAAAAGGAGATAGGGGTCAAGTGGACCTTGGAAGCTAAACAATCTTTTGAACTGGTTAAACTAGCACTCACCCAAACATCGGTTCTAATCAGTCCTGATTTTACTAAAGACTTCTACATTTCCTCGTTTGCATCTGAACATACCATTGCTGTAGTATTATTGCAAAAGAACATGATGGGGCAAGAGCAGCCCATTGCGTTCTTTAACAAAGCCCTTAGAGATTCTCCTCTAAAGTACAACATCATGGAGAAACAAGCCTTTTCCTTGATCAAGGCATTAAAAGACATTAGAGTTTATATCTTACATTCTCATATCATTGCTTTTGTTCCACACTCAATTGTCAAAGACACTTTGAATCAAGACCCTGATGGTAAAAGGGGAAAGTGGATTTCTATTATCTTAGAATATGACTTAGAAATCAGACCCACTAAACTGGTCAAAGGGCAAGGACTTGCAAAACTTATGGCTGAATCAAATTTCAAAGCCTTAGATATGAATATGGTTGATGTTTTAGAAGAGCAAGAAGAATGCATAGGTCCCCATGTTGAAGAAGCATTTATAAATTCAACTTGGTATGTTGATATTCTATATGTGCTTTTCTATCTTAATTCTCCTCCTACATTATCAAAGACAAAAGCTAGATTCCCGAAACAAAAATCTTTAAAATTTTGCATTTTAGATGGAGCATTATATTGGAAGAATTCGGCAGGCATTTTTCTTAAATGTTTTCTTGAGAATGATGCAGGTAAAATCATGCATGAGCTACATGAGGGATAATGTGGAGGCCACCTTTACTGGAAAACCACAACCAAAAAAATCCTTAGAGCTGGCTACTATTGGCCCACCCTTTTTCCTGACACCCACAAACTGGTCATGACTTGCCATAAGTGCCAAATTTTTTATGGCAAGAGAAAAATCTTACCTTTGCCTTTGCATCCCATCACTGTTGAAGCTCCTTTTCAATAATGGGGTTTAGAATTCATTGGAGAGATTCACCCCAACTCATCTACCCAACATAAGTGGATCCTCACTGCTATTGATTAATTTACCAAGTGGATAGAAGCCATCCCCTCTAGGAATGCCACCGACTCGGTCATTATCAAATTTCTTGAGACAAACATACTGTCTAGATTTGGTTTCCCCAAAAATATTATCACAGATAATCCTACTGCCTTTACATCCAAAAGAATGGTTGACTTTTGTTATAAATATCACATCACATTAGGACATTCCACAACTTATTACCCTTAAGGTAATGGGTTAGCCGAGTCCTCTAACAAAAGCTTGGTCAATATCATCAAGAAGCTTCTAGAACAAAATAAAAAAGCATGGCATGGAAAGCTGGTATATGCACTATGGGCTGACAAACTAACCACCAAGAAATCCATTGGTATGTCTCCCTATCAACTAGTGTATGGAATGGATGCCATTTTCCCAACATCCTTGGGAGATCCGGTGGTAAGGCTTCTCCAAGAAGTGCAATCAGAAGAAAATGACATGCAAAGGAGGTTGAACCAAACTATTCATTCGCAGCAGAAAAAGGAAGAAGTTTATAACAAGACTCAAGAAGTGCAAGAAAACATAAAGAAAATCTTTGACAGAAGGACTAAAGCCAACAATTTCCACATTGGGGACATAGTGCTGAAATGAAATTCCAGGAGGGAAGACAAAGGTAAACATGGTAAATTTGAGAATTTTTGGAAAGGTCCTTATCTCATTCAGTAAATTAGAGGTCATAATGCTTTCTTTTTATAAGGACTGAATGCAGAAGAATTTTTTGGAGGTACTGTCAATGGAAGGATGCTCAAACACTATTTCTGTCAAGAGTCATGATTTCAAAATTTCATTCATTATATATAACATTGCATGAGAAAAATCAGAAAAAACACAAAAACATAAAAAAAAAATAATGAAAAAGAGGGCAGGTTTGAAAAGAGGTATAGCCCCATTCCCAAAAAAAAAATGATACTATTGAAAGTGAGCAAGCTTAAATATCACTACTGGTTCAAAAAGAAGGTATTGTTTCAGTCATTTAGCCTAATCATGGTTGAAACATGTTTTCAATTTTATTGTTGATAAGTTAGTGAAAGAGAGATTGTCAAATCATTCAAACTTGAATTTTCAAAAAGGATAGATTAGGAATGAAAGATACTGGTTCCACATGCTTAAAACTGAACCAAAGAGAAGGATGTGGATTCTTACCAAATGATAAATCACAACCCTTGTTTTTCTAAGTTTTGTTTGTACAAAAATAATGTTTGTGTGCAGCTTGTTATTATGCCACAACTCATGGTAAGTCAGATTTCCTAATCCTGATTTAAACCATGCTTTCAATTTCATGTTTATAGCTTAGAGAATGAAGTCTGTCATACATTCTAATATTGACAGTCAGTTAGTCCAGGTAAAGAATAAAAAGAGTTCATTAGCATAATCTGAACTCTTGGAAGTAATAAGAGTAGAAGTAGATAGTTTGTTTTTGCTTTAAAAAATAAAGAATGTCAAGGGTTTTCCAATTCAAGTGCATCCAAGGAAGAGAAAATGTTAGGCAAGTAGGTTGGGTAGGTAAATATGAATTTGAGCTAATCATGTTTTTCAGATTATTGATATCACAACTTCAAAGAAGCATCGACAAATGAAAGAAGTAAAAATCTTCCCAATGTATGAGGCACTGGTCTCCATAAAACTAGATATATAAAGTTCTGGACACCTCCTGAAAAGGATTTGCCCTCCTCAAGTGGAGCCACTGTTATTTATCAGTAATTTTTGCCTTTTTAGATGACTAAATGTTTATCCTGGATTTCTAGAAACAAAATTCATGAATATTGTGACTTCTAGAAATCTCACTGCCTTCTTTATCCTTAGGATATTTTTTTCACTATTTCACTATCCCGTCATGTCCTGCTCAGCTCACCACTCCTAGAAGACCCATCATGGGCTCATAGCACTCATTTTTTCTATGTTTTGTAACCCTTGACCTTAGCACTCTATTTTTGGCTTGCCTATTTACCTCCACCTGACACCTAGAATCACTAACCAACCTAATCACTCTTATGTTTCCTGGATACATCAAGCATTGATGGTCTCAAAACTATCTTTGTAGGCTCTTTAGATAAGTCAAGTACATTGGATTTTGGATCTTCAATACATCAAAATATCAAAAGCTCTCTTTTTTATACTTAAGAACCCAAAACCAAGTTTTCAGTCAAAGGCCAAGTTCAAAGAGCCTCCCACTAGGTCACCTAGGGTTTCATAGGTCATAGGATTGTTTTGGTGTTATATATATATTTTTTTTCCTATGCCAAGAGGCTGCAATCAAAGAAGAAGGAGGAAAACATATTATTGCCCAAATGGATCAAAAAATCCTTCAAGGAAGGCCTCCTTGGTTAATTCACAACTTCTTCCAAAGACAGCTGCCCATCTCAGACATTTCTGTAGGAATAAATGAGATGGCCATCAACAGAAAAAGAGGTAAGGTAAGAGGGAAAATCATCCCTAAAGACAACCACATCAAAAGAGAGGTAGCAGGCCTATGTACAAAAATAATTAGGGTTTTGGGATTGATTGGAAAAAATAGTGTTTCCAAGCAAAGAACCAGTATAAAGGCCATGAGGACAGAAGGAATAACAACACAACCAAGCACACAGTGAAGATTTTCAGAAATAATAAATTGAAAAGGTAAAAAGGTGAGGCGAACTGAACAAAAATGAATGAGCTTGAAAGGGCTATAGAGAACTTAGAAGACAACACTAATTATTTGTCTCTAACAACCCTAAAACCTAACGTTTGGAAGGGTAGGCAAAGCAAGTCAACTGAAGAGAATAAGTCCTCCTTCCTAACAGCAAAAGGTCTCCGAAGGCTTTTCAAGGTGGTTTCTAGTTTTTGTCAAAATAACAGTGTCTCACTGCACCAAAAGGAGAAAGTACAAAGAGTATCAGTGAGGAAGATAAAATTTTCAAGTGCAGTCAAGTGTCCTCAAATGATCAAAGGAAAGAAATCATTAGGTTAAGTGTCAAAATGAGAAATCAAGTTGAGCATGAGTTTACTATGAGTAAATGAGCTGTTAAAATCCAAAAATGACTAAGGGGACCAAAAATTATTTCATGGCACCTACAACACATCAGAAGTGGCTAAAGGGAGATAATGAAAAACATGATTGAAAATACTGAGGTCACTATGCAACACATATTTATGATACCTCTGGAAAAATAGTGAGAGGTGAAGAGAACCTATTTTAAGATCACTTACACTCAGGGATCTTAAGGAGGGACAAAACATGTTTTTATCAGTCTCTAAAATAGGGGGAATTGAAGACATGAGAAAGGCTAAAACACAGTGGACCATATAATTCCAACAAGCATCAGTGGCCCAAAGAGAGCCCAAACCCATCATATCAGCTACCTAAATGATCAGCAAAGAGGACGGGGTGAGAGGAAAGTATCATTTATGTGTTTTTTGGTCACCTTCTTCAAAGGGTAACAAGGATATCAGTGAAAATTACAAAGAGACACAAGAGTAGAAAACCAACTTGGTAAAAGTGGGTTTATAAGTTTAAATTTGTCTTCTAAAAGGGTATAAAGTCCATCCAATTATCATTTCAAAAATAATTATCACTTAGAATGAGAGAGAAAACTCTCAGGATAAAAAATCAAAATTTTCTAACTGTTCTGGGCATTTTCTCCTTGACGCTGCGCAAATAATTGGCGTTGTGATAATCGGCTGATTCCATGTTCAAAACAACATGACGCTATGCTAATCCGGGCTGGCACTGCGCACAGACCCGACTGGCAGACCTGCACGCACCCGGCGCTGTGCTAATCCTCGGGTAGGACTTCCCGACACTGCACTAACCCATGGGCACAACTGTCGGCGCTGCGCTAATGTAGAAAACCTCAAACAAACAAAAATTTTCCCTGAGGCTTAAGGTTACCTTATAAACTTGCCTCCAAGGCCTACAAAGGAGCTAAGAGGCAATGAAGAATCAAATGAAAATAAGGGCGAAGGTGATAGTAAATCAGTCCACAATAAAGATGAATATGGTGATGATGTTGAAGATCAATAGGACCATGATGAGGTAGGTCACCTGAAGACAAAGGATGATGAAACTCAAGGCAGCATGGATACGTGGGAAGCAAGTGACCAAAGTGCAGAAGGTGGTGAGATGTGCATGATTGAAAAAGAGAGAGCATTCATGACAGTCATGAATCATAAAAACAGTAAAGACAATGACATCCATAATGTCCATGATGATGAGCAAGATGATGAAAAGGCATAAAAGAAAATGAAGCAAATGAAGACCAAGGAAGACAATAATGAAGAGAGTGAAGTAAGGATTTATAACTCCCTCCTCCAAAACATAAATGCACAACTCAAAGACTTAGAAGCTGAGTTGGAAAAGGAAAAGAATGTCATTCATTTCTATCAGATGGAAAACAAGCAAGTGAGTGCCCAAGAGGCCATCTATGAATGCTAGAACACTTAAAGCCTAGAGAAAGCCCTCATTGAAATCAAAACACTAAAAGAGGCTAAGGGTCATGAAAGCCTTGGATTTTGGGCTCAAGATTCTCTACGGGCCTCCCACACTTCATGAGGGAGACCTCCACCAATTTTGAGGGAATTTGGGAAACTTGTTGTTTTTTGAGATTTTGAAGGCCCATTAGCGCAGCGCCACTGGCGCTAAGATAATCCTTGGAGAATCCTTAGAAGGAAAACTCAGCATTTTTGGATTTCTCATCACTAGTACACTTTTCTCATGAATTTTTAGAGAAATTGGAGCAGGTTTGACCCCTCAAAAGGTCAAAAAACCCCTCATTTTCACCTTTCTACCCCTATTTCAGGCCTGGCGTTGTGCTAATGGCAGTGTTGGGATTTTGGATTTTTGAATAGGCTACAGGAGCTGGATTAAGAAACCACAAAAATTTCTAGAAATTATACTCATTAGGCTTTCCAAAGACCCATCACGGAGCCAAATCCGACATCGGGAAGGGGTCCAAAACTTGGTTGCAAAAGTGCCCATTTTCTACTTGAGGTGGCACTACACAAATGGTCTGTTTAGTGTGTTTTTGGCCAAAAGTAAAAAAAACACACTCATTTATTGTAAAATCATATTTTATTGTTTTTTAAGGCAAATCACTCTAGAATTATGTGCTAGAAGTTATTTTGGAATTTATTTCATGGGATATTTTGTGCCTTGGGCCTTGCATGGTCTCTTGTGCATTTATGACATTTATGAGTAATTTTGACATTTTCCAACCCTATATAGAGTTTTTTCCCTCCTTTTTTGAGTTAAATAGAGCATGAGGGCTTCATTTTAAATGTTGGAATTTGATGAGCTTTGAGAGCAATACATGTTTTTTTGAGGTTGAAGGGAAATTTGGTGTTGTGGAGCTTGTGGATGATTTGCTTTGATTGATGATGATGAAGCTTTCTTACAAGATCCCTGAGCTTGGTTAATGGTGATGTGTCTCTAATTTGTTCATGTTTTCTTATTTAGCATTATGTTTCATCCTTCTATATGTAGTAGAACAGAAAATTATAGGCTAAGAAATGTTTTTTGAGGCACTTTAGTCCTTCTTTCCTTCTATTGCCTTGATTTTTTCCTCTATTGGGTGTGTTTAAGGAATTATTAGCTGCTCCTTAGGCCTCCTTATGCTTGTTTATTTCATAAATGGATTAATATGCTAGTTTCCAAATATGTTTTATGGAATGTCTTGCTTATTTGATTCTATCTAAACTCTGTTTTGAAATCTCTCTTTGACGTATTACTTGTTAGGTTAAGCGAAGGAGGTTTTTTTCTGATCTTTCCCTTTTTCCATGCCTATCAGTTTGCCTCAAAGTTCTTTATAGCTTGATCAAAAATGTTTAGGAGTTCCCTCTTTGATTGATTAAATTTATTTTGTTATCTTCAATGTTTTCTAAAGCTTTAAGGTGAAATAACTAGAAGTTAAATGAGTTTCTCGCCTTCTATATTTCATTGGAATGTTTGTCTTGAATGTCTATTTGTTTAAGTATTTTCATTGAGTAAATGGTTTGCCCTATCTCGTGATTATTATCTTTTTGTTATCAATATTTGAAGCCTTCTTGTTTATGGGTATTTGACAAAGGATTCTTAACTTCCCTTTGCCCTCCCTTGTTTTCCCCAAATTAATGTCCATTTCACTTCACACATAACCTTAAGGATCCATTGACCACACTAGATTTTCCCTGTAATGCACTCTAACTCTTTGTTGAGATATCCATGACTTTTATAGACTCCATAGCCCAATGATTTGATTATCTCTCACTCCACCTATTCTACCTATTTCATCTTACCCAACCAAAACAAAAAACAAACCCTACACCTAACAACAAGCCTAAAATCAACCATCTAAAGCAAACAAGTTCACATCCTTTGCATACAACAGAGAGAGCCCTCTCTGGGTCCAAGAAGGCTAGGTCCAAGGAATCCAAAGACTGGTTTCATGTTACCCTGTGCATTTGTTCTACCAATCTGCTAAATCACGAGATCCTAATAGAAATATAGAAAAGCATCCTTATAAGCCCTTAACCTTGGATGTTTAGTTGAATATTCCCCTTTGATTTGTTTGATTATGAGTTCAAAATCTCCTTGAACTGAAATTATTTTGGCACCAAACTTTTTCAAAAGCTGCAATCCTAGGATTAAGGCTTCATACTTATCTGTATTATTGGTTGTTGGCGAGAAAATGGGTCTTGCAGATAAGACCTAGGTTTAGGTTAAGGTCCAACAAGGTGTTTCGCTGTAGTATAGCACCACGCCGGCATTTTCACCCTGCTCCGAGGAGCCGAGAGTCTCACCCGAGGCGTGCTGCGACCTACTAAGGTAGGGAATAGATCAGTATCAACCTAAAAACATTGGTATGGATAAATCAGAGCTATGACAAAGGTCTAAACAAACACAACTTTCCATCAAAGATATCTCTTGGGAATGCATTCAGACTTACAATAAATAAAATTTAAAATTACTGGTGAAACCATTCATTCCAGACCACAACATATATCCAGAACAAAAAACCCTAATTATATTATGAATCAACTATCAACGACAAGCTATTAGAAGGCTCATCAGCATGAGCTTGAACAGAATAGAATACAAGGTGGTCCTATTGGAAAAAGACAAACACAGAGATACAAAAGAGTAGAGAAAAAAACAACACGAACAGAGCTCTCCTACAGCTCCTGTTCCCTGATCTCGTCTGAGCCAACCCCCTCTTTCCACTGGTCGACTGCCTATTTGTTCTGCTGCCAATGCGACTGATAGTTCTTCCTTTCTTCTCGCTCGGCTGTCTTTTGTTTATTTTTGTTAGTCGGAAGTTCTACTGCTTGTTTCCTGCCACACTCTTCTACCATCTATGCTTGCTCCCGCAACAGCCATGCCACATATCCTTTACTCCTTCGCAACCTTGAAATATCTCTGCCTACTGTGGTTGCGTCTCGCCACGTACCCCAACAGGCCCCAACCACATCCTATTGACTCGCCCCGAGTCAATCATTCTGCACTGTTTCCACTTCCATTGGTCTGCTCAGCCCTGTGTCCTGCTCTGCCTGCCTCCCTTCTCCCAGCTATCCAAACAAGGGCCCCAACTCTGGGATCTTTGTTAGAGCTAATACCTTGAGTTCCTAAAAGGTTGTCATGGTCTGTTTCCATCCTTTCATTAGCGCATTAGTTTCAACTATGATTTTCGCGACAACTTATTCTCTTGCATCAGGCGGCAAGTCACCAAACACGGTGTTGATTTGAGTATTGGCCTCAGAGGCCAATTGTTGCATTGTCTGGGCACTAATTTTCACTGGCTATTGGAGCTGCTGGAGGGCTTGGTTGGACGTTGTTGATTTTTCTTCAATCTGTTGTATTTGGACTTCCAAAACGTCCGGTTTTGCATACAGTTGGTCGAGTACAGTCAAGTTCGTGGCCTCCTGGATCTCTCTTGATATTTGATGTAGCTACAGTGAGACCGGTTGTGACTTCAGAGTGAGCGTCTTCGAACATTCATGTAGACCCTTCAGCAGGTCATATGCCTCTTTCACTGCAGTACTCAGAACTTCCTAACTTGGCTCTATCTCTCTGATATCTTTGCTGAGTACACAATCACTAGGTCGGGTAACGCTGGTCGGGCAGCCAATGCGGCTCTGAGCTCCTTATTCTCATTGTGGAGGTTTCTACAGGCCACCCTTAGGTGGAATGAGTGCTTGAATATGTCATATTCCTATACTCCTTCAGGTATCTGTTCAGTGTACTCCATTACGGTAGGCCAAATATTCTGGTTACTAGGTCTAGTTGTTCCTGCAGATTCCCCTTTTATGTCTTCAACTATTCATGCTCTTCAGTAAGCGTGCTGGTCTGTAGTTGTTGCTGCTCGCATCTTTTCTATAGCTCTAAATGAAGTCTCTTAGCTTGTTGTGCTGCTCTTTGAATAAAGTGGTACAGTTAGGCTGTCCCCCATGTTTCCATGCTCTCTGCACCGGAGGTACCCTGAGCTAGAAACCATGCACGAAGTGGCTGTCCACTGGCAATAGATTTTTTTGATTGGGTCTGCAGTGATTGTGGCGGTGTCTAGTGCGGCAGCCAGTTACTGGAGTCAGCCATATGTAGATCGGGTTGCACCTCTTGACCTGTTAGATTAGCTGGCTGGAGTGGACTCTGCTCGGGGAGCGACCCATCTTTTTCTTCTATAGAATGCTCTATCTGATTAATAAGCCCAGTAAATGTAGTTTGCGGAACTAGGGTACCTCTGTTGTACCCGAGTTAACTTCCATTCTGTGGTCTCCATTATTTCTTCTTCTAACTATTGGTTTGCTACTGTGGCTAATGAAGTGGAGGGTGTGGAATTGTGGGGTTCCCGGGAGATGGACGAGGTGGTGAGTGGTAGTTGGTGGTTGCGAGGTGGCAATATGCGAATGCTTAGGAAATCGATGGGGTAGATGGGGTTGTGGGGTGGTAGCCCCCTGGCCCCTTAGGGCTCGACTACCGACTCTTCTCTTAGTGGTACTCTTATACTCAATTTTCGGGGTGGATCCTCCCCTTTGAGATCAAACACTGAGCTAGATACTGCAATCTTGGCCCTTTTTTCTTTTGGTGCCACTACTGGTTTCACAACTTTATTCTTTCTAACCAGCGCTGTAGTAGGTGGGGGTGGTGAACTAAACAGAACATTGGGTATTGGTGCGAATATGGAGGCCGTGCTGGGAGATGGATTGGAATGGGATGCCTGAAACTATGAAAATGTCGGAAATGTAGTGGCATCGCTAGTTAGCACTTGAACTACTTTATTAAAACTTTGTACCTTGGTGTTCAGTTGTTCAATTATTGGGAATAGTTGCAGCTTTGACATCTCAGTCTCTGCCTCTTCTGAAGTTTCTCCCGACAGTGGGTTTGGTAGCATCCCATCGAATATATATGTGTAGACTCCATCCCTGACCTCCATCGCCACTCCTGGCCACGAAAAAACCTCTGTGTGAAAGGATGCTTCGTCAATCTGGAACTTCAAGGGCCTCATCTTGAAAGTTGATTCCGGTACACAGGTTGGCCTAAGAAAATTTTGCTTGTGGGAGATCCGAACCATATCTACTCGCCATATCCATCTAACAGACTTCCTAGAATTCTTTTTTGACTCATCACGATGTCAACCATCTGGCCGTACCAAACTCTAAAAGCTTTTGTGTTTACTTCCTTTGTGCTAGGATCCCTGAACACTTTCCAAGGCACAAACTTCATTGCCAATGGTTGGCCTTCTGCTATCTCGACCGGTACCTGGATGCTTGGGAAGGTCCATTTTCACATGGCTAGTGCCATGATCAAATATCCATAAATAAATCCAGTCGCCCTCTTGTAATTTTCCTTGCAAGGATTGAACAATTCCTTTAGCAAGAAAGAGCACCAATTCAGCCTTGTCCCCTGAACGCAATGCTCCGCAACTGAAATTGTATCCAGCGTGCATTCCCCCTTTAGTATAGTGCCTCGTTATCTTGCTAGAAATTAAGTAGCAGGCGAACTTGACCTTCGGTCTATTGATCAAGTCGATCTTTGCTACTTTTCCCCCTCTCCTAGTGCCATACTTGACATACTAGTTTGTGTCCCCAGATTTCTTCGCTCTCTTGGATACGGTTTGGAACGACGCTAATACGTCCCTCCCCAGATTTCTTCTCTCTCTTGGATACAGTTTGGAATTCCACTGATACGTCCCTCCCCTCCTATGACAGTCTAGTTAATCTATGGATGTCCTCTACATGAATTGGGATTTCCTTCCCCATCCATAGTGAACCGTTTTGGATCCTGCTCAACAAAAAATTTGTGCACTGCATCACAGCACCTTTAATCCCGAACACTGGCAGATTTCTCAAGTTCATTATCGTAGACTGTTGGACACCCCTGAACTTTGGCAGAACTCTTGCTGCTGGCTGTCCTGCTTCTACTGCATAATTATCTATATACACTTGCCTTTTCAGTGCTAGAAACTCAAAAGAGTCTGTAAGGTCTATATCGATCAGTGTTGCACTATCGTATTTTCCCACAAGGGACTCCATCTTTTGAATTCTGCTGTCAATTTCTTGCTCCACAACTGCTGGAATTACTCTGGTCATTCTGGCTCTTCGTTGGTATACTTGTAGAACAAATCTCTCTCTTTTCTCTTGAATTCCTTCTCCTGTGTGCCTTCTCTGCTCTTCTTCTGGTTCGGCTTCTCTTGTTATTTTGGATGTTTTTTATTCTAACTCAGATTTTTCCTGCATTCTCGCGCTTCTCTGCATGCGAGTTATGTAATTAACTGGCACGGGTGAGGTTGATGAGACCCCGTAACTAATTAATTTCCCCCTGGCTTCCTCCGTGGCTACAATCGTGCGATTAGTTACCGGCTAAGGTGGGTTCTGACATTGCTGACTGTGGTTTTGGGATTTGGGCAGACGTGACGACTGGTGGTTATGTCTAATTATGGAAAATTTATTATGGTAAGGGTGATTCTAATTATGGCAATTATTTCCAAATCCTGGTAATCCTATGGACTGACCCAAGTAGTACGCGTAATGATGATGGGCTGAAATTTGACATGATTTTCTATCTGACGTGGATGAAAAGTTGGGCACTACCTTTCCCCGACCACAATTGGTTGCATTTCGGTCTCCGCAACATAACCGCATTTATTTTTATAGTGTCACTTTAAGTGTAAATCCTATCTAATCTCATCTCGAGTGTGAGAGAGTTATTGATGCTACTCTACCCTACTAACTCCTCTCAGTTGCGAGAGTTATTGGAATTGAAATGATTAAATTACTCTTGGTAGGGCTTCAGGCGTGCGCCATTCACCCATCCTTGTAGAACTTGGCTGTTCAGTTGTGCTAACTGAATTGCTCCTGAATCTTTGATTTCTTTCACATGAAATGGACCTAGCCAATGCATCTACAACTTTCCTAGGAATTTCTGGTATGTTTTTTCATAGAGTAGAACTTTCCCACCGACCTGAAAAGTCTTGTGCTTAATGTACCGCTCATGCCAAGCTTTCTGTCTCTCCTTTTGTACTGTCTAGTGGAATTTGGCCAGAAATCGTCCTTCTTCAAGTTCTTGCAACTCCTGCAATCGCTCCTTTAGCGATTCTTCTTTAGATAACTGGAGTGATGTTGCGATTAGAAGGCTTGGTATGATGAATTCCACTGGGACTACTGCTTCTCTCCTGTATACTAGCTGGAATGGTGTTTGGTTTTTTAGTTGTTTTACTGTTGTTCGGTATGCCCACAAAGTTGCTGGTATTCGCTCATCCCAGTCATCTCGTTGCGCATTGCATATCTTCGTCAAGCCCTTCTCCATTATCTTGTTGAAAGCTTCCACTGTACCATTGGCTTGCAGATGATACAGACTGCTTTTATGGTGTTGTATCATGAAGCTTTCCAGCAGGTATTTAATGGTGTCATTGATGAAGTGGGTACCGTGGTTGCTGGTCAGGCTTTATGGACACCCAAATTGGCTGATTATATTTTCAAATATGAATCTGGCAATAGTCTCTGCCGTGCAATCTTTCACTGACGCTTCTTTTTCCCACCTCGTCAGGTAGTCTGTCATCGTTATTATGTACCTCGCCTTTGAGTATCTTGCAGCTGGTGTAATTGGTCCTACAAAATTGACTGCCCACTTTTCGAACGACTGCAGTACTTTTATCGGATGCAGCAGAAGCTCATCTCTGTGGGATGGCCGTCCCGTCCACTGACAAACGTCACATTTTTTAACAAATGTTTTTCCATCCATATGCACTATTGGCCACCATAAACCTACTTGTAGTACTTTTCTTGCCGTTGGTTTAGCTCCCACGTGTCCTCTCGCAACACCACTGTGGCATTCCCATAGTACAGTTTCCCTTTTGTGGTCCAGGACACATCTTCGAAGAATCTGGTCCAACCCCATCTCATATAAGTGTCCCGATATTAGTTAATACTCTGCAGCTCAAACTACCAGGTGTCTTTTCTATATTGAAGTATATTCCTGCGGACACTGCCCTGTCATGAGGTAGGATGCTATCTCATTGAAGTAGCATGGGATGGCTTCTACTCTGAAAAGATCAGCATCTGGTAACTGATCATCTAGAGATCCTCCATTTTCTCCATTCTCTAGTCAGGACAGGTGATCAGGCCCTACGTTCAGTCTTTCGGGCTTTACAATCACTTCAAGGGTGAACTCTTGAAAGAGTAGGAGCCATATACAGATTCTCCCTTCTAAGACGGGTTTGTTTACTAAATACTTCAACGCTGAGTGGTCTGTGAAAAATTTGAATGTACCTCCCAATAGATAGTGGCGGAAATTTTTAAGAGAGTACACCATTGCCAATGCCTCACGTTCTGTTGTGGTGTAGTTTTTTTCTGCTATGGACAACTTGCAACTAGCAAAATATACCGGGTGATCGACTGAAGTGTCTCCTGGTTGAGCCAAGACTGCTACGAGCGTGATGCTGGAAGCATCGATGTGTACATAAAATTGTTTTTCCTAGTCTGGGTGAACTAATGCGCACTCGCAAGCTTTTATTTTAGGGTATCCAGGGCTGTCCTGCAACTGTTCGTCCACTGGAACTATTTATATTTCCTCAACACCTTCTCTAACGGGGCCGTTATCTTCACGTAGTTGTGGATAAATCACCGGTAGTAACCTGTGTGGCCCAGCAGTGATCTCAGTGGTTTTACTGTTTCTGGTGCCTCCATGTTGACTATCACCGCTACTTTGGCTGGGTCTACGCAAACGCCTTGGGTACATACCACGTGCCCTAGTAGTGTTCCAAACGACACTGCAAATGTACACTTTTTCAAGTTCAACGAGGTCTACAGTTGTCGACATCTATCGAACATTACCCTTAACAACATTGCATGATCCTTTAGTATGCTATAGACGGTCCATTCTTCCATGTAGACCTCTAAGAACTTATGGATGTATTCCCAGAAAGCGGCTATCACGATGCGAGAGAATACTGCTGGTGCATTTTTCAATCCAAATGGCATCACATTGTATGTGAAAGAGCCCCATTCGGTGGTGAATGTTGTCTTTTTCTTATCTTCCTGTGCTATCCTTACCTGATGGTATCCTGAGAATCCATCAGTGAATGAATATGCCTCATTCCCCACAACATTGTCTAGGACTTCGTCACTAAACGAAGTGGGAAATGGGTCATGGATACAAGCATTGTTTAAGCTTCTGTAATATACATAGACTCGTATCTCAGAATTTTCCTTCTTGCTCTGTATAACTATAATACTTACCCATTCTGCTTCCTCTCCCGGGAATATCAATCATTCTTTCAACATCTTGTCGATTTTTGCCTTAACCTTTTCCTTTACCCTTGGATTCAGACGATATGGTCTATGTTTCACCAGCGTTGCATCAGGTTTCAATATTATCTGCATCTCCCCCATATCCCCTTTTATGCCCTTTAAATCCGCTACTGATGAAGGGAACAAGTCCTCATATTCCTTCAGCAGACTAAATATTTCCTTAGTTGTTTGGTCATCCCAATAGTCTCAAATCATTGCTAGTTTAGGCTTGTCTTCTGTTCCAATATTTAATTTCTTGGTTCTTAATGGTAGTAGATGGATTCCTTCTATCGTCAGCTCTTATTTGATATCCCTCTCCCCCTCTGTTTCTTCAAAATACAGGCACCTAAGATCCTCCAGATTGTCATCATCCATCTCAATGTTTATCTTTTGACATGCCACCTTTTGTCTGACACCTTGGTACTGAAGCGACTGCTCATCCTTATTTTGAATATCTGGGAAGAACAGTACCTTCTTGATAGCCTACAAAGCTTGTGTAACCGGTTCTGTTTTTCCTTCAAACAAGAAACACTGCGTGAAGTTTTCCGCAACTTCTTGCCATTTTCTGGTCCCTCTTTTCTTCTCTTCCGTCAGGTACAAGGCCTATGGAATTAAGTCCAGAGAGTGGATAAAACAGTGTACCCACATTTCTTCTGGATATCCCTCATTTCTCCATTGTTCCTCACATTTCTTCAGATGGTTTCTGGGGTCTGAGTCCCCTTGGTATTTCTCCTTACTCCGGGGTCCTTCCTCTTCTTGAAATATTGCTTTTAATGCTGCCACAACTTTTTCCCATTGCGACAACGAGTTGCGATGATTAATCCACCATATTGCAGATGTGGACTGTAATGCCATGTCCATCAGTGGTACCCTGTGGCCTTCTGGTACCTTATCTTCTATTTTTATTATGAAAATGTTTACAACATTCATATTGGATAAGGTTGGGTATTCTCGTACCTCGGTCCCGATCCAATTGATTCTTCCAATGTTGGCGCATCTCCTTGTATTGGTTTCATACCCTCCTTGCTGCCAATCATCCCAAGCTATTTCTGATCCCAATTCTGAGCTTTGGATGCTTCTCTAGCTTACAGAGCCTTCTGCTGTTGGGTTAATGTAATCTTCTCTTCTTCCTGCGGTCATTTGATAGAGATGATCTAGAAGTTGAGCATCTTCTTTGTTATCCACATTCTCTATATATCTTGGTCCTTGGTATGGGTTGAGTGGCTGAGTGACTCTGATCTCCCCATCCTCAAAGATCATCAATTCTTTTTTTTATATCTATTATGTATCTTTCCAATGTAGATTCCACCCAAAAATCTACAGCTTGGTTCAAATTGGTGTTTAGCCGATGAAGGGCTGCCAGATCTCCGTGCACCCACTTGGATTGACTTTCCATGACTCTTCTTTGGTTGCCTTGGTCTGAAGCCTCCACAACCAGTTAGAGAGTTCTTTTGGGAACTTTCCCCAAAATATTTCGTAGGTATCACTGGCAGAGTCATAAAATAGAACCAGACTTTTGATCATTTTCTCCTTTTGTCGTCTCATCTTGGCTTGCTGAGTGATGAACTAATTTAGGTGGTTATCCCACCAGCTTCATATTTATCTTTTAAATATCTGAGATACCATGATCTAGCTCCCAAATGAAATTTCAGGTCCCGACAACGAAACCATTTGTTGGCGAGAAAACAGGTCTTGCAAATAAGACCCAAGTTCAGGTTAAGGGCCAACAAGGTGTTCCGCTGTAGTTTAGCACCACGCCGGCATTTTCACCCTGCTCCGAGGAGCTGAGAGTCTCACCCGAGGCATGTCGCAACCTTACTAAGGTATGGAATAGATCGATATCAACCTAACAACATTGGTATGGATAAATCAGAGCTATGACAAAGGTCTAAACAAATGCAACATTCCATGAAAGATATCTCTCGGGAATGCATTTAGACTTACAATAAATAAAATTTAAAATTACTAGTGAAACCATTCATTCCAGACCACAACTTATATCTAGAACAAAAAACTTTGATTATATTATGAATCAACTATCAGCGACAAGCTATTACAAGGCTCCTTAGCATGAGCTCGAATAGAATAGAATACAAGGTGGTCCTATTGGACAGAGAGAAACACATAGATACATAAGGGTAGAGAATAGAACAACACAAATAGAGCTCTCCTACAGCTCCTGTTCCCTCATCCCATCTGAGCCAACCCCCTCTTTCCGCTGGTCGGTTGCCTATTTTTTCTGCTGCCAGCACGACTGACAATTCTTCCTTTCTTCTTGCTCAGATGTCTTCTGTTTCTTTCTGTTAGTTGGGAGTTCTACTTCTTGTTTCCTGCCACACTCTTCCGCCATCTATGCTTGATCCTGCAAAAACTGTGCCACCTGTCCTTTACTCCTTCGAAACCTTGACATCTCTCTGCCTACCGTGGTTGCGTCCCTCCACGTACTAACTGCAACTCAAAAGCTGTTTAATTTCAAAACAAGGGCCCTAACATTGGTACATTGAAAATTCATTTTATATCAATTCCCTTGTTATTTATTAGTTTATGAATTGAAAACCCACACACCTTCTCCTGATCCTTCCTTGCTTATAGCCTCGTCAAAATTCATGTTCCATAAAAGCTCATTTTCTTCATTCAATTTCACAATGTCTGTTTTGATTTCTTCAATCTCACACAAATCAGTTTCTAGGTTTGGGATTTGTTCTTCTACACCTCCATCATTATATAAGATAAAAGATTCTAGGTATGAATGGATTGAATACAAGGGATAGTTTTTTTGTCTGTCTTAACTTCTAACCATGTATTTCATTAGTGTTTCTCTATAAAGTCTTCTTGGTTGCCCAAATATAGGAATGGTAGCATAACTCATATCTAGTTGTAAGGTTCCCTATAATCCCCCCCCCTAGGATCTAGAAAGTAACATTCCATACTTTGGAGGTATGTCTGTTACCACAACATCCATGACTAAGATTTTAGCTAATTTTTCCATAGTGGCCCTGTGCATCAAGTTATGTGATGCACCAGAATCAAGCATAACATTTTGAAGAATTTTATCATGAATATTCAAGCCGACATAAAAAGGAGGAACAAGCCCATCTTGGGATTTAACTTCAACTTTTGGTCCAAATAATAATTCAGGTTGGTCATCATTAAGGTTCACAGTATCTGTTCTTTCTTATAATTTCAAATCCTTTATTACTTGGGTTTTGTATGCATCATTTTTTATCAACTCAGTAAGGGGAATGGAAATTTTAACTTTGGTCAATTTGTTTTCAATCTTGAATGGTTTTGAGGCTTCTAAACTTCCTTGATATTCAAATCTTGTATTTTGGGATTCTCCTTATGAGAGTCTTCTTTAGGCTGACTAGTGGAAGGAATATCAAGTTGAACTTTCTTAGAAACAATATCAGATACCTTTTTGGAAGGTGCATCTACAATATCTTTTGGAGAAGTATCAAGATTTTTCTTTGATGGATTATAACCAGTTTTCTTACTCCTCAAATTATGTTGTTTATGTACCTCCATACTGGAATTATAATATCCCTATTTATAGTATTCATTTTCTCATGGACTGACTTTAGGTTTTGAAAGTATGAATATGTCTTGTTCTTCTTGATTTAAGAAAATAGGGTCACTATATTTATTCCCATAAAATTTATTTGGTTCTCTTCAGAGTCTTCAACTAATTCCCCTTCTTCTTCCACATAATTTTCTTGAAATGAGGCCTAATTGTTTGTTGTTGGTCATTTGGACCTCTTTTCTCCCTTTGTTTAATCTGAGGTGGGTTTCTCCTAAAATTAAGGTTCCTGATTTGAGGACCAGGTTGGTTCTCTCTAGGAGGAGCCCTATCAACTATGCTTATTCTTTCCATTATCCTTTCCACAATTTTCACTAATGTATCTAATTTGGCATCAGGAGAAGAAGTGGATGGCTCCTCTTTTATGGTAACTATTTTCTCAGATCAAAGTCTAGCCCTTTTAGCTAACAGATTGGCTTCCACACTTACAACATCTCTATGCATCTCTTCCAAGGTAGTAGGATTCCTTTCACTTAGCTGATAGGGCATATCAACATCAAAGCCATCTAGAAACTTAATCAAGGCTAATCCTTGAAGAGGTTTAATCGTCGATGGGATCGCATTTTAAATGTTATTGAACCTAGTGCAATAATCTTGCACACTTTCCCGAGGGGCTCTCCTAATGCTTTCATATTCTGCTAGAATTTGAAGAGGGTTTTTCTTGATTTCCCATTCGTTGAGAAACATTTGATGAAACATAGTAACATCATTTATAGTGGTTGCTTGTAAATATTTAAACCAGTTTCTTACCTCTCCATTAAGGATTTGGGAAAAAATCTTCATCTTCAAATATTCTTCATATACCTCTTGAAGGTCAAAGTAGTCATTCATTTTTTCTGCATTTTGATGTGTAGTGATGGACCCAGTGCCATGAAAATGAGGTATCCTACTTTGGTATTCCTGGTGCATAGGATGGAGCTGTCCAGGTAAAACCAATGGAGCATACCTAGCTACCATGATTAGTATATGGGGATGAAAAACATATGAAATTGTAAGAGGTGTAGATGTGGAAGGGATTAAAACAAGTTGGATTATGGTTTGTGATGTTGATGGGGAGGTAGTGGAAATTGTTGAAGAGATGGATCTAGTGGAAACATGATGTAAAGATTGTGTTATGGGAGAGGAAACATAGATTGATAGCGATGAAATTTCAACTGGTTGTTGGATGTACGCTTTACGGACAAATTGTTTTAGGCATGTCACTAGGTCTTATAATTTTTCAAACTGTTGGAGAGCTTATTTGTCAAAATCCTGATCTACTGATTGATGTTCATGTATGTATGTTCCTAACATAGACTCATCAAAGATTGTTTCTGCTAAAAAAGTTTCATATTTAGTTCTAAACAAACTGTGTTCAAAAGGTAGATCAAATTGAACGTTTTATATGGTAACAAAGCTCTCTGGAAGAGAATTTTCTCTTGGTAGAGTACTACTACTCCCTTGACTCTCAGTCAAGATTTTCTTCCTTGTCAATTTCAGAGGGTTATCCAAGATCTTGGGAGGTTTCAGATATGGATGTGCTCTAGTATGAATTCTTTTAGGAGAAATATCTATATAAATATTTAACACACAATTTCATTATGTACAAATATTTACAACCTCAAAAACATTAATTTTCTAAAATATGAATCGTAAATGCACTCAAATAAAGTTTTTGAACTAGGGAAACAAATTTTCAAACCAAGGTATGTTCGTCCCCCATTGTTATCACTGGAAAATCAGACAAGCAAAAGACATCATGAAATGTCAAGCAGAAGGATTTATAGGGCTGAGAAATATTAGAGAATTTAGAAAATTTAACTTTCTCTAAGGTCAAGAGGCAAAATTATCAAATTACGCACATAAGACAAAATAAAAGTGCGCTCCACGCACATTTTTCTTCGATAGAAGCACTGGTCTCTGTAAATTTCCCTCAATAAGCCGTGCGGTCCTGATTATGGCGGAAGGTCACCATCCGAGACCACTTGGCACACTTCAAGAAAATATTCTCCACTTGAGGTCACCCAAGGACAACCGCCTAGAGCCACCTTGAGACCTCAGGTGAGAACAAAATGGAATCAACCACCACTCTTGGGTCACTATCCACAATTTTACCAAGAGAGGGAAGAAGCTTTGAATTTTTCCTATAAAATTCCACCATGAGAAGAACGATTCAAAACACATTGTTATGTTGGCCAAATTTCCCATGAGAAAACTAGCAGTGTATTGTCCAGGAAACAATAGAGTGAAGGGATTCAGTTGTTGGACATCCAACATCTCAATCTCAAAGGATAAGTGCACCAAGTGTCTGACATCCAATCACTCGTTCGAGGAGAAGAGAGAGGCTTGCAGACAAATTAAGGGGAGAGCGCTCCTTGCTTTGGGTATTAGAGCTCCATAGCTCTAAGGACTCACTCCAAGTGTGTAACGTTCTACCGCTTCTTTACCACCACCAGCTAATAAGAGGGGATTCGTTCTCCATTAGGATTATTAGCTCATTTACTCGATTGAGTTTGTGTTCATGTGTATTTATTGTTTTGTTTCCTCTTCTTGTTTGTATCATTCTATGTTCCATAAACTAGTTTTTTCTACATTTTATGATGTTTCACTAACCATCTAACAACTCTTTTTTTTCCCAGTCACCATTGCTTGTAGGTTAGCAATCACTCCTATCAAGCATCAGTGTTTTTTGTACACTTGTGTACTAAACACACCAACACAGGATTGGCCAATCCACTTATTTTTCCTCTTAAGCTAAGTGGTTGTGTTTTTGCAGAACCTCTTTTCTACTCAGGATTGCTGCAAGACCAACTCTCCTCTTCCTCAAATTCTCTCATTCACCCTCTGTGAAGAGATTCAGTTGAGGAGATTCGAAATTTTTATGCGTAGGAAAACCGCGTGCATTCAGCACAGACAGATGTGTCAGTCCATGTGCATTCAACTCAGGCAAACGCTTAGAGTCGCATGCCTATGTAGAAAATTTCCGCGTGGAAACCAGTGAAACATTTTTTCACTAGTTTTCTTAATTTTTTACAAGTGTAAAGTGGCTAGCAGCCCATAATAAATCTTCCAGCACTGTGTTTTGGTGTCCCTTGATTGTTAGGACATGTTTTTAGTTGCACTTTAGTTTTAGCTATTTGCATAGTTCTAATTTTTAGTTTATTCTCACAAATTCACATTGTTTAATTAGGAGGCTAGTAAGTGGCTAAAATCCACCCATGCTATCTAAATGAACTTATTTAGTGATAATAGGCACCAAACATGTAGGATTAAGTGGCCCATATCCATGCATGCTTAGCTAATTTCCATTTTTTTCTCCAAATTGTTGCATTAAATTTAGTTTAAATTTTGTATTAGGAACCGGGACTAGGATCAAATTATCTAAGAAGGAAAGTAATTTCTTCTGCCCTTGCACCTCTTGGTGACCCTGGGAATGCATATGAACACTCTCTTTTGATAGTTTTCCATCTCCCTTTAGTCCAACATTTAGTCTAAATAGGTAAAATTGTAAGCGGCCCATTATCTGTGCATCATTTACATTTTGAAAGGAACAATCAAAACATAGTTTAATTAAGAGGGAGTGTAAAGGATCATCGCATATCAGCTTCCTACAAAAATTGTGATTCTACACTTTATCACACACATTGCCACACCATAAGAAAATTAAGCCACCTTAAAGCTAACCATTAATCGAATTCATTAAATCTCCCCACAGGGGACATAAGATAATTAATAGTTCAGGTTAGGACCATTGGGGGTATGCATACAATAAGTCGCCATGGTCAGTTTACATTCTTGAAACATAGAAGTTGAATTTTTAGGGAGCTTTAAACCCGTCTATCTGCCCATGGAAAATAATTCCTGAGCGCCATAGAGACTTGATTCAGAGGGGTTTAAGCTTAGGCCCAGTGCATGCGGTACTATTTGGGGCTACCTGACAAATCTAGTGCTCGATACTGGTAGATGAATACCAAGAAGCTTAAGAATCGAACGTTCACATGGGACGATGGTACTTAGTGGCAAAATCTAGGGCATCCTTCCCTATAGGTGACGGTTTAGGCAACACTAGATCCACTTTTCATTACCTTGGTTGATTCTTCGGTACTGGAAAGCGTCGCCAGTTCTTTTGATAAGTTGGCCCTAGTACCCACCAGAAGATATCTTTGCAAGGCCCCGTTACAATTGAGAGTGTGTGGACGATTAGGTCTTCTAGGATTTTTTGAGTATCACACGCAAAACAACAAAAACCATTTTTTGATTAACTAATCACATAGGATTAATCTAAAGGGAAATTAACCTTTCATTTTTGCTTTGTTTTGTGTATGAGATCACTTTTTTATTTGATATATAATCTCTCTCCTCTCATAAAACTAAAAAATATTTCCAAAATAAAACCTATTCGACACCATAAAGGACCCAACGGGACCTCTTCGATCTAGACACTTTTTGTACCTCCCCCCATTAGAGGGAGGAGTTCCAGGTATTTTTCCATTAAAGCGTCAAAGACGAATTACATCCACCCTTATTGGTTCATCCTTTATCAAGGTGTCTTTATTTGGGAACCCCCAAGGGTCACCCAACGCCACACTGGTGGAAACCCCCTTAGGGTCACCACACGCAACTCCTCCCACAACCCCTAGAGGGGATAGGAGTGCTACCCATTCAGGGAACCGACATAACACACAACTGGGTACGCCACAAAAAAACCCCATACACAACCAGAACCCTGTGTTTTCACATTCTATAATGACGCTCAACACTTAGTTACCTTTCTTAGCATCTTTAAACTTATCAAATCTATCAAATTTAACAAATGACCCCATTGCACACAATCCCACTTGGCCCCCCATGCCATGAAACTCCCTTCATACATTCCAAAGTTCGAAGGGAAGCAAGCAGAAGACCCTAGAAACCATGTAATGACTTTCCACCTATGGTGTTCTTCGAATAGTATTATCGATGATACTATTCGATTAAGTCAATTTCAATGCACCTTAACTGAACCAACCATGAAATGGTATGTGGAGTAGCATTCTGCTACACATGGAAGCTTTAGTTCCCTTGCCACTGTGTTACTTGCATATTTCTAGTTACCCACCCACCACGATTCAGGAATGGAGTTATAGATGCATTTTAGACAAACGACAATTGTCCATATCTCAAACCATCTCCATGAATGTCGATGACGACGAAGTTTGTGTAAATCCAAACTCTACAATCAATTTTTACTGGACCTATTCCTGAAAACTGTCACAATAGATATTTCGAGGTATGTGGCAACTCAAGGACCTACTTCCAAAGAGGATTCCATTAGCAAAGGACAACAACTCGAGCTGATATACACTCAATCAGGATACATCTATAACATCTTGCCTAACGTCCTGCGCCTGCAAACTTATAAATAATTTCCAAGCACGTCAAACACTGTAGACAGATTGATAGGGTCACTGACACAAAATCACCTAGGCAGGAATGTCCCATATACTGCTTACATGTATGATCCTAACCAGTACATCCCGCAACCAGGCTATCATCCGAGTCATCATGCACCTTTCCAGAACATGAAGAATAGGGTGTCATCGTACTATCATCAGCAAGAAGGTCCATACCCTCCTATACAAGGGACACAATATGTAGCTATAAACTCTGATTGAAGAGCTCCCCCCCAGCAACCATATACAAACTAGGGATCGGGACCTTAATATTCCCACTCCCCAGCACATAACCCATCGATGCAAAACAAAACACAAGTGAACTTTGTGCAACCTTCCTAGGCCCAACCACACTAGCCATAAGGCTAGGGGAATCATATTCATCCTCCTCATGTAGTAAGGAAAAAACAAAAAAATAAACAAAAGAGATATCCTAGACAGGGGGGAAATAACCAACAACACCCTCCGTGATCTCAGGCTTGGGGAAACCCCATCTGAAATCAAAACCAGGAGCCAAGAAAATCCCAAGGACAGAAGAAGAGGGATAATCTTCAGACCAACCACTCTTACACAATTTATGGTGTATATGGCCATTACACTCCTCACTGTCCCGAACTCCCCAAACTGAAGAAGCTTCAAGGTAACCGGGGACAAGGCAGACCTACACAACAAACAATTGTAATGCAGGAGCCCCTCCCGCGCCAAGGGGAGGTTAGTACCCAACAACAATAACCGCTCACCGATGATTTCGAAAACAACAACCATGAAATCTGTATGAATGGAAAGTAAATGTTCATTCAAACACAGAATCAAAGTTATGATACCCTGCTAGACACTAGTACGTCAGGGGCTAGCAAGATTTCACCTACAACATTGTTGACTATATAAAAAATTCCTATTGGACCTCTGCCAAAAATTGCTAAAGGTCCAACAAGGTGGGAAGGACACCACTCCAAAGTGGCCCGTAATTATAACATCGTGGATGACTTACCATAGTCCCCCGCTGCCATGTCATCTTTAGAAGTCTTGCAATCTTTCCCAAAGAAAAGGAAAGCCTTACTTTCCACATTAGGCGTAATCAACCCTGAAGATTCACACCTAATGGCTTTTGACTTAGATAAAGCCACCCTTAGGCTTACTTCATTCACTAGAAAATTTGGCCCAATTTCCGACGGCCACTTCGTCGCTATTCTGACACATGGTCATCGCAAGAGCGACAATTCAAGGCCAGAAAAAACGTGGTTAGCCATTATGTCGCAATTCCGACACTTTGCCAAAGTGTCGCAATACCGACAATTTTTCCGACATTTCCAAACAACCGTCGCTCTTCCGACGTTTGTAAATTGTCGCTCTTTCGACGATTGTAAACTGTCGCTCTTCCAACATTTGTAAACTGTTTCTCTTCCGATGTTTGTAAACTGTTTAAATTGCGATGCTTTGTGGTTCGAAGTTTTGAACGTTGCTCTTCCGATGTTTTGTAAAGCGTTGCAATACTGACTCTATGGCTAACCATGCTTTTAAAGCATCGCAAAACTGACGTTGTGCAAAAGGCTCTCTTCCGACGCTAGAGGCGTCACAATACCGACGTGGTTGGCTAACCACGCTTTTAAAGTGTTGAAAAATCGACGTTGTGTAAAAGGCTAAAGGCATCAGTCTACCGACACTTTGAAAGCATCGGTCTTCTGACACTGTGATAACTTTTTTTTTTTTAAATTAAACCCGTAAACATGTAACATTCCTTACAGGTAAGGTGACTGTCCACTGATCAGAATCGACATTCAATTCGACATGATTACCTTTGATGTAATAGTTTCAATCAAATAACTAATGAGGTTCCTAAAACAGGTAAGTGCCTCTGAGAAGGAAAAAACCATCGTTGAATCCAAACCCTCAAATAACATATGATTTGATGATGGAGTCGAAGGATCAGAACCATAATCCAAATTTGCAGTAGATGAATTCGGCAACACGGGAAGGGATCATTCCTTAAGACCCCATGAGAACTTGGTGAGACCTTGATTGCTACCTTTGTGCCGAGGCTAGACATCCATTGTGTTTCCAAGGTCGACAATAACTTCTTTTCCCCTGGGCGTTATCTATATGTGGTATTATAGGATTCTGGTTTAACAATAATTTCGATTATTTTATAGTGATGACCGATTTTCCCAGATTACATTCTTTGCAATTCTTCTGGGTTGCATTCTCTGATTAAGAGAAAAATTTTGGTGCGATAGCAACGATATACTGATGCTGGTGCTATTTCCGGGGCATATGAATTTTGAGCATCTGGTTAACGGTGTGGTCTGTGGTCATGGTTCATTCGAGATCACTGGCCTCTTATTTTTTTGTTTGCATTCTCTGGTGCTTCAATCTCTGTTCTCAAGTGTTTTTTGTTTTCTCTCCCACAATAGAGATATTCTGGATTAAAATTCTGTCTCACACTGATTTATTGTAGTCCTTGGACCTGTCTTTTTTTAGTAACAAGGGTCTTATGTCTTTCCCTTCTATGTACCTCGCTGATATTTTTTTTGTCTGGGCTTGTTGTTTTGGTGATTCCTATATGCTAGCAAGCGATTAAGAATTCATGGGTTGTGTGATCCTTGAGGATGTACATCCTCTATTTTAATGAAGGTTGTTCCCTTTTTGCTTCTTCTGAAAGTACTTTAATTATAGAAATCTTGCAGAAAACTTTAAGATAACACTGAACAATAGGGATAAAACGTAAATAACTTGTGTGTAATTCAAAAAATAATATTAACCATAAAACAATTTTAGGAAAAATAACAGACTAACATTCATATTCATTCATATTCAAATTCAAGCCAATTGACAAGTGTGTATATATTGCACCTATAGTTTAACTTTGTTATAATTCTTTGATAAATTGTGTCAGTCATCTTACAAATTATGCTCCTCTACTTCAAAGTGACAATACGAAAGAAAAGGTTGTCAAGATTTCAAGAATTTATGGAGAAGTTCAACATCAGGTTGTGGTCCTCCACTTTTGAACAGCGCTACACTCATTTCCAATCCAAGCTGAGCGATTCTAAAGTGAACATCCTCTAATCCTTTCCTTCGTTTCTGACCATCAACTACAACCTTTGTAAAGATTAACGTAAAGACAGTAAAGAGAGCATACAGTGAGAATGTTCTTGTAACAGATAACAAAAATATCAACTTTTGTTAGGGATCCCAAACTGATGATCAAAACGCGTTGAAAAAACAATTCTAGATGCTGCAACAGAAAATTTCAATATAAACAGTTCTCAAAAGAAACAAATTTTACCTACAGTGCTCCACTCTAAAATAAAATTGATAGTCATTGTTACTGCCCAGGAAAGGGCCCAGTTGGCCAAAGTTGCCACACTACCAGCAATTCCCTTGACATTAGTAGGAATTATCTGCAATAGAGTAAAGTAGAAAACTTATAATTGATGGGGAACAGAGCATAATCAGAAATAGTAACTGATTGACATCCACATAATAGAACGACAATGCAATCTATTTGGCAGTAAGCTTGATTTTCAGAACATCATAAAGGCCCAAGTTCAACATTACCAGTTACATCCACTCATGATTAGATTCCATATTTTGTTTGCATGTGAGTGATTCCTTGAGAAATGGAAGTCATGATCACTGGTTGGCAAGTGCCACCAGTTTACCACAGGACCATGTCCACTTCTTCGATTATCACAAATATTTTATGGCGATAAGCCTCAATTTTCTCAATTGAAAATTACCCCCATACACATACAATCTGGAGTCCTCTCCAAGAATGCTTCTCAAGTGAAGTTGGAGAAGGCACATTACCTTAGACATAATAATCCATGGGATGGCTCCCATACCTAGGGAGAAGGTGATAATGTAAGCCTGCCAAGGAACACCACCAATTGACATTAAGTGAAGAAAACCATGAGGCATTTCTATTATGAAAATGATGACTACAATGAAGACATAAACGTGAAGTTCGTAGGTAATTTGAATCCAAAGCCTACGAAGAGACCAATTAAAGCCAAAATATTGGCTATATGGGAAACTGCTGACATTGGATCTGCAAGAATGAATGAGGAAATTATATCAAACTCAGATATCATGATCTAGCACCCACCCAGTTTTCATATTGGTTCCAAACACATATATAGACACTTAGAACTAGCTAGTTGATGTTTTCCCACTCTTATTGTCAGAGAATAAAGGAATGAACTTTGCTGCAGTAAACCAGCCAAAATACAAAAAATATCCATATAATAATTGCAAGATTTAATTTTAAAAAAACATCATAAAAATGAAAAATACAAAAACTCAAAGAAGACAAACCTGGTTTAGAATGAAATTTAGCAGAAGTAACAGGTGTCCTTGGATTCATTAAATCCCACCAAGCAAGGCTTCCATCCTCGTACCTATCAATGCCACACCAGAAGGTGAAAAAAAGATAAGATTCAGATAAACACCAGAAGGAGAACAAAAGATAAGATTCACATAATGTTGTAATGCTGCACAACCTTCATTAGAGGAAGTAAAATGTTGACAATTAGGGATAAGAACCTTGCCAAACCTTTAGGTAAATAAATATACGAATGGCTACATGTTCGCAAGTAGGGTGGAGAACCAAAGAGTGTCGTGACCCTAACTACGATCTTTTGGGTTGAAATATGCTTGTCATCACTACACAACTAAAGAGAGCCAACAATGTTCCAAGTACAAAATTAAAGAACATGTTGAGCTGTGACATTGGAGTTAAATAGTGAGCACACATACTTAAAACCAAAACCCTAGTAAGAATTCATAGAAATCACTATAGCTTCCCAATTCCAAATACACCATTTGTTAAAGGCATTGTCATCCAGCATTCTATGCAAAAAGACAATATCAAAGAGAAATTGAAGTAATCCAAATCTTCAGAAGACAAGTTAACATTACAACCCCTCTCCCTACAAAATCAAATACACTTGAGAAGGTTCAAAGGGAACATTTCCCCCAATATCTACTGATATCGTATCAAAAATATGGGTCACAGATGATAGAGAACCGATAGAAGACCCTTTGGGTGGTGTAGCAAGCACTAGATCCTCTTGAGATTGACGAACCATGTTAATAGTTAGCTACTCAATCATACAAGGCAAACCCAAAACCACATTCTAAATGTACCCATAAAGTGAAGTGTAATGTTATATTAAAAAAACATCCAGTAAAACCCTTATAGCATAAACCACTTACCAGATATCCAACCTTCTGTTGTTTGTAAAAAATACAGCAGTTAATGAAAATGGGGAGGTTTCCAGTCGAGAGGATTCGGATTCAAGCTTCTGGCAGGAATGAAGTTGATCTACATTACTACCACCACCACTTGCTAAGGTAACATCAAGGGAAAATCGCTGCAGCTGTACAGGGCATTTTTTTCCATGCTCAGAGTTCACGAGAACCAGGCTATGTACAATGTTTCCATGAGAAATGTAATATATTTCAGGCCTACAACCATCTATATCTCATAACCAAGATAGCGTAGAATAAAATAGCGAATTTGAATGGGATAAAACAAGGGAAATACCAATATAATTCTTCCAGAAGAAGAGAGCATTCTTCCACAATCGATTTCTCTTCAGATCTCCCACAGATTTCTGAACATCGGCAAAACTCGAAATATCTCCACTAGCCATTATGGCTTTCAAGCCGTTAATGGACTGTGGCCACTTTAGGGTTTCAGAGCGTCCATGCTTCTGCAAGAATCTAGAAAAAATCAAGCATCATAGGGCAGAATGGAATCATGCGAAAGAAGGCATAAAGGTCGAACAAGCTGAGCAGGAAAAAAAATTGAATAGGTCGATTAAGAAAATTTGAATAGGTGGAATAGGGCACGTGGGTAAGGTAATTAGGCTAATTTTTTGGAATTTAAAAAAATAGGCCAAGTTAGGGATCTTTAATCATGTATGAATTGATTAATTATGAATTAGTAAATTTAATTAAAATTGTTTTATATATTTATTGTAAATTGTTGTAATATTTTACAAAATAAACTTATTTTATTTTATTTAAAAACAATTTATCAATATTTTTGGTTGTAAAAATCATTACTTATATCATTAATTGAAAGTAGGCCAAGGAATTATGTGATTGATTGAAACTATGACATGAAATCATATGACAATTTCAGACTCAAACATTAGTGAATAATTTATTTTATTTAAATTATTTTATATATTTATTGTAAACTGCTGTAATATTTTACAAAATAAACTTATTTTATTTTATTTAAAAACAATTTATCAATATTTTTGGATATAAAAATCTCTACTTATAATATTCATTGTAATTTTTCGTTGTAATTATTATTTATAAGTAATAAAAAATATTAATAAATATAATATTTTTAGGTAGAATAATTAATTTCATCATACTTTATAGGTTCCTTCAAAATTACTTTCATTATTACCATAATTATTCAACTTCATTAGTTGATTGCCAATATTTTCTTCCTTATTTGAATCATCCTTAAATAAACCTTATAGTAATTTTCATAATGTTTGTGTATGGAGATAATTCTATGATTCCACAACCATTTTCCATAGAGTTGTTCATTCAAGGGATACCCTTAGAGTACCAAGTTATGAATATTCCAACATATTCCATATGTTCTAAAATAAGTGACATCTTCTTATTGATTTCTTACACTTGTTGTGACACTTCCACTCAACCACCTGAAGTATTTAGCTAACACTTTTTTTGTTTTCATCTCATTATTCCAAGCTGGTCATAATCACATGAGTTACCATCAATTATCATCATTAGAAATTTTGCAAGTTTTTCCTAAAATTTACTAATTAGTCTACAAACACATGGTAATAATGGCATTACCCACAAACACATGATACCCTCATAACCTAGTATTGTGTGCTAGGAAGGCTTTCCAAAGAAGTTGGCTGGCATCACTATGACACTATTACGGAATTAGAAGGGAAGAGAAAGGCAAAGGCTCAGGTATCATATGAGAGAAGGAAGAAATTGGAAAAAATGAGATCAAAAGCAGTGGAGTTAGCCGAAAAGAAGCTTGGCCCAGAGATGGATAAGATAAAACTTGACAACATATTGGTCAATTTCCTTGACCCTTTATTGGTTATTCAGAAGGAGTATGGATACACCACCGTTAATATCAAGGTAACCGGCCCCTAGCAGATCAAGGGCTACAAGTTGTAGTCTTCGTCTAAACATCAACATACCACAACCATGCTTACAACCAGAAGCCTTCTCACATTCATGATCTGATTATATAGTGAATTAGAAAAAGGTAAGAAAACAATTACTTCTTCAAAGCTAATTCGAATTTGGAGGGCTTAGCCAGGGATTGGGGGTTAAGGGTTAGGGATTTAGAGGTTATAGGTTTAGGGTTTAGGGGGTTAAATGGGTTAGGGGTTTAGAGTTTTATGGTTTAGGGGGTTAAATGGGTTAGGGGTTAACGGGTTATAGGTTTAGGGTTTAGGGGGTTAGGGGATTTAGCAGTTAAGGATTTTAGGGGTTAGAAGTTAGGGGCTAATGGGGTTAGGTTTTAGGGGTTAAGGGTTTATAGGTTTAGGGTTTAAGGGGTTAGGGTTAAGGGTTTAATGGTTTAGGGTTTAAGGGGTTAGGGGTTAAGGGTTTATAGGTTTAGGGTTTAGGGGGTTAAGTGGGTTAGGGGTTAAGGGTTTAGGGGTTAGGGGTTAAGGGTTTAGAGGTTTATGGTTTAGGGGTTAAATGGGTTAGGGTTTTACTAGAGTTTTAGGGGGTTAAATGGGTTAGAGGTTGGGAATTAGTGTTTAAGGGGTTAGGGGTTAAGATGATAGTTTCATTGGTCTCTGTTTGTGCACATTTTAACCTTCCGAACAAGGAGGAATTAACCCAATCGTAGGTCCCAATATGTCATGATATAGATTAACTCTAGATATATATGAGAAGGAATAACCAATACTCCTTCTGAATAACATACTAAGGTGCTCTTGACCAGAGTATTCAGATTTAAGGAAATTTTACTGTTCTATTTGAGATGGAATGACATTATTCTCTTGAATTGTACGATTTTCAACAAAGCTACTATAAAATGAGTTTATGGGAATCATATTGAATTATAGGATTTCCAGTGAACCTACTATTGACTGAATAAAGTACAGGGACAAGTTCTATTTGTTAAATCATTTGTTGAGTACAGATTGCTACTGCTCATAGATGAGGTTTGAAAGGCTATGACACTAAGGATCCAATTAGGATTGTGGGCCAGAGGAAAAGGTTTGTGGGTTCACAACATTGAGGAGCCACAATCTAAATGGTGGCCTACAATGGGATCCTTGCACAAAAATCCAAAAAGTGTTGTCACGTTGTTTCATATTGCTTTCACGGATTCTTGTCAGAACCACAAAAATGTTTAATGGCTACATGTAATTGTGACATGCAAGAGGCATGATGCCCGTGTCGATGCCTTTTTATGTGATGCCAACAATAATACTTGCTGATGCAGACACTTAAAACACTCTTGTAATTATGCACGAGCTAGAGTTAGTGCCTTGTCTTAGATCAAGGCTAAATGATCACTTTAGAATCTAGGCTACTGTGCACACAGTAACTAAAGGGATATTAGTGAAACCAACAAAAGTATTATAGGATAGTAGCAAAATTGATAGGGGCACCCTCGAATGAAACGACCTGATCTGAACGCACCCGGTCAGGCGACCTCACACGGCGGCACACGGCACGCCAAAACGAACGATGCCACAAGGGATCAAATGGAAAAAGGGCCACCCAAATGTGCACAAGGAAAATGGAAAATGGCAAACGGGCCGCCCGAACGTGCACAAGGCACACGGGCAGTCACAACTTAGCAAAACTGATATAGGCGCCCTCGAACGAAATGGCCCGGCCCGACTCGAACATGCCCGGTCGGGCGACCTCACACGGCGTGACACGACGCACCCAAACGAACGATGCCACAAGGGATCAAATGGAAAATGGGCCACCCGAACATGCACAAGGCACTCGAGCAGTCACAACTTAGAAAAACTGATACGGGCGCCCTCGAACAAAACGACCTGACCCGAACGTGCCCGGTCGGGCGACCTCACACGGCGTGACACATCGCGCCCGAACGAACAATGCCACAAGGGAGCAAATGGAAAACAGGCCACCCGAACATGCACAAGGCACCTGGGTAGTCAAAACTTAGCAAAACTAATATGGGTGCCCTCGAACGAAATGACCCGACCCAAACGCGCCCGGTTGGGCGACCTCACATGGCGCGACATGGCGTGCCCGAATGAACAATGCCACAAGGGAGAAAATGGAAAATAGACCACCCGAACGTGCACAAGACACCGAGGTGGTCACAACTTAGCAAAACTGATACGGGCGCCCTCGAATGAAATAGCCCGACCCGACCCGAACGCGCCTGGTCGGGCGACCACACACGGCGCAACACGGCGCGCCCGACCGAACAATTCCACAAGGGAGAAAATGGAAAATGGGCCACCCGAATGTGCACAAGGCACCCAGGTGGTCACAAGTTAGAAAAACTGATACGGGCGCCCTCGAACGAAACGGCTCGACCCGACCCGAAGGCACTTGGTCGGGCGACCTCACACAGCGCGACACGAAACTGCGCCCGAATGAATGATGCCACAAGGGACCAAATGACAAACGGGCCACCCGAACATGCACAAGGCACCCGGGCAGTCAAAAATTAGAAAAATTAATACAGGCACCCTCGAACGAAATGACCCGACCTGAACACGCCCAGTCGGGTGGCCTCACACGACGCGACATGGCACGCCCAAACGAACAATGCCACAAGGGAGAAAAAGGAAAATAGGCCACCTGAATGTGCACAAGACACTCGGGCAGTCACAACTTAGCAAAATTGATATGGGCACCCTCGAATGAAATGGCCCGACCCGACCCGAACGCACCCGGTCGGCAAATAGGCCACCCGAATGTGCAAAAGGCACCCGGGTGGTCATAAATTAGCAAAACTGACACGGGTGCCCTCAAACGAAACGGCCCAACATGACCTGAAATGCCCAGTCGAGCGACCTCACACGGCGTGACATGGCACGCTCGATCGAACGATGCCACAAGGGAGCAAATGGAAAACAGGCCACTCAAACGTGCATAAGGCACTCGGGTGGTCACAACTTAGCAAAACTGATACAGGTGCCCTCGAATGAAATGACCTGACCTGAACGCGCTTGGTCGGGAAACGTTACACGGTGTGACACGATGTGCTTGACCAAACGATGCCACAAGGGAGCAAAGGACAAATGGGCCACCCGAATGTGCACAAGGCACCCAAGTGGTCACAACTTAGAAAAACTGATATGGGCGCCCTTGAACGAAACAACATGACCTGAATGTGCTCGGTCGAGTGACCTCACACGACACGACACGACGCGCCCTATCGAACAATGCCACAAGGGAGTAAATGGAAAATGGGCCACCCAAACGTGCACAAGGCACCCGGGCGGTCACAACTTAGTAAAACTGATATGGGTGCCCTCGAACAAAACGACACGACTCGAAGGCACTCGGTCGGGCGACCTCACACGGCGCGACACGACGCCCCTGACCAAATGATGCCATAAGGGAGAAAACGGCAAACGGACCACCCGAACGTGCACAAGGCACCCAGGCGGTCACAACCTAGCAAAACTGATACGAGCACCCTCGAATGAAACGACCCGACCCAAAGGCGTCTAGTCAGGCGACCTCGCACAACGTGACACGGGGCACCTGAAAAAATGATGCCACAAGGGAGAAAATTAAAAACGGGCTGCTCGAATGTGCACAAGGGACCTAGGCAGTCACAACTTAGCAAAACTGGTACGAGCACCCTCGAACGAAATGACTCGACCGGAACATGCCTAGTCGGGCGCCGACCTCACACGGCGCGACACGACGCACCCAATCGAACGATGCCACAAGGGAGAAAATGGAAAACGGGCCACCCTAACGTGCAGAAGGCACCCAGGTGGTCACAACCTGGAAAAATTGATACAGGCGCCCTCGAACGAAACGGCCCGACTTGAAGGCATCTGGTCGGGCGACCTTGCACGACGCGACATAGCACGCCTGACTGAATGATGCCACAAGGGAGAAAACGGAAAACGGGTCGCCCGAAGGTGCACAAGGGAACCAGGCTGTCACATCTTAGCAAAACTGATACAGGCGCCCTCGAACGAAACGGCCCAACCGGAACGCGCCATGTTGGGTGCCGACCTCACACAGCGCGACACAATGCGCCCGAACAAACGTCGATGCCACAAGGGAGAAAATAGCAAACAAGCTGCCCAAAAGTGCACAAGGCACTCAGGTGGTCACAACTTAGCAAAACTGATACGAGTGCCCTCGAACGAAACGACCTGACCCGAACGCGCCCGATCAGGCGACCTTGCACAGCGCGACACGGCGCGCCCGACCGAATGATGCCACAAGGGAGAAAAATGGAAAATGGGCCGCGCGAACGTGCACAAGGCACTCGGGCAGTCACAAATTAGCAAAACTGATACGAGCACCCTCGAACGAAACGACCCAACCCGAACGCGCCCGGTTGAGCGACCTCACAGTACGGCGTGACACGGCGCGCCCGACCGAACGATGCGACAAGGGAGAGAATGAAAAACGGGCCACTTAAACATGCACAAGGCACCCAGGCAATTAAAATTTAGCAAAACTGATACGGGCGCCCTTGAACGAAATGACCCGACCTAAATGCGCCCGGTCGAGCGACCTCACACGGCGCGACACGGCGCGTTCGACCGAATGATGCCACAAGGGAGAAAACGGCAAACAGGCCACCCGAACATGCACAAGGCACCTAGGTGGTCACAACTTAGAAAAACTGACACGGGCGCCCTCAAACGAAACGACCCGACTCGACCCGACCCGAACGCACCTAGTCGGGCGACCTCACACTACGTGACATGGCACGCCCGATCGAACGATGCCACAAGGGAGAAAATGGAAAATGGGCCACCCGAACGTGCACAAGGCACCCGGGTGGTCACAACTTAGCAAAACTGATACGGGCGCCCTCGAACAAAACGGCCCGACTGGAACACGCTCGGTCGGGCGACCTCACACAGCGGGACATGGCGCGCCCAAACGAACGATGCCACAAGGGATCAAATGGAAAATGGGCCACCCAAACGTGCATAAGGAAAATGGAAAATGGAAAACGGGCCACTTGAATGTGCACAAGGCACCCGGGCAGTCACAACTTAGCAAAACTGATACGGGCGCCCTCGAACAAAACAGCCTGACCCGACCCAAACGCGCCTGGTCGGGCGACCTCACACGGCGCAACACGACGCACTCGAACGAACGATGCCACAAGGGAGCAAATGGAAAACGGGCCACCTGAACGTGCACAAGGCACTCTGGCGGTCACAACTTAGCAAAACTGATACATGCACCCTCGAACGAAATGGCCCGACTCGAACGTGCTCGGTCGAGCGACCTCACACGACACGACACAGCGCGCTCAAAAAAACGATGCCACAAGGGAGAAAATAGCAAACAGGGCGCCCGAACGTGCACAAGGCACCCGGGCGGTCACAACTTAGCAAAACTGATACGAGCGCCCTTGAAAGAAACGGCCCGACCTGAATGCGCCCAGTCGGGCGACCTCACACGGCACGACACGGTGCGCTCAAACGAACGATGCCACAAGGGAGAAAATGGAAAATAGACCACCCGAACATGCACAAGACACCTGGGTGGTCACAACTTAGCAAAACTAATACAGGCGCCCTGGAATGAAACGACCCGACCCGAACGCGCCCGATTGGGTGACCTCACATGGCGCGACACAATGCGCCTGACCGAACGAATATGCCACAAAGGAGCAAAGAGAAAATAGGCCATCCGAACTTGCACGAGGCACCCGGGCGGTCACAACTTAGAAAAAATCATACAGGCGCCCTCGAATAAAATGACCTGAACTGAACACGCCCGGTCGGGCGACCTCACATGGCGCAACACCGCGCGCTCGACCGAACGATTCCACAAGGGAGCTGCAAATGGAAAACGAGTTGCCCGAACATGCACACGGCACTCAGGTTGTCACATGAACTTAGCAAAACTAATACGGGTGCCCTCGAACGAAACAGCCCAAACCAAACGCACCCAGTCCGACAAACTCACACGGCGTGATAAGGCGCGCCCGATCGAACGATTCCACAAGAGAGAAAAATGGAAAATGGGCCACCCAAACGTGCACAAGGCAACTTGGCAGTCACAACCTAGAAAAAGTGATACGGGCGCCCTCGAATGAAACTGCCCAAAATGAACACGCCCGATCGGGCGACCTCACATGGCACGACACCGTGCGCTCGACCGAACAATGCCACAAGGGAGAAAATAGAAAATGGGCCGCCCGAATGTCCACAAGGCACCCAGGTGGTCACAACTTAGCAAAATTGATACGGGTGCCCTCGAAAGAAACGACCCGACCCTAACGTTCCCGGTTAGGCAACCTCACACGGCGCGACACGACGCGCCTAACCGAACGAATATGCAACAAGGGAGTGAAAAATAAACAGGTCATCCAAATGTGCACAAGGCACCTAGGCGGTCACAACTTAGCAAAACTGATACGAGAGCCCTCAAACAAAACGGCCCGACCCGAACGCGCCCAGTCGGGCGACCTCGCACGACGCGACACAGCGCGCTCGAACGAACGATGCCATAAGGGAGAAAACGGAAAACGGGCTGCCCTATCATGCACAAGGCACCCAGGCGGTCACAAATTAGCAAAACTGATACGGGTGCCCTCGAACGAAACGGCCCGACCCAAACGCGCCCGGTCAGGCAACCTTACACAGCGTGACATGACGCGCCTGACCGAATGAATATGACACAAGGGAGCAAACAAAAAATGGGTCATCCGAACATGCACAAGGCACCCGAGTGGTCACAAAAAATGGGTCATCCGAACATGCACAAGGCACCCGAGGGGCGTCCTCGAACAAAACGGCTCGAACCGAACGTGCCCATTCGAGCGACCTCGCGTGGAGCGACACAGCGTGCCTAACCAAATGATTCCACAAGGGAGAAAATGAAAAATGGGCTGCCCGAATGTGCACAAGGCACCAGGGCGGTCACAAGTTAGCAAAACTAATATGGGCGCCCTCGAACGAAACGGCCCGACCCAAACGCGCCTAGTCAGGTGACCTCACACGGCGCGACATGACACGCCTACCCGAACGAATATGACACAAGGGAGCAAACAGAAAATGGGTCGTCCAAACGTGCACAAGGCACCCGAGCAGTCACAACTTAGCAAAAATGATACAGTCGCCCTAGAACAAAACGGCCCGAACCGAACGTGCCCGATCAGGCGACCTCACATGGCGCGACATCGCGCGCCCGACCGAACGATGCCACAAGGGAGCTGCAAACAAAAAACGGGTCGCCCAAATGTGCACACGACACATGACACTCGGGCAATCACATGAAATTAGCAAAACTGATACGGGTGCCCTCGAACGAAACAGCCCAAACCAAACGCGCCCGGTCGGGCGACCTGACACAATGCGACAAGGCGCGCCCGAATGAACGATTCCACAAGGGAGAAAAATTACAAATGGGCCGCTCAAATGTGCACAAGGCATCCTGGCAGTCACAACCTAGAAAATCTGATACGGGCGCCCTCGAACAAAACTGCCCAAACCGAACGCACCCAGTCAAGCGACCTCACACAGCGCGACACCGCACGCTCGACCGAACGATGCCACAAGGGAGAAAATGGAAAACGGGCTGCCTGAACGTCCACAAGGCACCCAGGTGGTCACAACTTAGAAAAACTGATACGGGAGCCCTCGAACGAAATGGCCCGACTCGAACACACCCGATTGGGAGACCTCACACGGCGTGACACGACGTGCCTGACTGAACGAATATGCCACAAGGGATAAAAGATAAAATGGGCCGTCTGAACATACATAAGGCACCCAGGCGGTCACAACTTAGCAAAACTGATACGGGCGCACTCCAACAAAACGGCCCGAACGGAACGTGCCCGGTCAGGCGACCTCACATGGCACGACACCATGTGCCCGACCGAACAATGCCACAAGGGAGATGCAAATGGAAAATGGGCTGCCCGAACATGCACACGGCACTCGTGTCGTCACCACAACTTAGCAAAACTAATATGGGCGCCCTCGAACAAAACGGCCCGAACCGAACGCGCCCGGTCGGGCGACCTCACACGGCGCAATAGGGCGTGCCCGACCGAACAATTCCACAAGGGAGAAAAATGAAAAATTGGCCGCCTGAACGTGCACAAGGCACCCTGGTGGTCACAACCTAGCAAAACTAATACGGGCGCCCTCGAACGAAACTACCCGAACTGAACGCGCTCGGTCGAGCGACCTCACACGGCTCAACACGACGCGCCTGACCGAAAAAATATGCCACAAGGGAGCAAACAGTAAATGGGATGCCCGAACGTGCACAAGGCACCCAAGTGGTCACAACTCAGCAAAACTGATATGGGCACCCTTGAACAAAATGACTCGAACCAAACGCGCCTGGTCGGGCGACCTCGCACGGTGCAACACGGCGTGCCCGACCGAATGATGCCATAAAGGAGAAAACGACAAACGGGCCACCCGAACGTGCACATGGCACTCGGGCAGTCACATGAACTTAGCAAAACTGATACGGGTGCCCTCAAACGAAACAACCCGAGCCAAATGCACCTGGTCGAGCGACCTAACATGGCGCGAACCGACGCGCCCAAATGAAAAATGTCACAAGGGATCAAATTATGGCAAATGGGCCACCCAAACATGCAGTACAAGGCATCTGGGCGGTCACAACTTAGCAAAACTGATATGGGTGCCCTCGAACGAAATAACCTGACCTGAACGCGCCTAGTCGGGCGACCTCACATGGCGCGACACGGCGCGCCCGACCGAACGATTTCATAATAGAATTTTAAGAAAATGCTCTGAGCTAGCTCAATCATTAACAAATAATCTCAAGAAGGTATATCCTTTCTTTCTAAGAAAGGTTTTTTTAAGTGTCAAGAAAAACTCTCATACATAGGGATTTTCGGGTTTAAAGGAAAGATTGTACTTTTTCCTTATTATGTGTTGGATAAATTCTTTGTAACAAAGGTGTGTCACCAATGTAAATCCCTAAAACACTTTTTAAATAAATACCAAGAAACTACGACGCATAAAATTTTGTTTGAACTAAAGGAGATTGATGATTATTCCTTTACCATTCAACTCAAACATTAGATAACTATAGAATTGTTATGGGAATTCGTTGAAAATCGTCGGTATTGCGACACTTGTAGAGAAGCATTGGAATTACGACAGTTTGGGCCAAAACTGTCGCAATTTCGACGCTTCTCTACAAATGTCGCAATACCGACACTTAGAGGTAAGTGTCGGTATTGCGACACTTGTAGAGAAGCATCGGAATTGCGACAGTTTTGGCCCAAACTATCACAATTTCGACGCTTCTCTACAAGTGTCGCAATACTGACACTTACCTCTAAGTGTCGGTATTGCGACACTTGTAGAAAAACGTCAGAATTGCGACAGTTGTGGCCTAAACTGTCGCAATTCTGACGCTTCTCTACAAGTGTCACAATACTGACACTTACCTCTAAGTGTCGGTATTGCGACACTTGTAGAAAAGCGTCAGAATTGCGACAGTTGTGGGCGGGATTCGAAAAATTGATAAATTTTGGGGAAATTTCTGACATTTGGTCAAAAGTGTCGGAACCAAAGTGTCAGAATTTCCGCCAAATGTACTAGTGATTGGTCGCCTTCCAGATACCGGTGTCAGTCCAAAACATCACTATCCACCGATTTATCATTGACAAGGGTGCATCTACATGCATTATGTCAAAAAGTGTTTGGGAGAATTCGGGATCCCCCCAACTAAAGCCATCAAACATCACACTTAGAGCATACGACGAGCACCCTTCTTCTCCCGTTAGTCTCTACCAAAAGTCCTGGTTTGCTTGGCCGAAAAGATGATTCCTATAGACATCGAGGTCTTGGATGCTTAGCTGGATTACAATATACTCCTTGGGCGAAGTTACATGTACGCCATGTATGCCATAACATCCCCCGTCTTCCAGATTATGATGTTCCCCCATGAGGATCACATCATCACCGTCGACCAGTTAACATACCATGACAAGCGAACCATGACGAACACCGATGTTGTTATACTCTATGGAGACACATCTACGGAATCGCTCACATGGTACCAAGAATATGGCCCTGGAAAATTCAATATGTCTTCTATCCTTGGATCATTCCTAAGAGACCCCCTTGTCATACCAGAATCATTCGCTGATCTCACAGGAGCCTCGGTGTGCATGATGTCATCATCAAGCACCGAGACCAACTAGGAGACAAAGACTAGTAGTAATGAAATTGAGGCCACTGGCACAATGGATTCTATATCCTACACCATCACCCGAACTTCTTTTCTATACCCTCCACCTACTTTTGTGTCACAACAAGTTTTGGAAACGGTAGTGTTTCCAAACATATCATTTGTAATACCAGTTTGGTACTTTGTCCCACCGACCACGATGGAAGGCTCGAGCATCACTGCTACAGGATTAACCCCTCTAACTCCTGAGGAGGCCCCACCTGCTAAGGAAACCACCTTAGCCATACCAGTTACAGAGACCCCAGTCACAAAGCCGGTTAAATCGATAAGGAAAACCCCTAAAAAAGGAAAAAATATAGAAAACCCCATCATACCAAGGGAATTACAACCTTGTGCAAGATGTGACATAGTCGGCCACCCTACCCATATCTACCCAGAGCTGGATGAATTGAAACCTCTCCTAAGCTCCGAAAGAAATATCGCGACAACAAGTTCTTGTAAAAAGGAACCAGCCACAGAAAATCAAGGTGAAGCATTGCATACCAACCACGCATGCGCTATATGTAACAATTATGGGCATTACACTCATCATTTTTCAGAAATATCGCAATATAGGGATGCCTTACATGCCCTAGAACAATCATATCAAGAGGATCCCTCCATACATACAAATGGAGAATAACCTCGGGTCATATTATACCTTCAAGAGGCACGACAGTCACCAGAAAGGCTCCCATTTGTTCCTCCTCCTCCTATCCAACGCTGTGCACTTTGTGATGAACGTGACCATTTCATCGATGACTGTGCAACCCTGGATCTATTCCAAAGATGGTATTCGGTTGACCGTGTGTACTATGTTGGCCTATGAGCAACCCAATATTCGTGTCAGATATGTTCTGGAAATCACCCATTACATCATTGTCATTACATCCCTCTATTTTTTTTTACCACTAACCAATTTACGCACGGCCATAGTTCACCTCTCCCTAGAATATGCCTTAGATACATAATCCATGGAAAGCTCGACAACACAGGAGCATGTGACAAGTAGGTCCATTCTCTTCCTGTCACCGGAAAAGCGACCAGTTGAGGAGACCTTAGTCACCCCCACCCGCCCTCCACGGAGAAGACCAACATGTGCATTGTGAAACACATGCAACCATTTAGTCGCCAAATTCCTAGACCTAGAATCGCTATGCAGATGGTTCCCAACCACTTTATCAACCGAGCAGGAAGGGAATACCCATGAAAGACTTTCTTATCTAGTATGTCAGGGAAATAATCAACTCAGAACTGTACTTATATCCATCGAGTGCACCCACTAATTTACATAATTCTTTCATTGGAAATGAAACAATGGGATATCATCTATCTAGAGCTTAGAGAACTTAATGTAAGGAAGATTTCCCCCAGGCAGCCTACCCCATTTCAATACCAAAACATTGGTTGAGTAAAAAAGATGCATTGACCTAACAGGACCCATGTCGAGTCTAGGGTAGCATGCGGGCTATGTGACAGAATCGACCACCAGGTTAATCAGTGTAAATAACTGAAGCACCTCACGAACAACTTTCACATGGTATCCCCTATCCCTCAGAAACATCTCTCTAACCAAGAGAAGATCACACACTACTATTGCAGGATATGCTCACATTTCCACAATACAATAAATTGTGAGCACCTCCCAAGGCTTCGATCAAAAAGCGCAGCATTGAGTCTACACTCCCCAAGAGAGATAGATCTCCTGAAACCAAAAACTTGGAAATGGAAACAGCGGAATATTTCCCCTACACCCAATCCTTTTCAAGTTTCCACTTTAGGGACTAAGATTAGTGTTGGTTCTCACACCATATACTCGGTAGGCACCGTGGTACCATGCACCATTTTCACCAACCAAAACCACGAAACATAGGAATTCCCATTAATGGAAACATTCAGGCTCATTTACACCAAGCACAATTTCCAAATCCTGGAAAATGCAAGTACTCTTGGTATGCCCAGTGAGGAACCTAGACTTCCTCTCACACAAGCTGCCACCATGGAAATTCCTCCCCCACCAAATTCCAATGACACGATACATCATATACGATTCATATCCTTGTGTATCGAAACCATGACTCGTGTTGTCTGCTCATAAATCATAGGGTTCGATTTAGCTGCAACTACAAGAGTATTTGTACCGACGACGGTGCAAACCTAATATATCTGCACCTTATCGACCACGTCTGGTTCCACCACATCGATGATGGAATCTTATTCATGTATGTCGACCAGCTCCATTAGGACCGAACCACCTCCTCATGGCTTCGTGTAGACTCAATCCCCCTTAGATCCTTATTCCACTCAGATGAGGATATTCGAGGCCATGATGGAACTAGATTATCCATGGGATGTGATGCATTACCGCTCATTTTTTCCTCCTGAAAAATTGTCTAGCCCTAACAAAATAGGAAACCAAGAGATTTATGCAATCAAATAAAAATATTTCCTTCCATCGGGGACAGTTGATTGGTTAAAAAATCCCATTTCAGTGCCTAATGCGTTTCAAAGAAGAGAACATGCCAAACATTTCTCCTACCATCAAGGTGAATATCTCTCGAAATCCTAAGAAATTCAAAGAAATTTCATTGGGGGAAACATGTTCTCCAGATGAGATAACCTCTTACACCCATTTTTTGCAAGAGTATCAATATATCTTTGCATGGGACTACTCAGAAATACTAGGGCTTAGTCCCATTATTATATAGCACCACATTGACACTTGGCCTGACATACCACCGGTACGCTAGAAACAACATCAACTGCACCCATCCAAGGAAGAAGCAATTAAATGAGAAATCGATAAGCTTCACAAAGCTGAGTTAATCTACCCCATCGCTTACACATCATGGGTTTCCAACCCTGTTCCCGTCATGAAAAAATAGGGCATCATATCCATCTGTACTGATTTTCGTGATTTAAACAAAGCCCGTCCAAAGGAAAATTACCCTACCCCATTCATCGACTAGGTTATTGACGCTTGCGCGGGACACGAGGCCCTCTCCTTCATAAATGGTTTCTCTGGGTATAATCAAATCAAAATACGTGACACCGACTGGTACAAGACCGCGTTCACCACCCCATGGGGCACGTTCACATACCAAGGATGCCATTCACTCTTAAAAATGCTAGAGCTACTTTCCAGTGGGCCATGAATGATATCTTTCATGACTTGGCACACATCATCCTCGCCTACTTGGTTGACCTCACCGTACGGTCCAAGAAGTGATCTGATCATCTCGAGGATCTGCGACTGGTATTCCAACGATGCCGACAATACAACTTATGCTTGAATCCCCTCAAGTGCATCTTATGTGTCACAAAAATATGAATTATAAGTTTTATTGTGTCCTGAAAAGGAATTAGAGTGAACCCCCTCAAGTTCCAAGCTATCAAAGAGGTACCACCACCTCGAACCCTCAAGAAACTCCAAAGCTTGCAAGGAAAGGCCAATTTTCTAAGACGCTTCGTCCCAGAATATGCCACTTGTGCTTAGGGATTCCTATGCCTCCTTTGTCAGGACATCCCATTCAAATGGGATGATAAAGCCCAACAATCATTTGAGGCGCTAAAAGACACATTATCTTCAACACCATTGATCAGTCCACCAAACTGCGATAAGGATTACATCCTATATCTATCAGCATCTGAGACCGCTTTAGCGAAGGTGTTAATATAGGAGGGCCCTGACAGGAAAGAACATATAATTTATTACGTTAGTAAAACCTTATCAGGGCCCACATTAAGGTATGAGCCTGAAGAAAAGACTGCCCTCGCATTGATACACAGTCCAAAAAATTCGCCACTACATTTTCTTAAGGACTACAATCGTCATTGTAGATATCAAACCCATGAAATACCTACTCACACACCGTTTAATGAACCATAAGTATGCTCGTTGTATATTTATACTGCAATAATTCAACTTACAGTTTCACTCCCCCAGGAGAAAGAAGGATTTAATTTTAGCCAAGTTCATCGTAGACCTCCCAAGTCAGATCAAAGGATCACCAGTCAATGATTCACTACTGGAAGAACATCTCTTCCTAGTGACAACTAAAGACCCTTGGTACAGAGATATTCTCCTATTTCTACGAACCCAAAATTTTAGACCCAAGCTCACCCATGACGACCATAGGCACATCCGCCACCAAGCCCCTGATACCTCCTCATGGGAGATTTCATGTACTGAAAGGGAATCCACATCATTTTACGTCGATGCCTCACTCACAACTAAGCTGAGAAAGCCCTTAATGACTATCACAGTGGAGCTTGCGGTGGCCACCTCTCCAGAATAGCCACTACCCAAAAAGTTCTGCAGGAAGGATATTTTTGGCCCACATTATTTCGTGACTAAATTTCAGCAGCCAAAAGGTGTGAGCAATGTCAACGCTTTGCTCACAAGGCAAGAGCGCCTCCTGCTCCCCTACACCCTGTCATAGTCGCTGGTCCCTTCTGAAAATGGGGGATCGACTTTATGACTTGTAGCCCCACGTTTTCAGGAAACCAAAAATAAATTATTGTGGTCATCAACTACTTCACAAAATGGGCAGAAGCCATGTGACAAAAAGTGTTGCATAGTTTTTTTTCAACTAGGTCATCGCCTAATTTGGTGTACAAAAAGAGTTAGTCTCTAACCATGAAAAACACTTCGAAAACGAGGTTTTCCTGGAGCTATCCCATCACCTCAGATTCACACATGAATTCACTTCACCATACTGCCCCCAATCCAAAGGACATGTAGAAGTTGTAAACAAAGTACTCAAAATGATGTTACAACACATGATGAATAACCACAAAACAAAATAGCACCACATGCTTTTCTCTGCCCTATGGGTGTACCGCACAATAGTGAAGACATCAATGGGGTTCAGTCCCTTCCACTTAATGTATGGAGTCAAAGTCGTGATTCACATAGAACGTGAGATCCCAAACTTAGACACTGTCATTAAACTCCTCAATGACACCCAACATCTAGAGCAACGCTTAGTAAAACTAGAGCTCGTCGATGAAAGTTGACGACAATCGCTCCAACACAACGAGGCCCATAAAAAGTGGGTGAAATAATCATTCGATCGAAACATCACCCTTCGATCATTTATCGAGGGGGAGTTAGTCCTCCTTTACGATGTTGTGAAATAAGCCCTAGGGTGAGGAAAGTTTGAAACATTGTGGAAAGGTCCCTATTTCATAAAACACCATCTCCTAAAGGGCGCATACATCTTGACAAAGGCCGACAGAACATGCCTAATCAACCCCGTCAATGGTCTCTAACTCAAGAAATTTTACCCATATGGGGCAGGAGGGTTCATCCCTAGAGATAACATGCACATAGAAAACTTTGTTTTTGATCATAGAATTGTTCCAAAAAGCGCTCTGGTGTCACAAATGGATCTTCAACCCAACCATTATTTTGGATTCGCTAGTGGAGGATCACGATGGTCTAAAAATTTAGCAGCAACCACCTAGGTCATATACTACCCTGACCGATCTCCATTCTTCACCAATGAAGTATGCATCGGATCAGCTACAAACAATCAGGTAGAGTATGATGCCGTCATAGGGCTCATGAGCGATGTCTTAAATAAAGGCATCCGCTACTTGCATACCTACCTTGATTCCCAGTTAGTGGTTTCAAAGTTAAACCAATAATTTGAGGTATGAGATTCACAACTATTTAGAAAATATTTGCGCGCAAAAATATGAAGTCGTCAATTTGATCATATTACATTCACACATGTACCAAGAAATCAAAACCAGATAGCAGAACACATAGCTAACCACATCCTAGACTGGAATGCATCTCGTATAAACCATCATACATAAAACCAAAAAACAGAAAAATATAGATATCCATCAGTGATACACAACATCCATCAAAACATGTAAACCATATACACATCATCAAGAGCCGAAAAAAAAAAATACATCTCGCATATTTACCAAAAAATATGTGTGAGTAGAAATAACAAGTCATGTATCTAACCCGTAGGTCAGCCAAAAAATACATATACACATGTCATCAAAAATAAGGGAAGCATCCAGATAATGGGTGCTTTCCCTGTGTACAAAATGTCTCTAGGGCCGAGCCCCGCTAGGTGGGGCACCTGGACCTACAATTGCACCTAGTGCCAGTACTGGGGCAGCCGCCAAAACTAAATCCACCACATGGTGCAAAGTCAGGCGATAGCCCCTCTCTCAGGCCATCAATGTCTCCAACCAGACATCATCTAGATCATCGACAAGCCCACGGGTCGGCATACCCTGGGTCAACCTGTCCACTCGATCCCAAGCATCCGCTAATTCAGTGGTTCGAGCCTCAGATGTAGCAAGCTCCTCTGCCATCTCATCCATACGTGCCTCAGCCGCCTCAGCACGAGCAATCACCATAGCACACTCAGCAGCAACAGAGCTGCTAACCTCCTGAGAAGGGCCATCTCCATTGTCGGGTCCTCCACCCTGAGCCTGCACTAGATCTCCCCCCTGCCCCCTAGCCTGGGGCTGGGCTCCTCTAACCCTCCGGTTGGGTTGGTGTCCTACCAACCGAGAAGTGGGCCGCCCAACCACCCCCACATCTTCAAGAGTAAAAAAAATAATGTTAGTATCATCACAATACACATATAAATCATAAATAATCAACAAATGCATAAAATCACAAAAAATCATACGAGCCAGTCCCCAAGCGTACCCAGCAGGAAGACCCATATCCGAGTCTCCCCGATAGTCCATCCCGGAGTATGGAAACTCGAGGAACATATGAGGGTTGGCCTTGAACTAAGCCTCGATGGTCGTGTTCCAATAATGCCATACCTCACCTCCCCCGTTGTGAGGCATCACTGGGGCCCTTCGCCTCATACGAGGGTCTCGATGGAACCCCATAGGCATGGATACCATGGGTCGCAGAAGCACCACTCTCAAACATAATGCTACAAAGAATGCTAGCATAAGTAAATAACATAGATCCTGCTCGAACCTTTGCTAGTTGTGACACCATAACGTCATAACAATGACGGGAAAAGTCAAAGAAATCCTCGGCCCAAAGCTGGTGCAAAACACCAATCTGTGACCCCGATGCCCTATGTGGCGACGATGACCCAGTCAGTCTCACGGTCATATCCAGCACACACCGCTCGGCCAGATCAGTCACTGATGATATAAGAATGCACCCCTCCAAAAGGGGAGCCCCACCACAATGATGCTCCGACCAACGCTTAAGCGCTACCTTCCCAAGCAAGAGTGGATGGGGGAGTGCCTCACCCTGAGGCAGAAAACCAGTCATGAAATATATATCCATATTTGGATGGATAGCAATGTCATACCCTTGTAGCACCATCACCTTGTGCCGCCTGTTCCAACAACATACCAGGTAGCGCAACAATCGATCTTGTGACCTCAGGAGGTCATTCTCAAGGAACTTGAGAATACCCCTCTGAGAAATTTGTTTTCGAGTGTTAGAATCTTGTGCCATAGCCATACAAAGGTCCATCCAGTCTCTCTCTCTCCATAGCATCCTGTCACCAAACAGACACACATCGGTGACATCAAAAATAGAAAATTTCCAATTTTTTTTTCAAAAATTGCCCTGGCTTTTTGACGCGCCTATTTTTAAAATAGGTGCGCTTACCATGCATCTGTATCTAAGAAATATGCAGAATATGCGTGCAAAATTCCCATAGGCTCGAAATCTCCACGGAAATTCTCAAATTTCTACAGAGGTCTTCGCGCTTGTACCTTGATTGCCCATGCGGTCAATGCCAAAAATTTCTAGGTTCCGTAAAAACCTAATCTGTACAGACACCTACCCAGTAACACTGAAAAAATTGAAATGCTAGATGTTCAGGGGCCTACTCGACACTAACATTGCAAATCCCTGGTGCACAGGTTGACCGCAATAGGAATAAAAGCTTAGCCGTAAGCTTTGACCTCTCAAAACTCTCAAGCTCTCATCAAGCACAAATGAACTGAAATGATCCATATTGACCTATATATCACCCTTTATAAGTTTTTTGAAGGACCATAACAAGAGCTCAGAAATCCCAATTGAAAAACTGAAAGAAACACATTGATCAACACCTCATAATTCCCAAAGGAAGCTTCACACATTCACGCCTCCGAAAAAATAAAATTTTTAGTTCCGACAGGTATGCCCTCTCTTATCATTTTTTCATTCAGCACATTTTGTCAATATATTTGAATGAAAAATATGCTTTCACTTGGGGTATTTGTTGCTGTTGGGGCCCTTGTTTTTGTTTAAGTTTTGAATTCTCAGCCAAGACATTTTTGAACTTGGACTCTTTTTGAGTTGCGGAGGAAACACACATAGCTAACGCGACCGCACCGCGCGACCAAGAGTTGCGGAGCTACCAAGGCGGCGCGGAAGCACTTGATAACTGGAGATGGAACAGAGATAAGTACAGATGAAAGAGATACAGCAGAGAACAAGAGGTAGAACATGCAGACATCAGAAGAAAAGTCGGGAAAAGCCAGAGCAAAGACGCAGAGAAGCCGCCAGTCGCGACGAGCGGGTGAATAAAAGGCGATCACCCGGCTAAAGAAGAGAGAGAGGTTGGTTGATCGGTTGCTGTTGAGGTCATTGTTGAGGGATGATTGAATGCGAAAGCAGCCGCGGAAGAATCAGACCTGTTCTCTCCATTGGTTCCTACTTCCTATGTTCGTCCTTTCTGTTCTTAGACCCATCTGTATCTGACTTATGAGTTATCAGAGAAGGAAGCTATGTAATCCTGTAATTGGCCCGAAGAATAATATAAAGAAGGATTGCTGTCTCTATGCTTTGGTTATGTGTTATGATGTGTTTGCACTGCTTTAAAAATTTTAAGTTGCGACTGTCTGAATACTTGATTAATGATCTTGCATGTACATTCTGGTATATGTAATGGATTCTCTTTCTTTCTGTGGTTGCGAGTTTATTCCTCACCTGTGATCCCATCCCCTTACTCATGTTGTCGCGGCACGCCTCGGGTGAGACGCTCTGCTCTCCCAGAGCAGGGTGAAAATGCCGGCGTGTTACTAGACTACACCGGACCCCTTGTTGGCTACAACCCTTTGAACTTGGGTCTTGCCCGCGAGACCTGAATTTTCGCCAACAAATGGTTCCGTTGCCGGGACCTGCATGTTCTGAGGGGATCTAGATCATGGTCTCGAGGATCTTTGAAGGAGCAATACGGCGATGGTGGGATGATCATCTTGACCATTTTATTACTCAGCAGGATGAGCTGATTAAGAAAAAGGAGGCGGCGGTCAGGGAGCTTGTTCTTTTCTCTGACTCAGCTAGCGATACGTACGAAATTTTCTGGGGAAGGTTTCCCACGGATCTTTACAACTGGTTGCGGAGGTTGCGAGCAAAGGTGGCCCAAGAAGGCTTGCGGAAGATAAACCGCAGGTGGGCGCACGAAGATTTGGTAGCGCTGCACCGGGTAGATACTGAACTAACCCGCGCAGTGGATTTTTGGGTAAAGACCACGTTGGAAGGATACGTTGTGGAGTTTGCCGCTGAGTGCTACCAATCTTTTTCGAAGGCTGAGGCTGTGTTTCACTCAGGGCTGAGGGGAAAACTGTTGAAGGAGATTCCGCTGTGGATCAAAGCCCTAATGGTGGACGAAGGGTTGATTGAATTCCACAAAACGGGTATGGAAGCGTAAACCACCCGTACTGGGGGAAGGATTGAGGGGACCGATGCTGTGTAGTTTGTAGGAGTAGGGAGCAGGGGATGGACGTTGAGGCCGCATGCAAGTTGCGGGAGTCACGTGCACATCGGCGGGCACAGATCGCCGATAGGTGGCGAAGAAGGGTAATGAGAGATTTGAAGAGAAGGGAGATCGAGAAGAAGAATCAGAAGGAGGCGCCTCAGAAGACAAGAACCATGGGTTTGGATTCCCGGACAGGAGACGGGACAGTAGCAGACGTACAGTGGGTGCATGGGAGCCCGATGATGCGAGAAAGAGCAGAAACGACTAGCAAGGATAAGGGAAAGATGCAGCCCGAAGAAAGTTCCGATGATGAATGGTACGACGTGATGCAGCAGATGTTTCAGGATCAGACGGCACCCACCCCTCCAGGCAGCCCTACGTCACACCGTCCGCATGGCCAGGATCCCGACCTTCCCCTGGTACTTTATCAACCTTTAAGAAATATTTTTGTTCAGTTACAAGCATTAAGTCAGTTATCTAGTGGTTCAGTGGCGTCGGTAACGCCCAGTAGCAGCAGCGTTACTAGTAGTAGTATTTTCCCCAGTGGGACCGTTACGCAACCAGGACCCGGAGGTTTTATCCTGGTTAATTCTCCGCAAGCATACATGGCCGGATCTTTCACCCGGTACCCAGAGTTCTATGGCCGGGGAAATGACGATGTAGAACAACACTGGTATCTGTGCGAAGCCATCTGGAGGGCTCGACAGACACCGGATGCAGGGAAGTTGATAGAGTTTCAAACCACGCTCAGAGAGAGAGCTCTGCGTTGGTTCATCAAGTGGTCCGAGGCACACCCTAACCCTGTAATTGCGGATGTGAAGCGGGATTTTGTCCGCGAATTCAAGCTTCCCCAGACAGACCAGCAGGGCCTGTCCGAGCTATGGGAAATTAAGCAGAAGGAAGGAGAGACCGCGTGGGAGTTGATGCGGCGATTCAAGGATGCGATCGGGAAACTGAGCTACCCGATCGATCCCAACCACCAGAGGGACTGGTTCATCAAGGCTCTGCTCCCCTTGACACGAACCCCTCTCACTCAGCAGAAGATTGATAATCTGCAGGACGCTTTGGAGCAAGCCATGAAGATTGAAGCCATGGCGGGATACCCCCAGGAATACAGGGGGGGGCTGGCCCCGCAAGACCCTTCTCTGATAGGGTTGCAACACCAGATCGCCAGTTTGACGGAAAAGCTCAAGGAAATTCAGCCAGCGAGACCAGCGCGACCGAATGTTTGGTGTACTCATTGCCTGGTTGAGGGGCACGTCGCAACCGAATGTCCTCGGTTGCGCGGCGCAGGAGTTGGACCCTCAGTTGCGGCTATCCAGGGGGGTCCACCACCAGGGGGTGGCGCGGCAATGAACCCGCAGGGGGTATACCAGATGCAACAGGCCTTTGCGGGGTTTCCACCGCAAACAGGGTCCTCCACCTCAGAGTACTGTGAGATTTGCCGGACGATGGGGCGTCCTCCTCGGATGTGCCCGATATTACAGAAGTACTCCACGGTACCGAATAATGTATACTGCGAATTCTGTGTGTATACAACGCACACCACTGAGCAGTGCAGGGCGCTTGACGCACTTGCGGATCGACTGGATCGTCCCTCGTACAGGGTGAACGAGGCTACAAGGGGGAGAGGTGGCGGCATGCGCGGAGGCCGGACTGGAGGACGCGGTCCGGTAAAATGCTACAACTGTGACCAGGAGGGTCATGTGGCTCGAGAATGTCCCCTTCCGCGACGGCCCTGGTGTTCCCAGTGTCGGGTCAACGCCCATGCTACAGAAGACTGCCCGGAGCTCATCAAGAAATGGGAAGAACGGGTGCGGCAGAGGGGAGCGAACCTGGTAAACTCAGAACTGCGCAGCACCGCAACTCCCAACGGGCAGAACGTTGCGATAGTAACCCGAGGTGGAAAGAAGATTGGAGAGGATGCCCAGGAGAAGGAACCAGCCCGAGTGGTGCGGCCGACATCCCCAAAGAAGTTGATTAGGCCCGAAGTCCAGAAGAAGTACTTCCAGGAGGCGGTTGAGGCATTCGCCCAGTTGCGGAACGAGGGAGGGCTGGAGGAGCCCCGGCGGCCAGAAACCGGTGCTCAGAACGTCGCAGATGCTGTGGTCGAGGACTGGCTCCGGATATTTCTCAGGATTGTTGATGACGCTGAGCAGCGGCAGCAGCTCAAGCATGTGTTAGACAGAGCACTGCAGGAGCGCGCAGAACCCAGAAATCTGGTGGACACTAGGCCTCAATACGTGCAACGAGTCAAGCGGAACAAGCAACGAACAGGCAAAGAATTCTGGCTTAACACGCAGGTCGCGGGATTCCAAATCAGCGACACCATGTTGGACTTGGGGTCTGACGTCAATATATTGCCACGAAAGACATGGGAGGCTCTCGGAAAGCCACGGCTCGCTTATTCCCCAATCCAACTCAGGATGGCGAACCAGTACTGTATTTTGCCAATCGGCCGACTCGAGGGTGTCGAGGTCGACGTTGCGGGGGTGAAGACATACACTGACTTTGAGGTTATTGATATCATGGGCGATAAGGACCCCTATCCTGCTTTACTTGGCATTGATTGGGCTTTTGAGAATTACGCGATCATCGACCTCAAGAAGGAGCTGATGATTTTTGAGGATGGGGAGGTAAGGGTCACTCAGCCTCTCGACCCGTATCAGGGTCCGCAATACACAGAACCGGTGGATATTCGGGAGGATGCTCAGATGATGGACCATCTCTATCAGATGACTGCAGGAAGGCGGGACGATTATATCAACCCGACCGCAACAGGGTCTATCAGTTGGCGGAGTGTGCAGAGCTCGGAGCTCGGATCCGAGCTCGCGTGGGAAGACTGGCAACAAGGGGGTTATGAGACCACCACGCGGAGATGTGCCGCCATCGCTCAGGTCCGGTGGGTGGAGACCGAGATCCGCGGGTACCCCACATTGTCAAACATGCAAGCAGTGAATACTTTTATCACCAAGGTGGAAGATCGGGTCCCAGAAGAATGCTGGATACCACTGTTGGATGTGGCCTTGAAGTCAACATCGGGACGATGGTGGAACAATCACCGCAACACTCTGTTGCGATGGGAGCTGGTGGCTGAGGCACTACGAGCACGCTTCAAAGAGGATGAAGGGCCCTGCGTTACACTTAAACACCAAGGAGCTTCAGACCCGCGACAGCACTTGCGGGCGTGCGAGGAACAGTGGCGCAGCGCCAGGTACCCTGAGGAATTGTGGGTCCACAGATTTATCCACTCCCTGGGTACAATCCCCCAGGCCTGGTACCTAGAGGAAGAGCGGAAACGGGGGACCCGCTCTTGGCAAGTAGTTGCGGAAAAGTTCATTTAGAGCTTCTCGTTCGAAGGAGAGACGGCGCAGGAATCTCAGGCCCTACAAGCCGTCAAGGAGGTTCTGTTTTTCCGCCATCCCGAGCCCAATGAGGGCCCGGTGGCGTCACGCTCAGGGGTCAAGAGCGAAGTGGTTTTCCAACGGGTTGACGGCGAAACAGGGGACGACAGTTTGGAGGACCTGAGGCATCTCTATTTTGACGAGAAGGAGGGCGAGCGGAGTGTCCGTGACGAGCCGACGACAGAAGGAGTCCATTTGCAGCCCCTAAAGACAAAGAAGTTGAACATTGGAATGGAGGAGAAACCGAAACTGGCAACGGTGGGAGATTACTGGGACGAGGAGACGACCAGAGAAATTTTCAGTCTCCTCCGGGAGTATGAAGATCTATTCCCGTCTTCAGTTGCGGACCTGAAGGGGATCAAAGGGGATTTGGGCGAGATGCGCATCACACTGAAACCAGGAGCCCGGCCAGTGAAGCACCGACCTTACCGGTTGAACCCACGTATCAAAGAGAAGGTCAAGATGGAGATTGACAAGATGCTGGCTGCGGGACTCATCTTTCCGGTAGAGGAAGCTGAGTGGGTAAGTCCCATTGTCATCCAGAACAAGAAGGACAAAGCAGAAATCCGTGTCTGCGTGGATTATCGGAGTTTGAATAATGCTTGCATTCATGATCCATTTCCCACTCCCTTCAGCGACGAAGTTCTAGATCACGTCGTGGGAAACGAAGCTTATTCCTTTACTGATGGGTTTTCGGGCTACCATCAAGTGCGCATCGCCGAGGAAGACAAAGCGAAGACAACATTCATGACTGAGTGGGGATCATTCGCATACCACGTCATGCCGTTTGGTCTGAAGAACGCACCGGCTGTGTTTTCCCGGATTGTCATTGCTGCTTTCCGGGAGTACATTCACAAGTTCCTGGAAGTCTATATGGATGATTGGACCGTTTACAACCTGCTGAAGAAACACGCCTCCCTGTTGCGTGTTATGTTCGATCGGTGTCGCCAGCTGCAGATTTCCCTGAACTTGAAGAAATGTATTTTTGCAGTACCATTCGGCACACTCTTGGGTCACGTGGTGTGTAAGCAAGGGGTCTGCGTTGATCCCGCCAAGGTCGCGGTTATTGTCCACATGGAGGCCCCCGAGAACGTGAAGCAGTTGCGGGCACTGCTAGGGCACACAGGATATTACAGGCGGTTTATCCACAACTACGCCAAAATCACTGCCCCTCTGGAGAAACTGTTGCGGAAGTCCGAAGCATTTGAGTGGGCGGCGGAGTGCAGGACGGCACTCGACACATTGAAGGAGAAACTGGCGACGGCTCCAATACTGGTCCATCCAAATTGGGATAAGTAGTTCCATGTGCACATTGATGCGTCCGGGATTGCACTTGGCGCGGTACTGGCGCAACCCGGGGAAACGACAGTTGACCACCCGGTATACTTCGCCAGCCGACGGTTATCTAATGCGGAGAAGAATTACACCACGACCGAGCGGGAGGCGCTGGCGATGGTGTACTCTCTCCAGAAGTTCCGCCACTACCTTCTGGGCGGTAAGTTTACATTTTTTACGGACCATTCGGCCTTAAAATATCTGGTCAATAAGCCTGTGTTGGAAGGGAGAATCTGCCGATGGCTTCTACTCTTCCAGGAGTTCACGTTCGATGTAATTATCAAGCCGGGCAGGTTGAATGTTGGTCCCGATCATTTATCCAGGTTGGAGTCGGGGGAAAACGATGGTCCGTTGGATGATCAGCTTCCGGATGCTGATATATTTCGAGTTGAAGCGGTCCCAGACTACCTGGCTGACATTGCCACGTATCTGACCACGGGACAGTGCCCCGAGGATTACACGCCGCTTCAGAAACGCCATTTGGTTGTCCGGGCGGCCGATTATCAATTGATCGCAGGGCAGTTGTACAAACTGGGCCTGGATGAGGTGTTGCGCAGGTGTGTTCTTGACCATGAGCGGGAAGCAGTGATGTGGGAATGTCACAGTGGTGTTGCGGGAGGACACGTGGGTGCTAAACCCACCGCAAGGAAGGTACTTCAAGCTGGCCTATGGTGGCCAACGGTGCATACAGACTGTAAGGCCTATGTTAAACGTTGCGATATTTGTCAGAGGACGGGACGGCCTTCACACAGGGATGAGCTTCCGCTACACCCTGTGCATGTGTTGCGGCCATTTGAGAAGTGGGCTGTTGATTTTGTAGGGCCCATTGCACCAATCGCTCGCCATTCCAAAGCCCGGTACATCATTACGGCGACTGATTATCTCACACGGTGGGCTGAAGCAGCAGCGGTACGCGACTGCTCTGCCGAGACCGCTGCTCGATTCATCTTTGAGCACATCATCAGCCGCTTTGGCTGCCCCCGAAGCTTGACCAGTGATCAAGGCACGCATTTCATTAATGCCACGGTCAAGTCGCTACTAGACACATTTATGATACAACATCATAAGAGCAGTCCATACCACCCGCAGGCCAATGGTACGGTGGAAGCCTTCAATAAGATTCTGGAAAAGGGCTTGACAAAGATTTGCAATGCTCAGCGGGATGATTGGGATGAGCGGATACCAGCGACATTATGGGCTTACCGGACCACGGTAAAACGTTTGACAAACCAGACGCCATTCCAGCTGGTGTATGGCCGGGAAGCCGTGATTCCCGCCGAGTTCACCGTACCCAACCTTTTGATCGCAACGTCCCTTCATTTCTCAGAAGACGCGTCCCTGAAGGAACGACTCCACGAGCTACAGGAGCTGGATGAGGCTCGGTTTCTTGCGGAATTCCACCAGAAGGTTCAGAAGGCCAGACAGAAAGCGTGGCACGACCACCACATCAAGACTAAAGCTTTCCAGGTTGGCGGCAAAGTTCTCTTGTACGACAGCCGGTTCCAGAAGTTTCCAGGCAAGCTCCAGATGCATTGGCTGGGACCGTACTTTGTTATCGAGATCCGCGACTCAGGAGCCGTTCGATTGGCACAATTGGACGGCTCAGTTCCTCCAGGATGGGTGAATGGCGCACGCCTGAAGCCCTACCAGGAGTAGGTACTTCTCATTTTCCATTAATAACTCTCGCAACCGAGAGCACCCGTAGAGTAGCGTAGTTGAATAACTCTCCCGCAACCGGGACGAGCATAGTTAGTCTTTTCCATTCCTTTGCAGTCAGTCAAATAAACCGTCAGTTGCGGCATACATTCCGCAACCTCCCATGGCGCGGAGCGGGCCAGTCCAACGTGTCGCAACGCCAGTCCAGCGTGGCGGCGCGCCAGTCCAGTAGGACGCCGCTCCCAGTCCAGCATGTCCTGCACGAAGGATCTGTCCTCGTGCCAGCGTCAGTCTAGGTCATAACCGTCAGTCCTTTCGTCAGTCCGTAGGATAGCTCAGATTTGGTCATAAATTCCCTTAATGGACAGTAATCATACCGTAACCATTTACCCTCAGCCGCATTTCTCTCTGCCGTCGGGTCCGCCCATCTCCCAATGACGCCGTCAGCAACTGTCAGATTATACACAGGCCTGCGATTGATCGCACGATTAGCGCAGGCAAGAAAGATAGCAAGAATTAATTGTCGTTATGGAGTCTCATCAACCCCGCGCGTGCCAGCAGATGGCCCAATTTGCATGAAGGCTATCGGCACCGGGATGACGGACCAATTCAGTTTGGAAGTTTCAGCGACTCCGGAGCACTCGCAGTACCAGAGCACTCGGCACTTAGCAGGAAGTTACAGACGAGTTGTCCAGGTCTATCAGAGGCGAGCCAAGATGCCGAGAGCCGTTCTCTCTGTGCCTGAACCAGCGATTGATCGCAGAATTCACCGACTCGAATCACTGGTCAGCAAGTACGACAATGCACCCTGTATGGACGCTAACTTGTCCGACCCGGCTGAGTTTCCCCATCTGCATTGGCAGACGTTCATGGAACACCATTATACACCGGGGAGCAGCTCTAACAGTCGAATGAAGGACGAATTCCGGGGTCTCCAGCAATCGACGTTGATGAATTTGCGAAGTCTTCCTGTCTTCGGCACCACCGGACCAGTTCTGCAATGCACCCGGTTCCTCCTCAGTCGGGTGCAGAACGGGTCCCTATGGTTGAACGAGGAAATCCCAATACATGCAGCGGACATTGGTCGACTTACGGGGCTCTGCCAGACTGGTGCAGATGTTTCCTCTGCGGGGCAGACAGCCTCCAAGCGCGCCCGGAAATCTGCTGAGGCGGACCTCTACACAAAGTATGGTACTCGCCGGGGTGGCAAAGGTGCCAAGATAGATCTGATCAATGTACCAGCAGTCTGGTTCGCTTGCTACCTGATAGCTAGCAAGACCATGCGCCATTACACCAAGGGTGAGTGCACTTTGGACACCATCTCTATTGCGGAGCACTGCGTCAAGGGGGCCCGATTGAATTGGAGTGCGTTTGTATTGAAGGAACTCTTCGCGGCTTGCGAAGACAATTACAGACGGACTACCAGTTTTATCTATGGGTACTTTCTCCTCGCATTCGCCATGTGGAAATGGCATGTTCCTCCGATACGGACACCGGCAGAGCTCACCGGGAGCCAACCGTTCGCGATGCGATATTCTCCCTGGCAGGTGTCCACGGCCCCCAGCACCAGGCAGGTGAACGCAGAGGCGTTCCGAGAATGGTATGGGCGGATGATCGATGTGGTCGCTTCTCAACAACGGGTACCCCGGAACCTGCTGGATGAATACAGCGAACAAGTGTGGTTTGGCGTCAGCCATAACCACACCTTCATCCGGCCGGCTTGTGTACCACACCACACGTTTCATATGGCGCCCTTGCGCTTCCAGTTGAATGATAATGTCTTCCACAGAGAGGTTTCTACCTGGCCGGGGGTCGTCTAGCACTTTAGTGATGGAGTCCTCCGATACAACTTTGATGGGATGAGGGCTGCACAGCAGCCTGCCGCGACCAGTGCCGCAGAATCTTCCCAAGTTGCGGTGGCGACGACCACAGACGCAGCGGGGACCGCAGCGACCCTGCCCGAAGTGCTGGTCCCCGTCGTGGAGCATTTCAACGACCAGGCTCGGAGACTCAACGTGGTAACCCAGGTTGTTTCTAGTGGCGCCCCTATATTTCCTTCTTTTAATGAATTTCGTCTTAATCGGTCACTTGGTCTCTCCCACACCGCTTCCCTCACTTCCCCCATTCCCACTTCCCTGTTCACTTCTACCACCCCCATCATCACGAAAATGGGTGAACCGGGCCCCGAACCCGATTCCTCCGGGCCACCTCCATCCAAAAGGGCCCGCACTACGGCCACAGATCCCGTGGTGGACCTTACGGAGGATGATCCACCAGTCACGCCGCCCACAGCTACCCTAATTCCGGAGGAACCGCTGATTGATCCAGCGGATTTCCTCAACATTCGTCTCCCTCCCACCTCGTTCACTCCATCCACCGCCCCCTCCACCAGCAGACTACATGCCACGTCCCCCAATCCGTCCACTTCATCAGCCACTGTGTCCGATTCGTTGATCCGGGAACCCTTCGGCGGTGACCACGGGGCGGAGGTCACCTCCAGTACTGCAGCTGTAGTACCACCTGTTGACCCCGTGGCCACATCCCGGGATCCCCTTGCCACTATATTTGTTCAGCCAGCCAGAGTTGGAGTTGATTCAACCGCCCCGTCCACAGAACCAACCACGCAGCAGGACCGGCCAGAGCCTGATATGGCCACTTCGGTGCAACAACAGACGCCGGTCCACCTTCCAGAGCCTTCAGACAGAGCAGCGGCCATGGGCCAATCTTCACAAGAACAGACGCCCGAGTAGGGTGCCCCGAGCACCACGAATGCAGAACAACTAAGTCTAGCACAGTTATATCTGCTCATTCGGCGGGCGGCCTTCAAGGCCGAGCAGATTCATACGGAGCTACAGCAGCGATGCACCGAGCAGCGGAACCAGATCACGGCGCTTACTGAACAGCGCAATCAGCTGCTGCAGGAGAAGGCCTACCTCCAGGAACATGCCAACATTGTTAATCAGGCGCTCTCCAGCGTATGGCCGGAGGCACGGGCTCACAATGCCCCACTCCCTGCTCGCATAGAAGAAGACAGTATAGCTTTACAGGCTCGCCAGCTCGGGGACGTTTTCACCACCATTTGCAGAGAGAACCAGGAGTTACAGGCGGCGTTAGCCGCACGGCCTACCCTACCAAAACCACCCACTGATTATTCAGGACAGGTAACTGCCAAACAGGCACAGGCAGTCAATCTACAAGAGACTCTCCATTCCATGACAGCAGTGGCTTCGGCCCTTTTACGCAGCTTGTAGGAGTGCTCCCTCGCACTGACAGTCAGAACGCAGCCCATTGCTGCTCAACTGCAACAAATCTCCACCCAAATTCGGGCGACCACGGACCCGGCAACATTAGATCAGCTCTACACTCAGTCGGACGAGCTGGAACTTCAAATGCAGATGACCGAGGCCGAATCAGCAGCGACTAAGCACACTCTCCGGGAGATGCGGCCGCCCCTTCGCACCCATGCCGAGGCAATGCATCAGCTGGATGCCACTGCCGAGTCCCAACTCGCCACACTGTTCGGGGATGCCCCGACGCCCATCGACGAAGCCGCAGCCAACCGAATTGCTCAAGATGCTGACCTGCTTATGCAGGAATGGCAGCAAGCAGTGGCAACTTTCACAGAGCTTCGAGATTCAGCACTCCGCCGGGTCCCGGAGTTGGGGCCCTTGTTTGAACCAGCAGGTGGCGGAGCACAGCAGGAAAGGGCAGCAGAAGAAGGAACAGCAGAGCAGGGCACAGAGGCCAGCGAAGGTATGGAGGTAGAGATTGTCATTTGCGATTGACTCGCGGACGAGTCAAAGGATTGTGGTCGGGGCCTGTTGGGGCCCTTGTTTTTGTTTAAGTTTTGAATTTTCAGCCAAGACATTTTTGAACTTGGACTCTTTTTGAGTTGCGGAGGAAATACACATAGCTAACGCGACCGCACCGCACGACCAGGAGTTGCGGAGCTACCAAGGCGGCGCGGAATCACTTGATAACTGGAGATGGAACAGAGATAAGTACAGATGAAAGAGATACAACAGAAAACAGGAGGTAGAACATGCAGACATGAGAAGAGAAGTCGGGAAAAGCCAGAGCAAAGACGCAGAGAAGCCGCCAGTCGCGACGGGCGGGTGAATAAAAGGCGATCACCCGGCTGAAGAAGAGAGAGAGGTTGGTTGATCGGTTGCTGTTGAGGTCATTGTTGAGGGATGATTGAATGCGAAAGCAGCCGCGGAAGAATCAGACCTGTTCTCTCCATTGGTTCCTACTTCCTATGTTCATCCTTTCTGTTCTTAGACCCATCTGTATCTGATTTATGAGTTATCAGAGAAGGAAGCTATGTAATCATGTAATTGGCCCGAAGAATAATATAAAGAAGGATTGCTGTCTCTATGCTTTGGTTATGTGTTATGATGTGTTTGCACTGCTTTAAAAATTTTAAGTTGCGACTGTCTGAATACTTGATTAGTGATCTTGCATGTACATTCTGGTATATGTAATGGATGCTCTTTCTTTCTGTGGTTGCGAGTTTATTCCTCACCTGTGATCCCATCCCCTTACTCATGTTGTCGCGGCACGCCTCGGGTGAGATGCTCTGCTCTCCCAGAGCAGGGTGAAAATTTCGGCGTGTTACTAGACTACACCGGACCCCTTGTTGGCCACAACCCTTTGAACCTGGGTCTTGCCCGCGAGACCTGACTTTTCGCCAACAGTTGCAGGTATTATACAGTATGAAAAACCACCTATTGCCCCATGCACTGAAGGTTCTAGAGTAGGTATGATTCTGACCTCAGCATGATAGAGTCCCAGAGAAACTTTTCATATCCTGACATCATTTCTCCACAAGAAATAAACCATAGGTTCCAAACACCCGACCATGTTTATCATCTCCCAAAATTGCACATGATAAACATCCTTTTTGGTTGGTAGGTCTCCCCCTCCATGGCATCCATCACTCAAAGTAGACCATGCATCAAAAAATATGATGCCATGGCCATATCACCTCAGTCCAGAAAGCACTTCATGATCATTCATCCACCATGCATCAAGTCAAGTTTTACCATATCAAGATAAAACCCCTTTCCCAGACTACCCTTTCCGCAAGCAGATCGAACATGCACCACCGCTTCTCGCATTTGGCCTACCATCCCTCCATCAACATAGCCCATCTGCAATATTTTCCATCTGATTCATCACCTCCGCACCAAGGCTAACCAATGGGGCCCCCTCCCTTGGAAAAAACACCTTCCTCGCATCATTAATGAGCGATATTTTTCATGTTTTTGGGGAACTCGTCTCCGTGTTTCTACAAACAAAAACCATTATATTTTCTTTTTGAAAGTGTACAAATATTTTTTAGGAGAACATCCCCTACCCATCCACCCACTTGTTTCTCCCATGGAAGCAATCCCTAATCACCCTTGGTCAGATTTTCACAACTTTCACGCAAAGCTACCATGACATTCATAACCAACATATACCCACCCTGGACCTCCTACCAACTCCAAGGATTTCCTCATCAGAAATCGTTGTGACTATCGCCAAACTTATTTTTTCACGCGCCGACCTTGGGCCACTGAACTCCCATCATCATTGTTCAACCAGTTCTCACCATCATGCCTATGTTAACCTATCATATCAGAGACCCTGGTCCCCTTGCATCAGTGTTTCCCTCGAATGGTTGAGGCTTCCTTCTTGTCGACTTCAACAACCATTTTCCAAAAAGGAAGTAGTACCTTGGATGACTCCCCACCTCAATAGGGGCATCCTCATATGGCACTGTGGGAATCATCATTGCCCATAGATGTCATCAATCCTCCTAACATTTGACAACAATAAAAGCTTTCATGTCATGATGATATCGTACTCCACAACCATTGCACTTTGTCAAAATTCGTTGAAGACCCGTGCCATTATAAGCATCCCTTTTAGCAATCCTTACATGAGAAGGTCCCAGCCATACACCCATGCATACAATGAGCATTTATATTCCATACCAAGATTTTTCATATTTGCACTACATTCAACTTATCGTCAAAGAAAAAACTCCCCTAAGGGCGTCAACAATCATCGTCATTAGCCAAATCAACAGATCACTACCATACAAGTGACACAGACATAACATTTATCTGTAAGATATTCTTTTAAATATCCAAAGCATCACGAGCATGGGACATGCCTGCCTCATAGAAATATTGTATTTATTGTATTATACTATCTCTTTCAGGTTTTCGACAGAACATTGTCCCTCTTTTATTCACAGTAAGGGGTCTCCAACCTTAGGCTGCACATTGGTCTCTCTCTCTCTCTCAACATAGGTTATACAGAATAGAAAATATAATGTATTTTGGCTATATAGTTATTCATAAACCTCACACATTAGTGGGCAACTGTTATCACTGGAAAATTGGACAAGCAAAATACATCATGAAAATGTCAAGCAGAAGGATTTACAGGGCTGAGAAACATTAGAAAATTTGGAACTTTCTCTAAGGTCAAGAGGAAAAATTATCAAATTGCGCATAGAAGACATAGTCAAAGTATGCTCCACGCACATTTTTCTTTGATATTAATGCTGGTCTTCGCAAATTTCCCTTAATAAGTCGCGCAGTCTTGAGTATGGTGGAAGGTCACCATCCATGACCACTTGGCACACTTCAAGAAAAGATTCTCCACTTGAGGCCGCCCAAGTACATCCATATAGAGCCACCTTGAGACCTCAAGTTAGCACACAATGGAATCAACCACCAATCTTGGGTCACTATCGACAATTGTACCAAGAGAGGGAAGAAGATTTGAAATTTTCCTATAAAATGACACCATGAGAAGAAAAATTCAGAACACACTGTTATGTTGGCCAAATTGCCCATGAGAAAACTAGCAGTGTGTTTTCCAAGAAACAATAGAGTGAAGGGATTCAGTTGTTGGCCATCTAACATCTCAATCCCAAAGGAGAAGTGCACCAAGTGTCCGACATCCAATCACTCGTTCGAGGAGAAGAGAGAGGTCTGCAGACAACTTAAGGGGAGAACCCTCCTTGCTTTGGGCATTAGAGCTCCATAGCTCTAAGGACTCACTACAAGTATATAACGTTCTACCGCTTCTTTACTACCAGTGGCTAATAAGAGGGGATCCGTTCTCCCTTAGGATTATTAGCTTGTTTACTCGATTGAGCTTGTATTCATGTGTATTTGTTGTTTTGTTTGCTCTTCTTGTTTGTAACATGCTATGTTCCATAAACTAGTTTTTTCTACATGTTATATGTTTCACTAACCATCTAACAAATCTTTTTTTCCCCTGTGACCATTTCTTGTAGGTTAGGAATCACTCCTATCAAGAAATAGTGTTTTTAGTACAATTGTGTACTAAACACACCATGATCAGGTGATCATGTCCAAATGAAAAAAAAATGCTCAAAAATGGAAATGCTCAGAATTGGTTGCAACTTGAACGACTGGAAAGGCCTCGTCGCTGCGATTCTGGCATTGTAAACAGGACTCAAATCCAACATCGTATGTGAAAGTTATGCAGGTTTGAAGTCTCCAGTAACCTTCTAAAATCAGTTAACCAAAGTTGACTTTTCAACTTTGGAAAAATTAAAAAAAGAATATTCTTTGGAATATTCCAAAGAATATTCTCTACAGGCGAATCATTTTGTGACAAGTGGCAACTTTTCATTGGAGGTTGGTTTTCCATTGTTTAAATAGACCAATAGCAACTCACCACGTGGTAGGCCTGGAGGTCGCCACGTGGCCCATGAACAGTCGACCAAAATTATATGGAGGCCCAAGATTTCGAACACTTGACCTCCCCTGTACAAAGCCAACATTCTACTGGCCCGCCTGCAAATGTTTATTAACCACTATAGTTCATATTTTCTATTTGAAGTTTAAACAAGAAGCGGTTGGGCGGCAAAGGGGACCAGCCCCCTAATAAATAAGACCATACCTCTATGTCCAAGGGCTAACTTCCCGACTATTACGGTAGCAGTTAGCACTGTTATATGTAACCGCACCTTTCTGGAGTAAATGCCATGGTTTATTAACAATTATGGTAGCGGTTAAGTCAAAGGTTAATGTGCAGAGAGGTCATGTGACCACTTAAATGTGATCCTATCTAGCATTTAACTTAACTGCTAGTGGTTCTGTCAGTTTGGGCGTGTTAGCCACCTATAAAATTTGTTATACCAAAAGGTGGATAAATAATTTCTGGAGTCTCCAAGGAACATATTTTACTACTAAAAAATGTTGGCTCTTGAAGACTCTCAAAAGGCCTCATGCCTCTGTCTTAAATCTTCACTAATGTGCCCATCTTAAAATCCCGCTGATTCCTAAGAAAGAACACTGCTACAAGCACCATTTTCCTTTTTCTCCCTTCTTCCAAAACTGACCTCATCTTTGCTTTCTTTTCCCATGAAAAACCCTCATTTTCATGTCTTTTCCCCTTTCCCTTCATTAAAACCCCCCTTGATAAGGTTTAAGACTCTTTCTTAGCCTTACCGAAAACCCCAAAACCCCTTGAAAACCATTAAAAATCCATAAAAATACATTTTTTATGACTTAAGACCCCTTGGGCTAAGTCTTTAACCCCCCCTCCTTAAGCCCATGTGCCAAGACCGAGGGCTAAGTCTTCTAAACGTTTTTTGCATTACCCCATGCCTATTAGCCCTCATCCACAATCCCCCAGCCATATGGATTTCCATATAACCTGTGGCCCCGCAATCGGGCGCCAAGCCATTTTTTGAATTTAAAATATATCCACCCAAAGTGTAAAACCTTTGGTTTTATATTATTTTAAAATTTTTTATTATATTTATAATTTACCGCCAGTACGAAATTTAAATAACTCCGCACCATCGATCTAATCTGAAGATCAGAAAGTGCGGAATCCATCTCCCCGGTGGTCCCCGCCAACCACTCACCGCCGCGAAAACCACACGATATTCATCGCACCGCTTTTGAGCGCGGGTGGTTTTATCCCGATCGGCAGCGATTCCACTCACCGTTTGACGTGTCGCCTGGGCACTGTTCACCAAATCGCCGTCCATTGCGCGTTAAACATCAGATGTAGACCCTGCACGATATTGACGTGCACCATCCGATCTAAGGCCGCTCATCGAACGGTGGTCGCTCGCTGGAGATGCACATGCGATAACACAGGGTTCGGTGCAGCGGTATCAACATATCTGCCATCAATCTAATCTGGAGATTGACGGCCCAAAATTCATCACCCGTTTTCTCAGTTTTGACTTTCCACCTGCGCTCCCGACCGTCGATCTCTGCGCGATCAACGGCTCTGATTTAAATTATTCTTTCGCCTTCCTTTTGTTTTCCCTCGATCAATCTCGACCGTTGGATGATGCCATCCAACGGCCCTGCTCTTTCCATGCGCCTTCTGAAGCAATAAACCTATATATGCATGGATTTTATAATTTTTGTTCATATTTTTCAGGGTTAATGCTTTTTTCCGCTGTGTCTGAAAAAAATTTAAAAGGCAGAGGGTGACGATCCTCTTGCCTTTGATTCACCAGAGGAAATCATTCACAGGGTTTTTAAATCCACGTTTTATCAATAATTCATGAGGCATTGATGCCTTCTCACCTCTGCACAGCACTGCACACCAACGAACACAGCAAGTCAATCACAAATCAAAGAGTATCAGGGTCAGAGAAAGAAATGCACCAGCATGGAAGATTTAAACAGTTTTATAAGGATTAAGGCCAACCATTGATTATCAAAAGCCTAATCCCGAATTAAAAACACAGTTTGAAGAAAATATTAAGTGTTTTATCAACAGGAAAGCCTCCACCGCCACAGCTAAGGAAAATTGATCCCTCTAGCTACCACGATGCCACCTATGCCTCAAAGCATTCATATCCAAGACCGAATTTATTGAACAAGATCAGATATTTGTCTCAAACACAACTAGAGGATAAACTCTACAGAAAAACTTAATGTAAAAAATATCAGCAGAGTTACTTTGACACCATACAGAGCCTCAAAGGTCAGAAAGAGCTCCCTCTGAGCTTAAATCTTTATGTAAATCATTTAATACAGAAGACACCTATGTAAGTTTCTTCATTGAGCCCCCCAAAGGCCAAGAAGTAATTAAGTCTGTATTAATTGTATTTGGAGATATTTTATCAGATCTCACCTCCTCATTCTTCTATATATACTACTGCAGAAGATGAGTGAGGGGCTAGTTGATCACTAGTTGTAATATTGAAACTTTTTGAAATAATACGTAGTCTGTTGAAGTTGAAGAAGAAATTGAAGTCTTGGATGTCCTGATGACATTGTTGCATGCTTGTTACTGTGAAGGCTCTATCATTGGATCCATGAGCTTGGCTGTTGGTGAAGTATTCTGAACTGTTTAATGTTTTCCCCTGTTTTCATTCTGTTCCATGATTTCTTACTACAGTAGGTTGAAAGTTTTAGGCTAAGAAATGACTCCTGGAAGCACCTTAGACCTGTTCATCCTTCACTATTTCATGTTTTCTTATGCTGAGGTATTTTAGAGTATTTAATCTCTCTCTTTAGTCCTCATGCTTGTTTATTTCCTTAATAGTTCCAACAGTTGGTTTCAGCATTATTTATGGTTCTCCCTGCTTGTCTGCTGCCACTTAAAGACTGTTATTGAAGTCTCCCTTTGAAGTATTTCTATTTACATTAAGTCAAGGAGGTTTGTTCTGATCTTGCCCTTTTTCCTCACTTAAACAGTTGTCTTAAAGGTCTTTTATAGTTGTGATCATAGATGTGTTAGGTGTTCCCTCTTCTATGACTGCAATTATCAGTGAATATTTTATGTTTTCTAAGTCATTTGAAATAAAATCTTTGAGGAAATAGGGTGTTCCCCGAATCTTAGATTTCATTTTAAAAGTTGATTTGAAATCATTATTTGCTTAAAGGTGTGATTTGTAGAATTTAAGGTTAGCCCTGTCTACCAAATAACTCTTTATTGTTCAAGTTGTGCTTTCAAATTCACTTTGTTTGAGAATTAAACTTCTCTTTCCAAATCATTAATGTCCATCTCATTCCAAAACTAAAGGATCCTACGGCCAAGTTATATTTTCCCTCTGATATCACATATCCATTGATGAGTGTGTCATGACCTCTTTTTGACTCCATTTCCCAATGAACCAGATGTTTTTCCATTCTATATATCTTTCCTAGACCTTTCATGTTTTTTTGTATCAATTCAACCAAACAAACAAACAAACACCTGCACTTAATAACTAGTCTAAAACCAATACTTAAAGCACTCGAGATAAACCTTTGCAAAAAAACATTTGAGAGATCCCTCTCTGAGAACAGGAGGACTAGATCCTGGAACTCTAAAGATTGGTTCTGATGTTGCCTTGTCTTTTTATTTGCCAAAATATCAAAACACGGGACACCAACATAATGGCGATCACGGTGGGACCCTGAGTAAAATCTTTAAAATTAAACACTCACTGTCTAGTATAACATAAGTAACCTTCTTCAAGCACTACCAAGCATAATGGTAATCATGATAGGAATTTTTGAATCAGTGACAAACTAAGTAACCCTTAAGATTCTCATCGAACCTTATCAAACCTTGAATTTCTCAGTTACCAAGCCATAAGAGTGAACTCTGTATGTTTGACACCCTAGCTAAGTGTTAAATCAGATTTAGGACACTCTCCTAACCTGTAAGACCGAAATAACTCAGAAAAACCCAAAATATTTTAGTTTGGCTTCATAACCATAAAAGCTAAAATTTTCCACCTGGCGACTCCACTAGCCCCAGCAGGCCTATTACTCATCTAGGTTCCCAGATCTCTTTAGGACTATGTTAATAAGCCTTGAGGGAGTTTAGAAGCCTATTCCCATACTAGATAAAACATTGTGAGAGGTAAAATTCCCAAAAACAATCCCTAAAAACCTCAACCTCTCTCTTTTTAGAAAAGCAGTTTGGCTTCACATAGCATCAACACTAGATCCCATCCAGACCCAAATCCTCCTTTAATCGTTGACAATCCTGAGAGAATTCTGTGGCGGACTTCTAACTCTGGAAAATCAGCTGCTAATAGGAGCCTCTTAAGAACAAATTCCCTTCCCGAAAACCTTGTTGACTTAGAGGATTCACACTTTGATTTACATCATACACTGAACATCTTTAGAACTAGATCTCAAGGTGACTTAAATCAAATTGACCTTGATATTTCAGATTTGCAGCAAAGCTTTAGTAGAGAAGCCTCACCTTCCACTCCTCCTGATTCCCAACTTCTTTATCACTTTAGCCCTTTCCATAACAAATCTGCCCAAAATCAGTTTGTTGGCCCAAGTGTTTCTTCCACTCCAATTCATACTACCACTGTTCAAAACACTCCGTCACAGCCATTTTTTGTAAACCCACCTCTTGTAAATCCACCCTTATTTCCAACCATGGCAACATGGTATGCCCCATTAGTGTTACCACAACCTCTACTTCCCTTACCAAATGATTACCAATCCAAAATCCCTCACTTCACTGGAAAAGAATCTACAACAACTCAACAACATGTAGATAGGATGGAAGATGCATTTGATTACATGGAGATAGAATTAGAAACTGTGAATATGAGGATATTCACCTAAAGTTTCAGAGGAGATGTAAAGAAATGGTTTAAAAACTTACCTCCTAACAGCATAAATGATCTCCCTGCCTTGCATCAAACATTCATCAACAAATGGGAGCTCAAAAGGAACCCCCTCCAAATACTAGCAGAATATAGCAGTCTCAAGAGAAATCAAGGAGAGAGCGTTCATGACTACTCCACTAGGTTCAATAGCGTTTATAATGCTCTCCCACCTCACATGAAACCTCCTCAAGGCATGGCTTTGGTAAGGTATCCCAAAGGCCTTAATGCTGAAATGACTTATGAGTTAAGAGGAAGAGATTATTTAACCTTAGAAGATATGCAGAAAGGAGCTGTGAGCGTAGAAGCAAACATAATTGAGAAAACAAATAGGTTGAGATCAGAAAAGAGGGTAACCTACAAAGATGATCTACTACCCTCAACCTCAACTTCTGACACAAAAATTGACAACCTAGTGAAGGTGATGGAGAGGATGCTTGAAAAGATCAACTTAAATGATAGAATGCCACCAAGAGAACCTCAAAACAATCAAAACAGAAATAGGAATCAGAATTATAGGAGAGAAAACAATCAAGATAAGCAAAAGGAAAGCGACCAACAAATTAGGCCTCCCTTCCAACAGAACTATGTAGATCAATATGAGGAAGATAGGGAGTTGGAAAGGTTGGGAGAATCTCATGTAAACTTGATTGGATCAGACAGTGGGGATGATGTTTTCCTCACTGAAGAAGAACAAGGTTTCTTCTCTGATCATAGTACAAACACCTATGAAGATTCTGATGACTATAGATTGGGGTTTGAAAATGCAATAATGGAGGTGCATAAACAGTATGATCTTAGGAGCAAGGGGAACATAGATAATTCAAAGGACAAAAACACTAATTCTGCTATCAAGAAAACACAGAAACTCAGCCCAAAAAGACAACAGAAAAAACCAACATTTTGACCAAGAAACCAGACATAAACAAAGACAAAGGTGTCCAGCAAAATGTTGAACAGAGTACCCCTAGCACTTCAGCTAGGGGTCCTAATAAAATTGTCCCAATTACCAGTCCAAACAAGGTTCAGCAAATCATAATTGCTAAAAAGAATTCAATTGAAAAAACAGATGCAAATATGAATAAGTCAATTTTTCCTTTCAGCCTTGAGGGAGACATTGCTAAGATAAAAATTACCATTCCCCTAGCTGAACTAGTAACCCAAGAAGTGTACAAAAACCAAGTTTTGAAAGCTTTAAACCTAGGAAGCGATACTGACACCTTAAACTTGACAGATGACAAACCTGAGTTGTTGTTTGGTCCAGAAGTTGAAGGAAAATACCAAGAAGGGGTTGTCCCTCCCTTCTATGTTAGCTTGAACATACATGAGAAAATTTTACACAATGCCATGTTAGATTCAAGAGCTTCACACAATCTAATGCCCAAGGTGGTAATGGAAAGCTTAGGCTTAGAGATTACTAAACCATACAAAGGTTTGTATTCTTTTGACTCAAGCAGAGTCAAATGTTTGGGTTTAATCAAAGATTTATGTGTTAATCTAGCTCAGATCCCTGCTAAGAGTCTAGTAATGGATATAGTTGTAGCTGACATTCCCCCTAATTATGGCATGGTCTTATCAAGATCTTAGGGAGCCAAACTTCAGGGAAGCCTTAAAATGGACATGTCTTATGCTACCATCCCTGTTTTCAACCAAAACAGAAGACTATACAGGGAATCTCACATGAAGTACATGGTGAGAAACCTAGACAAACCAAACAACACTCCAATCTATTCTATTCAATCAAGTTTAGATTCCTTTATCTTATGTAACGAAGATGAAATCACCCAACCAGATAAGGAAAACATGCACCCAATCAGTTCACCAGAACAATAAAATCTTCCCTTTGATCAAATTCAAAACATTGACAATCAACAGCAACAAGAAAATGAAAATGAGGCAGATGTACTTTGGACAATAAACTTTGATGGATCTTGTAATAAAACAAGTGCAGGAGCAGGCGTGTGGATGCAAAATACAAATCAAAGTTTTTCATAAAAATTTTATTTCCCATGCACTAGCAATATCGCTGAGTATGAAGCCCTTATCCTAGGCTTACGATTGCTTAAACAATTAGAAGCCCAAAGGATATCCATCCTAGGGGATTTTGAACTTATCATAAAACAAATCAAAGGAGAATACTCAGCTAGAAATCCAAGACTTAGGGAATATCGAAACGTTTCCCTTGATCTATTAAAGACCTTTGAAAAGTATGAACTTATTTTCATTCCAAGAACACTAAATCATCTAGCAAATGAACTCGCTTTCAATGCCAGCAATTTCCAGATACCTAAGATAAATGAACAACTCAGTGTGAAAGTAAAACACAGGCCTGCTGTGCTTGATAACGAGGATCACTAGCAAGTGTTTGATTCTGACAAACACATAGATGATTTCTTGAAATTAGAAAACGATTTCAGCATACCAATATCAGAGACCAGCCATAAAGAAAACTGTTTGTATCTTGAACAAATCCCAGAAGTTGAAATGACATATTCCGCTGATATAAATCATTGTGAGAATCCTTTTGAAGAAAAGGTAACTGATAACGCAGACCAAGAAGACTTGGAAGTTTTACAATGCAAAAATGATAAAATTCCAAAAGGTCTGGCACCTTTAGAACACCTTTTTGACTTCAACGATGTAGCCAAAGAACCAAGAATGGAGCCTGTGGAAACGAATGTACAAGAACATAACATAGGCATTCTAGCAGAACCCAAGATGATCAAACTATCCAGCACTCTCCCAGCTCACATCAAATTGCAGTATATAGAGCTGTTCAAAGAGTTTAAAGATGTTTTTTCTTGGGGATACAAAGACCTAAAATCGTATGATACTAGCATCATCTAGCATAAAATTCCTTTAAAAGAAAATCAAAAGCCTTTAAAATAAAAACTAAGGAGAATAAATCCTCTCTTACTACCTCTAGTTAAGGCAGAGATTGAAAAAATGCATGATGTTGGAATCATAGTACCCATTAGATTTTCAGAGTGGGTATCAAACTTAGTTTCTGTTAGAAAGAAAACAAGGGAAATCAGGCTCTGTATCGAATTCAGAAATTTAAATAGAGCCTCGTTAAAGGACAACTACCCCTTACCCAAGATGGACCATATACTTCAAAGGGTAGTTGGATCAAGAAGGATTTCCCTCTTAGATGGGTTCTTGGGTTACAACCAGGTGTTGGTGCTCCCAAGTGATCAAATCAAAACTGCTTTTACCACACCTTGGGGCACCTTTATGTATGTCAAAATACCTTTCGGATTAATGAATGTAGGGGACACCTTCCAAAGGGCCATGGACATAGCCTTCTCTGAAGACATTGGCTATTTTATAATCATTTACCTTGATGACATAACCGTTTTCTCAAAAACTGATGAAGAAAATTTGATTCACCTGAGAAAAGTTTTCGAGAAGTGTAGGAAATTTGGCTTATCATTGAATCCCAAGAAGACACTCTTTGGTCTCCAAGAAGGTAAACTTCTTAGCCATATAATTTCAAAAGAGGGAATCAAAATAGACCCTACAAGGATAGATGGCATATTACAGATCAGCCATCCAAGAAGCCTCAAAGAGTTACAATCTTTCATTGGAAAGATTAATTTTCTAAGAAGGTTTATCCCTAATCTTGCTGAGCTATTGAAAAACATTACAAACATGCTTAAGAAATATGTCGGTGTAAAATGGACTTTACCAGCTAAACAATCATTTGAACTGGTCAAACAAGCTCTTACTCAAACACCAGTCCTGATTAGTCCAGATTTCACCAAAGACTCTTATATCTTTTCTTTTGCATCTGAACATACAATAGCTGCAGTTTTACTTCAAAAGAATGATTCAGGGCAAGAACAACCAATATCCTTTTTCATTAGGGCCTTAAGAGATGCTCCTCTCAAATATAACATCATGGAGAAGCAAGCCTTAGCATTAGTGAAAGCATTAAAAGACTTTAGGGTCTATATTTTACACTCTCACATAATTTCTTTTGTTCCACATACTGTTGTCAAGGAAATTCTAAGTCAAGACCCCGATGGTAAAAGGGGAAAATGGATTGCAAATATTCTTGAATATGACTTAGAAATCAGGCTACCAAACTAGTCAAGGGGCAAGGATTAGCAAAACTTATGGCTTAGTCTAACTTTCAAGCACTGGACATGAATATGGTAGATGTGTTGGAAGAAATAGAAGAATCTGATGCTCCTTTCATTAAAGAAACATTTCTAAATTCTCCTTGGTATGATGACATTATTTATGTGATTTTATATCTAAATGCCCCTCCTTCTTTGTCTAAAACTAAAGCTAGATTTCTAAAACAAAAAGCTTTGAGTTTTTGCATATTAGATGGAGTATTATATTGGAAAAATGTTGTTGGAATTTTGCTTAAATGTTTACTTGAAGATGATGCAGGAAAAATCATGCATGAGTTGCATGACGGAGAATGTGGAGGACACCTCTACTGGAAGGCCACAACAAACAAAATTCTTAGATCAGGTTACTATTGGCCTACCCTTTTCCTAGACACTCAGAAGTTGGTCATGTCTTGCCATAAGTGTCAAATCTTTGATGGAAAAAGAAAACTCCTTCCCTTACCCTTACATCCTATCAAAGTTGAGGCACCTTTTCAACAATGGGGTTTAGACTTCATTGGGGAAATTCACCCATCCTCCTCATCTCAACATAAGTGGATCCTCACAGCCACTGACTTCTTTACCAAGTGGATAGAAGTTGTACCCTCCAGAAATGCTAATGACTCTGTCATTATCAAGTTTCTTGAACCAAATATCCTATCCAGATTTGGTTGTCCCAAGAAAATCATAACAGACAATGCTGCTGCATTTAAATCCAAAAAGATGGTTGATTTCTGTTACAAATACCACATAACCTTGGGCCATTCCACTGCTTACTATCCCCAAGGAAATGGATTAGCTGAATCTTCCAACAAGAGCCTCATCAATATCATTAAAAAGTTGTTGGAACAGAATCAGAAATCATGGCACGGTAAACTGGTTCATGCCTTATGGGCTGATAGGTTAACTACAAAAAAGTCAATAAATATGTCTCCCTATAAGCTAGTCTATGGTATGGATGCAATTTTTCCCACCTCATTAGGAGTTCCAATCATGAAACTCCTTCAAGAAGTACAGATTGAGGAAAATGATATGCATAGGAGAATTAACCAAACAATCCATTTACAGCAGACTAGAGAAGAAGTTTATGAAAGAACACAGTTAGTCCAAGAAAATGTGAAGAAGCTATTTGACAAAAGGACTAAGGCAAACAATTTCCAAGTTGGAAATTTTGTTCTTAAATTGGATTCAAGAAGAGAAGAGAAGGGAAAACATGGCAAGTTTGAGAACTTGTGGAAAGGGCCCTATGTTATTCATGCTGAGAGGGGTCACAATGCATTTTTCCTGAAAGAATTGAATGGAGAAGACTTATATGGAGGTCCTGTCAATGGCAGGATGCTCAAGCATTACTTCTACCAAGAGTCTTGAGTTTAAAGCATTTTATTTTTTCATTGTAAATATCATAGTCTTAACATTGCATTCAAGGTTATGAAAATCAAAAATACAAAAAACAAAGAAAAGAAAGAAAAGAGGGCAGATTGTGAAAACAAGAAAGGTATAGCCCCATACCAAAAAAGAGGAACAAATCTGAAAGTGTGCAAGCTTAAATGCCACTTCTGAAAAAACACACTTCTAATTAGTCATACAGCCTAATCTTGACTAATTAGCTTTAAATTTTCTGCTGATAGGATAGTGAATTAGATTTTCCAAACTGTTTAATCTTGGCTTATCAGTAGATAGTTAGGATAGAAATTAAAGGTTCAAACATGCTCAAAACTTGAACCTAAGTTTCCAAAAGAGAATGACTCAAATCTGTTTCAAATATTGAGTCAAAGGATGTAAGAAATATGGTTCTAATTAGCTCAAAATATGAACCAGTTAGTAAAGGAAAGACAGCTCAAAGAAAAGTTAAAACAGAGCTGTAAGAAGAGGGAGGAAATTCTTATCAGATCTCAAACCTTCCATTTTTTTTTAAAATTTTCTGCAAAATAAATGTCTATGTGCAGCTTGTTTTTATGCCATAGACTAGCATCAAGTTAGATTGTTCAATCGTGACTTGAATGCTTTTTAAATTTCTGTTGTAGAATTTAGAGAATAAAAATTTGTTGAACAGTTTAATCCCAACAGATAGTAGAATAGGTAGAGAAGCATCTGAACTCAACTGTTTAATCTGAGTTCGGGGAGAAATAAGGAGTAGAACTAGATTATTTTTATGCTTTTAAAAGAATAAAATGTTGTAAAAAGAGTTTGCCAATCCAAGTGCACTCAAATGAAGAGAAAATGTTAGATCAATAAGATTAGGTAGGTAGACAGGTTGTATTGATGAAGTTTCATTGTTAATCCATGAATGCTAATATGTTTCAAAGCAAAAGAATATCATCCACAGAAAGAAAGGTAGCCCAATGGATGAGGCAACTGATCAGCCTCCAGAGAAGGCAAATCTGAAGTTCTTGATGCCTTCAAGAAGGCACCATCCCCAAGTGCAGCCACTGTTAGCCACCTATAAAATTTGTTATACCAAAAGGTGGCTAAATAATTTCTGGAGTGTCGAAGGAACATATTTTACTGCTAAAAAATGTTGGCTCTTGAAGACTCTCAAAAGGCCTCATGCCTCTGTCTTAAATCTTCACTGATGTGCCCATCTTAAAATCCCGCTGATTCCCAAGAAAGAACACTGTTGCAAGCACCATTTTCCTTTTTCTCCCTTCTTCCAAAAATGACCTCATATTTGCTTTCTTTTCCCATGAAAAACCCTCATTTTCATGTCTTTTCCCCTTTCCCTTCATTAAAAACCCCCTTGATAAGGTTTAAGACTCTTTCTTAGCCTTACCGAAAACCCCAAAACCCCTTGAAAACCATTAAAAATCCATAAAAATACATTGTTTATGACTTAAGCCCCCTTGGGCTAAGTCTTTAACCCCCCCTCCTTAAGCCCAGGTTCCAGGACCGAGCGCTAAGTCTTCTAAGCATTTTTTGCATTACCCCGTGCCTATTAGCCCTCATCCACAATCCCCCGGTCATATGGCTTTACATATAACCTATGGCGTCGCAATCGGGCGCCAAGCCATTTTTTGAATTTTAAATATATCCGCCCGAAGTGTAAAACCTTTGGTTTTATATTATTTTAACATTTTTTATTATATTTATAATTTACCGCCAATACGAAATTTAAATCACTCCACACCGTCGATCTAATCTGAAGATCGAACGGTGCGGAATCCATCTCCCCGGTGGTCCCCACAAACCACTCACCACCGCGAAAACCACGCAGTATTCATCGCACCGCTTTTGAGCGCGGGTGGTTTTCTCTCGATCGGCAGTGATTCCACTCACCGTTTGACGCGTGGCCTGGGCACTGTTCACTAAATCATCGTACATCGCGCGTTAAACATCAGACGTAGACCCCGCGGAATATTGACGTGCACCGTCCGATTTGAGGCCGCTCATCGGACGGTGGTCGCTCACTGGAGATGCACACGCGATAACACAAGGTCCGATGCAGTGGTAACAACATCTCCACCGTCGAACTGATCTGCAGATCGACGGCCCAAAATTCATCACCCGTTTTCTCTGTTTTGACTTTCCACCTGCGCTCCCGACCGTCGATCTCTGCGCGATCGACGACTCTGATTTAAATTATTCTTCTGCCTTCCTTTTTTTTCCCCCGATCAATCTCGACCATTGGATGATGCCATCCAACGGCCCTGCTCTTTCCACGCACCTTTTGAAGCAGTAAACCTATATATGCATGGATTTTATAATTTTTGTTCGTATTTTGCAGGGTTAATGTTTTTTTTCCACTGTGTCTGAAAAAAATTTAAAAGGCAGAGGGTGACGATCCTCCTGCCTTCGATTCACCAGAGGAAATCATTCACAGGGTTTTTAAATCCACGTTTTATCAATAATTCGTGAGGCATTGATGCCTTCTCACCTCTGCACAACACTGCACACCAACGAACACAGCAAGTCAATTACAAATCAAAGAGTATCAAGGTCAAAGACAGAAATGCACCAGCATGGAAGATTTAAACAGTTTTATAAGGATTAAGGCCAACCATTGATTATCAAAAGCCTAATCCCCAATTAAAAACATAGTTTGAAGAAAATATTAAGTGTTTTATCAACAGGAAAGCCTCCACTACCACAGCTGAGGCAAATTGATCCCTCTAGCTACCACGATGCCACCTGTGCCTCAAAGCATTCATATCCAAGGCCGAATTTATTGAACAAGATCAGATATTTGTCTCAAACGCAACCATAGGATAAACTCTGCAGACAAACTTAATGTAAAAAATATCAGCAGAGTTACTTTGACACCATACAGAGCCTCAAAGGTCAGAAAGAGCTCCCTCTGAGCTTAAATCTTTATGTAAATCATTTAATACAGAAGACACCTGTGTAAGTTTCTTCATTGAGCCCCCCAAAGGCCAAGAAGTCATTAAGTCTGTATTAATTGTATTTTGAGATATTTTATCAGATCTCACCTCCTCATTATTCTATATATACTACTACAAAAGATGAATGAGGGGTTGTTTGATCACTAGTTGTAATATTAAAACTTTTTGAAATAATACATAGTCTGTTGAAGTTGAAGAAGAAATTGAAGTCTTGGATTTCCTGATGACGTTGTTGCATGCTTGTTACTGTGAAGGCTCTATCATTGGATCCATGAGCTTGGTTGTTGGTGAAGTATTCTGAACTGTTTAATGTTTTCCCCTGTTTTCATTCTGTTCCATGATTTCTTACTACAGTGGGTTGAAATTTTTAGGCTAAGAAATGACTCCTGGAAGCACCTTAGACCTATTCATCCTTCACTGTTTCATGTTTTCTTCTACTGAGGTATTTTAGAGTCTTTAATCTCTCTCTTTAGTCCTCATGCTAGTTTATTTCCTTAATAGTTCCAACAATTGGTTTCAGCATGATCTATGGTTCTCCTTGCTTGTTTGCTGCCACTTAAAGACTGTTATTGAAGACTCCCTTTGAAGTATTTCTGTTTACAATAAGTCAAGGAGGTATGTTCTGATCTTGCCCTTTGTCCTCGCTTAAATAGTTGTCTTAAAGGTCTTTTATAGTTGTGATCATAGATGTGTTAGGTGTTCCCTCTTATATGACTGCAATTATCAATGAATCTTTTATGTTTTCTAAGTCATTTGAAATAAAATATTTGAGGAAATAGGGTGTTCCCCGAATCTTAGATTTCATTTTAAAAGTTGTTTTGAAATCATTATTTGCTTAAAGCTATGATTTTTAGAATTTATGGTTAGCCCTGTCTACCAAATAGCTCTTTATTGTTCAAGTTGTGCTTTCAAATTCCCTTTTTTTGAGAATTAAACTTCTCTTTCCAAATCATTGATGTCCATTTCATTCCAAAACTAAAGGATCCTGCGGCCAATTTAGATTTTCCCTCTGATATCCCATATCCATTGATGAGTGTGTCATGACCTCTTTTCGACTCCATTGCCCACTGAACTAGATGTTTTTCCATTCTATATATCTTTCCTAGACCTTTCATGTTCTGTTGTATCAATTCAACCAAACAAACAAACAAACACCTGCACTTAATAACTAGTCTAAAACCAATACTCAAACCACACGAGATAAACCTTTGCAAACAAACATTTGAGAGATCCCTCTCTGAGAATAGGAGGACTAGATCCTGGAACTCCAAATATTGGTTCTGATGTTGCCTTGTCTTTTGATTTGCCAAACTATCAAAAAAATGGACACCAACAGGGCGCATTCCACCAAATTAGGCACTTGTGCCATTTTTAGCACTCCTAACTGGAGTTTGCCCACATTTGGTGGGGTTTTCAAGTGACATTGGGCAGAAATTTGTTTTGATCATAAATTCTTCAATATTGAACCAATTTGGATGAAATTTTAGTCAATTTTGGGTATTATGAGAATTATGGAGAGTTTGGGATAGGTTTTAGAGCAAACAGAGGTGTTATTCAACCAATTTTTCTTCAGGGAATCTTAAAGAGCCACCAGGGCCATCAGGGAGATGGAGCTGTATTGGGCTATACTTCACTGTTTGAGGTGAAACAAAAGCCATTTTTAGCTTATTTCTGTCTTTTGAATTCAATTTCATAGTTTTTTTTTCCTATTTAGGCATATTTCTCAATGTATAACCATTTTGAGCAACTTAATAGAGCAAGGACATGCCCATTGGGAGACTTGGACCCGACAGATGTAGCCTAGGGGGGGTGAATTGCCTCATCAGTTTGCTGTGTTATGCTATGGTGAATTTTCTTACTATGCATTTTTGATATAATATGTTAAACAGTAAACTTGATTAACATTTCCTCACACATAAACTCAGAAACAATTACCAAAAACACTTTGTTTAACCTGCAAGACATGGAGAATACTTTGCACACTTAATTAAATGGAAATGGATACTTTGCACAACATTTACAAATAGTTCCATTTTCAGATCAGTTGGTATCATAACTCAAGATTTGAGCCTTAGGAGCTATAGTTTTACTCAGCATTTGTTCTTGTGCAAATATATAGTTGATTGTTTGCAAGTTTTGATGCTTACTAGGCTTAAACTCAAGAGAGGTGAAGGACACTTGGTTAGTGCACAAAGTAATCCACAACCAAGAAGGGCCAGAGAGCCACCTCCAAGAGCCATAGAAGCAACCTCAAGCATGTCTTCAAGAGAAGGAGAATATTCTGAAGACATTGATCCCAAAGAAGAAGAACAGGTATTCTGAAAGGCTTTCCTAGACATGACAGAGATGGTGAGGATACTCTACCAAGAAAGGAATGATAGGCTTGTAGAAGAAGGGTCTAGACACCAGAAAGAAGGAGAGGGTTCTTCAGGAGGAAAGAAAATTGATGACAAGTCAAAGAAAGGACATGGAGGAAATGGTGATCCACCATCCCCATCTTCATCCTCTTCCTCTACATCATCATCCTCTACTTCGGTGAATCAATATCACAAGTCTAAAACTACTGGTTAAAGTCCATTTTTAAAGCTTCATGTTAAATTTGAGTTGCCTATGTTTAATGGTGAGGTCAATGCAGAGAAACTTGACAATTGGATAAGACAGTTGGAATTTTATTTGAGAATACAAAACTTTCATGAAGACTACACCAAGATTCAGTTAGCCTCTTTGAGAATAGAAGGAGCAGCATTGGTATGGTGGGAAGCCAAGACCAAGGATGAAATTAAAAAACATGGTAAGATCACTTTATCATGGGCGGAATTTATTTCCGAAATTAAGCATCAATTTTATCCATTATCTCATTTACAAAAGGCTATCATGAATTGGCAAAGTTTTAGACAACTTAAGGGACAAAGTGTTCAAGATTACACTCAAGAGTTTAGACGAAGGGCTTTATTACTTGGAATTGATTTGCATAGCCAAGAGACTTTGCTGAAATATATAGGTGGTTTACACAACTATCTTATAGATACTATCCTTATGTTCAATCCTACTAGTCTAGACGAGGTCTGTGTCCAAGCCACGCATTTAGAGGCTAGAGGGAAACAATCTTTTGATGGGAATATGGATAGTGAATTTAAAGGCAAAGGCAGGAAAATAAATGCAAACTCTAGGAAAGAAAAAGGAAAATTATTTTGTAAAAACTGTTCCAAAACAAGCCACGATGAAGACCATTGCTGGAAACTTCATCCAGAGCTGAAACCGAAAAAAATTAAAACCAAATATAAGGCCAAAGAAAAGGGAAAAATAGTTGCCGCTTGCTGAACAAGACTTAGGGTCTGAATCAGGTGATGAAACTAAAAGCATAGCCATGATACTAAAGGACATAAAGGGGAAAGAGATTGTAAGGGAAATAAATCTCGGTTCTAGCACTTTAAACTATCACATAGAAGCTCCAAATGAAGACAGGAGGATAGAGTTGTTTCATGTGAGGATAATAGCCAAACACACAAAGATAGACACACTATTTGACAGTGGGTCTCGAGAAAATCTCATCTCAGAAGACTTAGTCAAGAAGCTGAAACTTGAAACCATTCCACATCCAAAGCCATATCCACTTGGATGTATTTTCAAGGATTCTAATTTACACGTTTCAAGGAAGTGCATGTTGCGCTTCACCATAACAGCTCATTATGTTGACTTGGTTGAATTATATGTAGTACCGCTTGACATTACAGGTGTGGTGTTGGGTAATCTGTATTTATATGACAGAAAAGCGATCTTCCATCACCATGAGAACAAGTATCATCTGTTTAAGGATGGCAAGGATTTTATTGTGAGAGCACATCAGAAGAAGCTAGAATATTCTTTAGTGAATGCAGGGCAATTAAAAAGGCTTGTCAATGCAAGTCACAATCTGACTTTGTTGATGATCAAAAATAAATATTTTGTACATAATCCTTTTCATGTTATTGTTGATGTAAATGATGAAATGTTTTAGTCTGAAAGCAGGTCGTCTTTGGAAGAAGATGACAAGATGTTGCAGAAAGTGTCTTTGGTGTCGATCGGTGCAAAGAAAAAAGTTTCGATGCAAAGTGGTGCAAGAATCCAAAGAGGGTAAAGCATGCAAGAAAAGAGGGCACAAAGTTTAGCATGGGTCATTGCTGGTTTCAGAATGGCAGGTTGGTATGGCGAGAAAACTTGGTTAGGAGTCGACACGAGTACATGGATCACTCGGCAAAAATTCGCCATGAGGACAGTTGGCAAGGTGAATCTCAATTTCAGTTTCCTTTGAAGGTATACCATTGTAGAAGCAATATGTTTTCTACAAATTATAGTTGTTGTTCTGAAAATTTCAAAATTTTTCATTATGACTCAGTCAAGGTTAGCAACAGTCGATCAACAGATTCAAGGAAGAATTTATCTTTTTATGAGAAGCTCAATTTGATGAAGTCAGAAAGATTTCAGTGGTTCAAGGTTGGAAGAGTGGAGAATCAGTTTCCTCATCTTCAATTTCTGTAATTCAGAGAGCTTTTGGGGTCCAAAAGCTTCCCATTGGGGAGGTGTGATCAAGTGATCATGTCCAAATGAAAAAAAAAAATGCTCAAAATGGGTTGCAACCTAAATGACCAAAAAGGTCTTGTCGCTGCGATTCTGGCGCCGTGAACGAGACTCAAATCCAACGTCGTATGTGAAAGTATGCAGGTTTGAAGTCTCCAGTAACCTTCTAAAATCAGTTGACCAAAGTTGACTTTTCAATTTTGGAAAAATTAAAAAGAGAATATTCTTAGGAATATTCCAAATAATGTTCCCTGCAGGCGAATCATTTTGTGACAAGTGGAAACTTTGCATTGGAGGTTGGTTTGACATTGTTTAAATAGACCAATAGCATCTCACCCTATGGCAGGCCTAGAGGCCACCGCATGGCCCATGAACAGTCGACCAAAATTATATGGAGGCCCGGGATTTCGAACACTCGACCTCCCCTCTACAAAGCCAACGTTCTACCAGCCCGCCTGCAGATGTTTCTTAACCACTATAGTTCATATTTTCTATTTGAAGTTTAAACAAGAAGAGGTTGGGCAAAAAACGGGGCCAACCCCCTAATAAATAAGACCGCGCCTCTATGTCCAAGGGCTAACCACCCGACTGTTATGACGACAGTTAGCACCGTTGTATGTGACTGCACCTTTCTAGAGTAAATGCCACGGTTTATTAACCATTATGGTAGCGGTTAAGTCATAGGTTAATGCGCAGAGGGGTCATGTGACCACTTAAATGCGCTCCTATCCAGCATTTAACTTAACTGCTAGTGGTTCCACCAGTTTGCACGTGTTCCACCAAATCAGGCACTTGTGCCATTTTTAGCGCTCCTAACTAGAGTTTGCCCCCATTTGGTGGGGTTTTCAAGTGACATTGGGCATAAATTTGTTTTTATCATAAATTCTTCAATATTGAACCAATTTGGACGAAATTTTAGTCAATTTTGGGTATTTTGAGGATTATGGAGAGTTTGGGACAGGTTGCACAGCAAACAGAGGTGTTCTTCAGCCACTTTTTCTTTATTGAAGCTTAAAGAGCCACTAGGGCCATTAGGGAGATGGAGCTGTATTGGGCTATACTTCACTGTTTGAGGTGAAAAAAAGCCATTTTTAGCTTATTTCTGTCTTCTGAATTCAATTTCACAGTTGGTTTTACCTGTTTAGGTGCATTTCTCACTGTATAACACTTTTGAGCAACTTAATAGAGCAAGGGCATGCCCATTAGGAGCCTTGGACCCGACAGATGTAGCCCAAGATGGGTGGATTGCCTCATCAGTTTGTTGTGTTATGCTATGGTGAATTTTCCTACTGTGTATTTCTGATATAATATGTTAAACAATAAATTTGATTAACATTCCTCACACATAAACTCAGAAACAATTACCAAAAACACTTTGTTTAACCTGTAAGACATGGAGAATACTTTGCACACTTAATTAAATGGAAATGGATAATTTTCACAACATTTACAAATAGCTAAATTTTCAGATCACACCAGCACACCCAGAATGGTCGCCAGGATGTTATCACTCCGTAATTTTTTAGGTAGCAGAGAAAATCATAAAGGTAACCTTAGAACCACTTTGAAAACTGGGAATCTAGCCCTTCCAGTTTTAGAGAGGGATCTCTCTTTATAATTTAGCTTTGTTTGACTAGAGGTATTAGGCTAGCTATTAAGTTCAGGTTTAGGTTTTTTGTATATTTGGGTTGAAACTGTGAAGATAGGCCATTGGGAAAATGGACTCACATGTTTAGATCGACCAAATACGGAGTTAATAAGCTAACCTTACAGGGCAAGGTAGGAAAATTCACTGGATCCTTTAATATATGAGGTGTGGAGGAGAGGAAAATATTTATAAATCCAATTAAAAACAGAGCAATTAAGAATTCTTATTTTAATCTTTAGTGGAAAACATGAAAACTATTCTTAAGCCAGAAACAAAGTATGCATTTAAACAAGTTATGCTCTTTACCTTCTTAGAATAATTCAAATTTTAGAAAAAAATATGATAAGAGAGAGAAAAAAAATTGACAAGGAGAGATGCACTTCAGCGATAAAAATGACACAAGAATCCTGTAATGGTGGCATTGTATTACTACAAATCTGATCAATGGTAGCTCTGTGAGCTGCTTTACAATACTAGTCCTTTTTTTCAAACAAGTCCCAACACTAATACTTCGAATTAGGAAGTACTTATAAAAAATATTACAAAATATCTTGATTTCAAAGATTAAGATGGAATATTAAAATATCTAAATATTGATTATACAAATAGTACAAAAATTTAGGAGTTTCTGAACTGTTGGAACTGTTGGCACTATTGTTGATGATTGGGTCCCAAAAATGTGCTACTTCACTGCCTGGTTGTTGGAGATGAAAACATTTTACTCGAGCAAGTCACATAACTGATCCCACCTTTCTTCACTAGGGATAGAAAGTTTTATTATATTTATATATGTCTCATCAACTTCGGTATATTTCTCAAATATAGGCTTGCCGATGAAAATATGTTTAATCTCATGTTTGATAACGAGATCAAACTCTAAAGCCTCTAAGAAATTTTTCCCTATGATATTTCCTTTTATGCCTACAAACTTGGATTTATCTTTGGCAATAGTAAACAGCTTCTAGTTGTAATCACTTTTGTTGATCAATCTATCTTTCAATGCCACTAAACCTCATAGACCACTTTGATTCAAAAAATTAAACTCGATATGAAATCCATGGACAACAATTTCCAGAGTTTGGAATATGTTCTCTAACTAGATCATCAAGTTTCTCTTTTGTAAAACCTTCTTAATTTCTAGAATGGTTTCTATCCTATTTTCAATCTGTAACTCCTCTAGTTATTCTCTAGTATTGTAATTTATAACTTTGATCAAGGTTGTGGGCTTTGCCTAGTTTTTGGTCTAATATATTCCTCACTTCTTCTATTACTGTCTTTGAACTTTGCATCAATTCTTCCTACTCAAATATGATTTCGATTTATGGCCATATTTTAGTTATGGCTTGATTTATATCTACCCATATAGTTTCCTTAGCTTGTGCTAGGGTGTGAGCCATTACTGAATCATTCTCTAAAAACTCAATTCTCTGTGTTAGCCTATGGGATTTTTTCAATTCTGCTAGATAGAAGTTGTCTATCTTCAACTTCTGTTCCTAAAAAAATTTCAGCTGCTATTTTAACTTCTCAATCTATTTTCCCTGAAGGGACATATCTTCCAAGGCTTTGATTAATTCATTAGATGAATCTGAAGTCTATGCTACTGTTGTTGTTGATGTAAAAGATTTTTTGGTTCCTATAACTGAAATTGGCACTGCTATAAGTGGAATGATGGCTAATTGTGAGGACTGCTCCTTCTCATTGAGTAGCTTTTCTAATTCCACCTCCATCTCTCTGATCTAGACATTTTGTTCAATTATTATTTTGAACATGTCCTCCTGCTTTTCCATTTCTCCCAAATATTTGGCCCATGGATCCTCTGTAGATGGTAGCTTTAGCTATTTCTCCAGTGATGCTATGTTAGAATTCTTTCTTCTTATAATTTCCTCCATTTCCTCCATTTCCTTAACCAAAATTAATGAAAAAATCCTCCCATGATTTAATCTTAGTATCCTTTTCCAAATATGAGATTTTTTTCAGTTTCAATTCTGACTGTATGTTGCTGATGGATGCCTGCAGTTTTGAAGTTTTCATGGCAGTGTTAGTCAATGTAGAATAAAACATTTCTCCAGTCTGTTTGTGCATGTCAATCTTATCAATCAAATGGATTTTTTTTTCATCAAAGGAGAAGAATGTATTTTTTGTAATCAGTTGGTGACTTATGAAATGGAACATGTCCTTGCAGAAATTCCATCTGCATTTTCCCCTTTTCAGTGTCAAATGTTGATAGGAGCCTGCGTTGAGATGAAGTAGTTTGCTTCCAAAACTGAGTATAAGTGTTGGCCTTCAACATTTCATTATATTTTTTTATCTCTTTATACTTGGCAAAGATGTTTGGCTTTGTTTGGCCTTGAGCCAATTATATAGTCTGAGATACATCTGGAGGACCTTGTGAAGCTGATCAAGATGTGGAATCTATGAAAAATGTCTTCTTGTCTTGTAGGGAAATGTGGACATGTCAGGATTAAAGTAGTATGCTCTTCATCTTCCTGTGTAAATACTAGTTTTGGGTCAATATTATGTTTATTCTTTTAAATTGAGAACTCCTTGGCTCCAATCTCTATCACTGGAGGGGAATCGTCTTCTATGGACCTTTTTTCATGCTTCTCCCGAGGGGCTAGGGTCTGTGAGGTGGCTATAGAAATAATTTTTTCTTTAGCTTCCTACAAGGTGTTCTCCTTCCACTGGTATTTGTTCATAAACTTCTCAATTTCAGCCCTGGGAGTATGAGTATAAAGAGTGGTCTTTTTCTCCACTCTTAGATTGAAAATTATTCCAAAGGGGTCATAGGACCAAGTGAATCTTAACTGAAAATTAATCTGCTTGAGAAGTGCATCTGCCTCATTGCTTGCTACTCTGTTGTTGCATATAAATGGCCCCACCTGTGTTTTAATCCTGAACTGTGCCTTCTTCTTAGTTGAAACAAAGTGTAAGTAATCCATATTGATCATTTTCCTGATATATTCCAATGAGAAAATATTCATAGGAACATATTTTTGAAATTTGTATGGTGGTAGCTCACAACCATACAATCTAATTTTTGTGTAGTTCTGGTATAAATACTAGTCTCCTGTTTTGGCTTGATCACTGAGGTGTAAGGTTCTTTGAATCTCAGAACCTATTATTGGTTCCACATTGTTGTTTAAAATGCATACCACTATGTAGATAAACTGATCAATGAAGGCACTGAAACTGAAATCACTTGAATTCTTCCTCACTAAAAAATTCCACTATATAACGGATTGTACATTTCCTTGATTGTATAATTTTTGCAAAGTCATTGGAAATATTTATGCCTGATAAAACAAAAACATGTAAAATAACACTGAGGAATGCTTACACATCCCTTCTATTTTGATATTGATGAATTGGTCATGGATGTTGTCTGCAAGGAACTGAGTAAAATTAAACAGTACAAAAGGTTTTTATTCTGTGGAAAAAATGGATAGAAAATCTAATATAGGTTCATCCACCCACTAATCTGAATGATATCCCAATAGACAAGACACTAATGACACAATTTGTTTAGTTTTTTCAGGAAACATAGAGGCTGGATATGGTGGAATTTTCTTTGGAAGTTGGACATATTCTGGAAGGAAAATCTCAAATATTTTGTCTCTTTGAGGGAAGGTTAACTTCTTGTAGAGTTCCATAAGGGAATCTACAAAGAAAGGGCTTAACGAGTCATTTTTTGGGACTTGAAGCCTCTGGCTAATTTACTGGGAGGTAATTGTGAACAGTATGTCTCCATTCTGGGCCACAATGACTCTTTGGCTGGGGATGTACCTATTTTGACACCACATAACAAAATCTAGAAAAGGGTGAGTCTTGGGAAAAGAAAATTGGGGCAAGAGGGATTCCCAGAGGTTTATTTCATCGCTTTGGTCCAAAAATATTTTCTTGAGTCAAATTTTCATATTGAACAAGTCGAACTCACAATTGGTTTCTATGATTTTGTATTACTGGTCTGTCAATGGTATATGGTCTAGGTCAATATCAGGAGTGGTCAACGGGTTTTCACTCTCTTGTTTTGACTTTCCCTTTTGTGCCATTGTTTAGAAAAGTTTAGAAACAAAGGTGAGGAGTTTGGTTCTTACCAAGGAAAATTCGAGTGGTTATTGAGTAATTTTTTTTTGCAATAGGTACCCGACCATAGAAAAAGTTGTCTAGAATAGTGACAGAGTGTTATAGTGAATGATGTGGCAGCTTGGAATCTCTATACTTGTTATATGAAATGAATTAGGAGTAGAAAGGGGCCACAAAGGATAACTAGGGGGGTTTTTATAGGAAATTAGGAATTTCTCGTTACTTTAGGTTTGTTATGGAGCGGGTCCGTTGCGAGGTGTTTGGACATTGGGGAGAAAATGGTCATCACGTAACGGAAAAAGTGCAATGGGAATAGATAGGTGTCAACATGAAAATACATGTGGCAGAAGGGAAAACAACGAAATATAGGACTAGCAAGATCACATGGTGCGATAGGAGTGGAGGGGAAGTCGGGACGTGTCAAGGAAATAATGTGATGGGTGCATATAGACGTAGGCGGGAAGTAGGCAGATTTCAGAGGGGGAGGGGGAGGGGGGGGGGGTAGGCGGTAAGCAGTTTGGAGAGGGGATGGGTGAGAAATAATGTGCACCCACCACGTAGCATGGGGCCCATGAATAGGAAGACCACTTTTCAAACCCCCCCTGTTGATAATGATAGAATGGACTAGGGGTTCGAAATCGATCCCCCGCTGTTGATCTGGGCGGGGTTGATCGCAATGATTGGATCATGCATGCTTTTTACCACAAGACGAAAAATTATTTTGTCTCTTTTTTACTTTTCCATAAAAATCCAATATGAGAGCCAACTACATAATATTAAAAATTTATTAATCAGGTTTAAATGACATGATTAAATTTATTAAAAACAAAATTAATTTATTTTAAATAAACTTAATATATCCTAAGGGTGCATTCTATCTAGTCAACCCTTTTTTATTTCTCTAAGGTTGCTATACTCCCATTCTAATACTCTTTTATCGCTTTAACCAAGTTTAAACACTTTGGTTAATATTTCTCTAATCTACTTAATTTATTTCAACGAATTTTAAGTTTAATGGTTGATTTATTATCTAACCTAAACAACCTTTTTAACTCAGTCTAATTATGATTAAGCAGTATGATTAAACTATGAAATTTATTCCTCAGTGGAATTTAAACAAGTCACACACTTTTATTAGAAATACTTATAAAGTAACTTTAATACATTTTGTGTTCTGGTGGCATTTAAACTTTTTCACTTGCATACATTTTTTCATGGGGTTTTTTCATTTTTTCATTTTTTATTCTATTTCTTTTCTTTTTCACATATACATTTTTTATACCTTCTTTTCATTTCTTTATATACTTTTTTTTTTGTAAATAATTTGCAAAACACAATGTTATTTACAATTTAATCAAATGAAAGAAAATAGCCAATCATCAATTGAACCTATGAATAATAGGACCCTAAAAAATGGTTTATTATCATGCATCTTAAACCTATGTAATATTGTCTCAACATTCTTCCTTTGGTTTAACCATAGGTTCCTTTTTTTCTGATCTCGTTTAATTTCCAAGACCAAAATATAGTTTGCAAAACCACAATCCTTCATATTGAATTTAGAGGACAATTGGTTCTTCACATCTTGGATAATTTCTCCGTCGTTTCCAATAAAAAACATATCATCCACATACAAGACCAAATAAATAATATGATCAAAAATTAATTTAAAATACATAATGATTTTCTTTGCTCCTTTTGAAGCCAAGTCCCTGCATATATGTATCAAATTTTTTATACCATATCCTTGGTAACTGCTTTAGCCCATACAAAGACTTTTCTAACCTACACACAAGTTATTTCTTACCATTCACCCCAAAGCCTTCTGATTAATTCATGTAGATCTCTTCTTACAACTCTCCATGAATAAATATTATCTTCACATCCATTTGTTCTACCTCAAAATCAAAATCAACAACGACTTCTACAAGTAATCTAATAGAAGCTAACTTGGAAATAGGACCAAAATCAATTCCTGACACCTGTGAATAACCTTTTGCTACCAACCGAGATTTGTATTTCTCCACCTTTCCTTCTGCATTCATCTTCTTCTTAAACAGCCATTTTTTTCCAATGGGTTTCTTTCCAGCCGACAATTCCACCAGATCCTAAGCCTCATTTGTCCAAGGCTCTCATTTCTTCAACCATGACCTATTTCCAGAGTTTTCCATTGTCTTAATCCACTGCCTCCCTAATAAATTTGAGATCATCATCAGTAAAATATAAAGAAAATTTTGAACGGAAATAAAATGGATTATACCTCTCTAGTTGCCTTCTTTCCTAAATTGATCTCCTCAAAACCAGAGTGTGTGGCTCTTCTTCTAGTTCTTGCTCTTTTGTGGAGTTTGATTCTTTATCCTTCAGTTAATACTTTATCTTCTCTGGTTCTTTTTCCATTGGTAGGACTTCTTGCTTCACAACATTCTTTACTTCTCTAAATACCACATCTCTAATGTACACAACCTTCTTTGTTTCTGGGTTCCAAATCTTGTAACCTTTTAAACCATCTTTTTGTCCAATAAAGATGAAACTTTCAATTTTACTATCCAACTTGGTTCTTTTATCTCTTAGAACATGTACATATGCATCACAACCAAATACCTTAGGATGTGAGACAGGGTTTCTTACCAGTCCATACCTCATTTGGAGTCTTGTCCTCCAATGTTGATGAAGGTGATATGTTAAACATGTAACATGCAGTATCCACTTCCTCTGCCCAAAATTCTTGTCGTAACTCCGCACCATTAAGCATTCAACTTTCATTTTCCATCAACGTCCTATTCATTCTTTCTGCAACTCCATTCCGTTAAGGTGTGTATGGACTAGTTTTTTGTCGTTCTATACCACATTTCTGACAAAACTCTTCAAAATCCTTCTTACAAAACTCTCCACCATTATCAGTTCTCAACACCTTGATATTATTCTCTGTCTGATTTCCCACTGGAGCCTTAAATTTTGAAAAATGGCAACAAGAAAATCTTGATTTAATTTTCCCTTAAATTAAATTAGGAGAAAATTGTAATCTCATATCACAGGACAACTTGTATGAGTTAAATAAGTTTGTTTCACTTAGTTGGTTTAGTTAATTTTAGTTAAGAGTCCAACTTGAGTTGTGTAGAGTGATTCCTAAATTTTAGGATCCTATATTGAGTTAATTTCAGTTATAACAATTTAATTTAGTTAAATTCAGTTAAACTAGTTCTATCTGTTGGAGTGTTGGGTGTGGAGCCTAATTATCTTGTTTATTTTGTATCATAGAATTGGACCCTTGTAGCTTAATGGGGGCAGCAACGCTACCTGTAATTAAACGCTGCCTGGGGGGTCTAGGGGGGGGCGGCTGCGACTTTATGGAGCCCCCCCCTGGCAGGGGGTTTCAGGGGCAGGGCCCCCAAAGTTAAAAACATATGTAAAATTGCCTTGTAAAAGTATAGTAATTTCTAGTCAATCTGGGTCATTCATTAGGCAGATGATTTGATGGTAGAAGTTATGTTTAGTTTAGGGTTTTTTGCCCTAGAAGGCAACCCCTCGCATTGTATGAGGGTATTGTATTGCGGCTGTGCATTGTATGTGTATTCTCGGAGCGAGAAATAGATAGGGAGTCTGTGAGAGAGAACAAAGGATATTACAGCAGATCTGATGTAGGTTGTGTCTCTTCATTTTGATGGATAATAGAAAGGAAGGATTGGTTGTTCGAGGTGGACGTAGCCCAAACTAGGTGAACCACGTATATCTATGCCTCTCTGGTTTTATGTGTTTTGTGTGCTTGTGTTTTCCGCATATTTTATGTGTTTCATTTCTCTGTAATATTTAATTTTCTAACATGGAGGAAATAGTAGGAGGTCTAGTAGTGGGGTGCAACTTCTGTGTTCAACCAATTAAATGATAAATCAACCATAATTAACTCATGCATGAAAGAATTACCAGTTACCCAGTTGAGATTGGAGTTCAAGGGCAGTGTACTATCAATTGTATAATTATCCAAGTTGTACATGTGGTGCATGCAATCATAGAAAGACCTATAGGGATTGTGTAGTTCAGGATCAAGATTTACCTAATTAACAGGGGTTTGATTCCTTTAGAAATAACACAAGGAAATAGGATCTTGGAAGGAAGGAAAACTAGCTGAGTGTTGGCCAGGGTCAGCTTGTGAGGTAGTGAGATAGATTATACTTGTGCAGAGGTTTCTGAGGCTTGAGAAAGCATTTTATTTCTTCTCTATTTTCTTATTAATGAAATACATAGGAAGGGATTTTGAGTAGTTTCTTTCACCTAGATACATCCTCATGTATGTATGTTGAATCATGAAGCATGCTTTTGATTTTGTTTCTCAGTCGTGAATTTATTTCTACAAATGATTAGAGTAGATTTGAGTCTTATGTTTTAGAACATTAGATGAAAATTATTGAATATACAATTAATTTTTAGATGGTATCAGAGCTAGATTCATAGTAGAGAAGAGAATTTGAAGTTATTGCAGGAGGTTCAAATTTCAAGATCTGTGTTGCAGGCTTTCTCCAAGACTAAGAAGATGACTTCTATCAGACTCAGGCTTGAGTATGCCTTGGAAGGAATCATAAATTTTGTGGCATGAAAGATCCGTATGGAGGTGGTATTAGATCTATATTACATCAAGAGAGATGTAGTAATACCCCGAAAAAATGATGCCCAGGATCTTGCTTAGTGGAAGAAGGATGTAGCTAAAGCGAGGAAGATCATACTGGAGGGAGTTCGAGACCATGTTGTCTCAAATCTACACAGAAAATAAAATCCATTTGCGATGTGGAAAACACTGACAGATTTGTTTGATAACAACACTGACCACAGGAAGCTGGCACTAAAGGACAAGATTCAAAGCATCAAAATGTAGAAGGCCAAATCAATTCCATAGTACCTGAGCAAATTCACATAGTGTCGTGATGAACTTGGCGGGGGCAGTGTAACTGATCCAGAAGAAGATTTGCATTAGGGGAATTTTGAGGTCTAAAATGGGCCTCCTAAGAAAAATGTACAACCAAAATAAACTTTATAAGAACCAATAGGATTCAAATGATGATGTCAATCATGGGGGATGCTTCACCCTTTTTTAAGTAGAAGGGTAAAAAGATAAATAATAATAATAATAAAACTACTTTTTCAACTCGTATTTTCAACTTATCTCCCAAAATTTGTACTCAAGTTTAGAGCAGGAGTACTCATTGGATGAAAAAATTAATTTATCATCCAAAGAGTACCCATGTTGCATAATTTTGATGGAACTTGCTACGCGAAAAATGAGAAATAAGTAGAGGAATTGTGAGGTCTAAAATGGGCCTCCTAAGGAAATTATAAAATAATAGTGGAAATAATAAAATAAGATTAGATTACATCATCAAATTTTAGAGGGAAAAATAAAAAAAACTACTTTTTCAACTCGTATTTTCAACTTATCTCCCTAGTGGTTTACTCAAATTTCGAGCGGGAACACTTGTTGGATGCAAAATTTTATTCCTCATCCCGCTACACGAAAAATGAGAAATACAGAAAAAATGTGATTGCAATTACGATTTTTCATGTATTTCTCATTATTCGTGTAGCAAGGTACATCAAAATTATGCAACATGGGTACTCTTTGAATGAGGAATTAAATTTTACATCCAATAAGTACTCCCACTCGAAATTTGATTAAAACGTTAGGGAGATAAGTTGAAAATATGAGTTGAAAAGGCAGTTTTAATATTACTTTTTAATATTTTTACTTTTTTACCCAAAAAATGGTGAATCATCCCCCATGGTTTACATCATCATATTGAATCCTATTGGTTCTTGTAAAGTTTATTTTGGTTGTACATTTTTCTTAGGAGGCCCATTTTAGACCTCAAAATTTCCCTAATGCATGAAAAAACGTGATTGCAATTTTGTTTTTCATGTATTTCTCATTTTTCGTGTAGCAAGATCCATCGAATGTATGTAGCATGGGTACTCCTTGGATGAAGAATTAATTTTTTCATCCAAAAAGTACTCGCTTGAAATTTGAGTAAAAACTGTGGGAGATAAGTTGAAAATACGTGTTGAAAAAGTAGTTTTTTCTTTTTTCCCTCCAAATTTGAAGATGTAATCAAATCTTATTTTATTATTTCCACTATTATTTTATAATTTCATTAGGAGGCCCATTTTAGACATCAAAATTCCCCTAATGGTAGCTCTAGCTCTATTGGGCATTCCCAAGAGCTGGCACCGTTATCAGGATTCCTTGAATGGTAGAGACAAACTACCAAGCTGGGAGCGGTTATGGTATGATATCGTGCAGGAAGAGATTAGGCAAAGCAAAATAAGTGGAACTTCATCCAAGTTTGAGGATGAGGATAACAGTGCCTTGGCTCGAAAGGAAAAGAAATGGAAAGGGAATAAATCCCAATCCAAAGGAGATTATGGTCAGGCGGGAAAGAAGAAATATTTATTGAAGATCAAATGATTTGTTGGGTGTGGAGCCTAATTATCTTCTTTATTTATATGTATCGCCATGTTGGACCCATGTTCTTAACGGGGCGGCAACGTCGTCCATCATTTGATCGCCGTCAGGAAGATGATCTCGTGGTAGAAGTTATCTTTAATTTAGGGTTTTTTTCCCTAGAAGGCAACCCATTTGTTGTATGAGTGTATTGTATAGCATATGTGTATGGTGTGCATACTCTGAGTGAGAAATAGCAAGGGGGTCTGTGTGAGGGAGTAAAGGATATTACAATGGATTTGTTGTAGGTTGTGTCTGTTCATTTTGATGGATAATAGAAAGGAAGGACTGGATGTTTCCGTGGACGTAGTTGAAGTTGGGTGAACCACATATATCTGTGTATCTCTTGTTTTATATGTTATTTATGTGTTTGTGTTTCCGCATATTTTATGTGTTCCATTTCTCTGTAATATATAATTTTCTAACATGATTTCACTGTCATGATTTGGGACACTATTCCACGAAGTGTCCACACAGGAAGGCCGACAAGAAGCCCTTAGGACGAGGGACAGGTGAAGTTCTAGCTCCACAATTTGAGTTGGATTTCACCCTCATTACATGCATCGTGACAATGGTGATGGTTAGTGTGTGGTATCTGGATAGTAGAGCCTCATTCCATATGGCGGGCAACAAATAATTTTTCAGTGACTTGGAGGAGAAGGGCCTCTAAATGCACATCTAGATGGGAGATGTTGGAAGGTATATCATGACCTCCATTGGTATAGTTACTCAGTTAAGAGGTATTCCAGGCTACCTTATCACATTAAAATATGGCATGTATGTTCCAGTTCTGAAGAATAATTTAGTTTTATTTGCTATGTTGGAAGACCGTGGCTACAATGTGATATTTAGCAAAGGAAAGGCTTTCCTTAGACACATTGTCATGTGATAAGTGAAGCGGATCGTGGTTTAGGTGAATAACCTCTACAAATTGGATGTATAATATTGTGTTTCCTTCAACATGAAAGAAGAGAAGGTCTATAGTCGAGCCACCTTTCATGATAAGGATAGTAGAGTGCAAGCAGTCCTTGAAAAATTTCACTCAGATGTGAGTGGACCTTTCTCGACAGCCTCCACGACTAAGAAAAAGTATTATGTTATATTTGTATATTATTTCTCACGTAAGTTCTGGCTAATTTTTCTTCATGCAGAAGAAAGACCGAACATTCTCCAAATTTTGTGAATTCAAAACACTTTTTGAGAAAGGCACTGGCAGGAAAGTGAAGGCTCTCAAGAGCAATTGTTAGGTAAACATGACTCGGGGTAGAGTCAATGTTGACTAGGGTAAATAGTAGTGGTTTTGGGGCACATGGTATTGTGCACCCATGGTTTTAGCCCATGGTATTGCATGTAATGAATCCTATAAGAGGCTGTGAATACTTCATTGCAATGTAGGCCTGGAGGTGAGCGGTGAAGGCTCACTTGGTCGGATTGGCCAGGGTTGTGGCCAATGGTTAATGAAATTTCATTGGTTGGGTTTTTCCCCAGAGTTTGGGGTTTTCCCGGATAAACATATGTGTTTATGTTTATGTGCTTTTTTGTTGGTTATGTTTATTTATCTCTCAGTAAATTCTTGTTTTATTTCTACGGTAAATTCCTAAAAAATGGTATCAGAGCCAGGTTTATTTGGCTGATAAACTTGTAGGAAAGAAGGGTTCCTGGTTCGAGTGGGAGCAATGGCGGAAGATGGTAAGTTTAGGGTCGAGAAATTTAATGGCAAAAACTTCCCACTATGGAAGATGCAGATGGAAGATTATCTGTATCAGAAAGATCTGTACCTACCATTGAGCGGAAAAAAAAAGAAGCCGGTGGCCATGAAAAATGTGGAATGGAACATTCTCGATATAAAGGCACTCAGAATAGTATAGTTGTGCCTTATGGCATCAGTCGCCTTCAACATTTCGAAGGAAACAACAACAGAGGGTTTGATGCAGACATTGGCGAAACTATATGAAAAACCCTTGGCCTCAAACAAGGTATTTCTTATGAAACGATTATTTAATATGAAGATGTCAGAAGGTGGATCTGTTGCAGACCATTTAAATGATTTTAATACAGTTACCAATCATTTAAGTTCTGTAGGGGTAAACTTTTTTGATGAAGTTAGAGCTTTGTTATTCTTATGCTCATTGCCAGAGAGTTGGAATGGTTTAGTAATGGCCATTAGTAACTCTGTCACTGGATCTAGTACTTTAAAGTTTGATGATGTTGTTGGTGCTATCCTTAGTGAGGAAATGCGACAGAAAAGTTCCGGTGAGACATCGGGTAATGCTTTGAGTGTAGAATATAGGGGAAGGAGAATGGAAAGAGGAAAGAGCTCGGGATATCGCAGTAAATCAAGGAAAGGCAGATCCAAGTCCAGATCGAGGATAGTGTGCTGGAAATGTGGAAAGAAAGGACACCTAAAGAAAGACTATAGATATCGGAAGGGAAAAGAAGGAGACACACAGCAAGAAAACAATCATGAATCAAATGTGACAGGTGATGTGTTACAAGATGCTTTGATTCTTTCTTTCGAAAATGTTATTAATTCTTGGGTTGTAGATTCAGGGGCTTCATTCCATGCCACACCTGATAAGAAATATTTTCATGACTATGTTCAAGGAGATTTTGGACAAGTTCGTTTGGGTGATGATAAACCCTGTAAAATTGTTGGAATGGGTAAGGTTCTAGTAAAACAGCAAAATGGAAACCAATGGCTATTAAAGGAGGTAAGGCATGTTCCAGATCTAAAGAAAAATCTGATTTCAACAGGGTAGTTAGGCGGTGAATGTTGTGTGACAACTTTCACAGATAAAGCTTGGAAGGTCACCAAAGGAGCCCTGGTAATAGCAAAAGGCAAAAAGGTTGGTACATTGTATTTATGCAATGGTATTTCTAACTCTATTAATGCTTTAACTTCCAAAGGAGAAGATGCAGCATTATGGCATCATAGGCTCGGACACATGAGTGAGAAGGGGATGAAGATTCTTCACTCAAGAAATTTGTTACCAGGTTTGAAGAATGTTGATTTGGATTTATGTGAAAATTTCATTTATGGAAAACAGAAGAGAGTCATATTTCTCAAAGTTGGGAAAGAAAAGAAGAGCAAAAAATTGGAGCTTGTGCATACAGATGTATGGGGACCTACTCAGGTATCATCTCTCAGTGGCTCTCGCTATTATGTTATGTTTATTGATGATGCAACTAGAAAAACTTGGATTTATTGTATTCAAAATAAATCTGATGTATTTGATACTTTCAAGAAATGGAAAGCCTTGGTTGAGATTGAGATAGGAAATAAGTTGAAGTGTCTCAGATCAAACAATGGAGGTGAATATTGCAGAAAAGAGTTTGATAGGTACTATTCAGAGCATGGAATTTGTAGAGAGAAGACAGTTCCAAGAGCACCACAAGAAAATGGTGTGTCAGAAAGGATGAACATAACATTCATGGAGCACGCAAGGTGCATGAGATTGCATGCAGGATTGCCTTTGCAATTTTGGGCAGATGCTGTAGATACTGATGTTTATCTAATAAATAGAGGGCCTTCAAGTTCCTTGGATGGTGGCATTCCAGAGGAAGCATGGACAGGTAAAAAGGTAAACTACTCTTTTTTAAATCCTTTTGGTTGTGAGGCCTTTGTCCATATTAATAAAGAAAATAGAACAAAGCTTGAGGCAAAATCAAAGAAATGTACCTTTATTGGATATGGTGTTAATAATTTTGGTTATCACTTATATGATTATGAAAATCACAAAATCATTAGGAGCAGAGATGTAATATTCAATGAAAAGGTCTTGTATAAGAATCAGTTGCAGGAAAAGAAACAGGAAAAAGAAAGTAAGGAATACACAGTTCTTGATGAGATAACTGAAAAAGTAAAGGTGCCTGAAAATAATAATAATCAACAACCACAGCAGCAACAACCACCACAACAACAACAGGCACCTCAAACACCTGAAAGTGGTGTTAGAAGATCTACCAGGATAATTAGACCCCCTGAACGATACTCTCCTTCATTATATTATTTATTGTTGACTGATTCTGGTGAACTTGAATGTTATGAAGAAGCAATGCAGGTTGAAAGTAGGAAGAAGTGGGAGCTAGCCATGGAAGAAGAGATGGACTCTTTAATGCATAACCAGACTTGGGACTTAGTCAGGTTTCCTGCAGGTAAAACTACATTGCAGAATAAATGGGTTTATAGGCTGAAGGAAGAAGATGAAGGAAAACAGAGGTGCAAAGCTAGACTTGTGGTGAAGGGGTTTGCACAGAAGAAAGGTATTGATTTTGATGAAATATTTTCTCCTGTTGTTAAGATGACTTCAATAAGAACTATCTTAAGTCTTGTAATAGCAGAAGATTTACATCTTGAACAGTTAGATGTAAATACAACATTTCTCCATGGAGATTTGGAGGAAGAGATATACATGCAGCAACCAGAAGGATATGAGGTCAAAGGGAAAGAAAAATTGGTGTGCAGGTTAAAGAAGAGCTTGTATGGCTTAAAACAGGCTCCAAGGCAGTGGTATCTAAAATTTGACAAGTTTATGTCCGAACAAGGTTATACTAGATGTCACTCTGATCATTGTGTTTATCTAAAAAGGCAAAATGATGGCAGCTATATTATATTGTTATTGTATGTAGATGACATGCTTGTTGCGGGATCTAACATGCAGGAAATAAATGTGCTCAAAATAAAATTGGCAAATTCATTTGCAATGAAGGATTTGGGAGTTGCAAAACAAATCCTTGGTATGAGGATAACTAGAGACAGGAAAAATCGCAAATTAACACTGTCTCAGAATGAGTACATAGAAAAGGTGTTGAAAAGATTTAATATGCAGAATGCAAAACCAATTAGTACACCTTTTGCTAGCCATTTCAAACTTAGTAAGGAGATGTGCCCAAAGACCCAAGAATACATGGATTATATGTCTAAAGTTCCATATGCATCAGCAGTTGGAAGTTTAATGTATGCAATGGTCTGCACAAGGCCTGATATTGCACATGCAGTGGGAGTTGTAAGCAGGTACATGAATAATCCAGGAAAAGAACATTGGATGGCAGTAAAATGGATTCTCAGATATTTGAGAGGTACCACAAATCAAGCATTATGCTTTGGTGGTTCAAACATTTCTCTACAAGGATATGTTGATGCAGATATGGCAAGTGACAGAGATAACAGGAGGAGCACTACAGGATATGTATTTACTGTAGGTGGAACAGCTGTCAGTTGGGTTTCAAAAATCCAGAGTGTTGTTGCACTTTCAACAACAGAAGCAGAGTATGTTGCTGCTGTTATTGCCTAAATATACCTCAGGCTGAAAGAAGGCAGAGTTCAGAGTAACATCAAACCACGCTCATTCTGGTAGCTAGCCCTACCAGATTAGGAGAGGGCTCTCTCTGGGTCAATCTCAACAAAGATATTCAATAAGGCTTGATATGACCTGAAATAAAAGCTAATTTTAGGCTAGGTATATAAGTAAAGGAGTTTGATTTTGATTTTGGGGTTTTTTGTTGGAATCAAAGGGAAAGACAGTTTTGGGTCCGGGGATGAGGCCTAGTTTTTTGCAGAGTTCTGAATGGGGCAAGGAAGACAATTGTTTTGATGCTTTGGATTGAATGAATGGATAGTTCAGACCGGTGAGGAGCTGAAGAGGGCAAGAGGCTTTCCAGAATCCTCTTCAAACAAATGAAAACATGGAAGATTAAACAAAACGGAAGGTAGAACAAAGAAATCTAATGAATTCCACCTTTATCACTCATTTGTTTAATTTGAGAAGAAAGGAGAAGGGAAATGATACACATAAAAAAATCAGTGACCTTACAATCAAATAGAGAAACACACCATCAAAACATAGAGCCACAAGGATCCAAAAGAGTGTTGCAAACCCTGGTCTATTCCTTTGCCAAAATTGCAGAGATGAAATGTACAATGAAGTGTCAAGCAATCCCAAGTGTCCAACCCTGAAAATGACTGAAGAATTACAAGATATAGACAGGCCTAACTCATCCCCATGCCTCTATGGGTCGATCTCACCATTCTAGGAGTTGTTTCAACCATATCTAAACTAAGAACTGGAAAATAGGCAATGAAACAACTTGCCTCTATATGATAGGAAACTGATTCATTCACTTACATTTCACTTTTTGGTGAATGAATCTACTAGGATGAGTAAAAATGTGCCAAAATTACATCATAGTCATGAAATTAAATCCATTTACATCAAGAGTTACATGAAAAATTCAAACTAGCCAAAACTAGGCGAAAATCTGAGCTGCTGAGTGAAAAATAGGCCAAATTTCCCAATGCGCCGCGCCTGGAATCTCTATGCGTAACACAACTTTGGAGCTGATTTTGAGGGCCTTCCCGGAGTCCAAATTGAGCACAAAATAGCTCGTTGGAAAGCCCTGCCTGTCTACTTTCCCACCCAAGTGGAATTTCTGGATTTGGTTTCCATTTTCCCCTTTGAAAATCAAATCTCCCAACACTGCTTCCTGTGTGTCCAAAAAGTGGCAGAAAGGTCATTTTTAGGGTGTTTTTGACCCTTTAGGCAACCCAAAACTTGTCAAAATCCTTAGGTAATGGGTAGGAATGCATAAATTTTGATGAAAAATTCATAAATGCAGAGTTTTCCCCCAAAAGAGCTGCCAATTATAAGCGCGCGCCAAGTGGCGCTACGCGTTGGGCAGGAAAATCTGTGTTTAGGCCAAAAAATTCAAAATTGAAATTTTTTTTCCCAAATTTCTTGAAATTTGGGCTAAATGTCCACCATCAAGCACTATGCTGGGCCAAAGAAGATTTGGCCAAAATTTGGAGTCTATCATGCCTTTTGCAACACTTTAGTGCCCTCCTTAGCCTTGCTTTCAGGATCTTGATCCTTGCTTTGCAAACATGATTTCGCGTCCAATAATGGTTCTTCATGTGTCTGAGCATGTTATTTTCCTTGTTTTCCTTCTCCAACAGCTTCTCAAGATGAATATTGACCCTATCAAGCCAAGTCTCTCTATCAGCCTCAATCTCCCACTCAATGGGTGTCATCTCGGTTTGGCTTCTTTGGGTAGCTTGTCGGTTCTCACGGATGTTTTGCAACTCCATGATTGTTTGCTGATATTCCAACTGTTTGTTCTGCTACTCCAAGTATTTTATAATCCATTGGTCTCTCTGCAACTTGGCAGTCAAATTATCTATCTCCGCCTTCTGCTCCTGAATGGTCTCTCTCAACTTTGAGCTTGGAGAGCTCAAATCCTCATCAATCAATATGAAATCAGTATCCTGGCCTCCTGAAGGGCCCTCATCCTGCATAGGCCTCTTACCTCTGTCCTGTACCTGTATTGCTGATGACGACAACGAGACCCCTTCCACCCCAGGTGGAGATAGTACTCGCCGAGCTGCTGCAAATAATACTCTGGTGCCTCTCTGTAAGTAACAAACACTGGCACACTAATAGGCTCTGTCTCATGACCTTCAGGCTGATGAGAAGGTTCACCTGGCTCAAGAACAACCTCTAGAGGAACCGTAGGAGCTGTGAAGAAGTCATGGGAAATGAAATCCTCCCATGAAATACCCTGCAATCCAAGCTGATGTACAACCACGATCTTGATGAGTGCATAGTGATAAATATTGTTGTACTGCTGCTCGGGAGTTCTCTCGATGTTCTGGCACATGAAATAAGGTATGTTCATCATCCTCACCCTTGTGAAATGCATCAATAACCTGATGTGGTAGGCATAGAGGTGTGAAAACCAACGCTCACAACTGAAATATATGCTAATGAGTTTCATCAGAGGCGCATAGGATTCCTTTAGGAACCAGAATGGGAATACTCTGCTGAGTTTCCTCACAAAGCTAGGCCTGATGTATGGTTCATAATGCACTCTATCCACCTGCTGTCTTTTGTTCCATTGTTCACCCACATTCGGTATTCCAGTTGCTTGAGAGATGGTTTCCGGTGTCAAAGTGAAATTTACACCAGCAAGAGTTACCTGACCATCATGTAAATGCAATACAAACAAATGAGCCAACTCCTGATGATGATGGATCCTAGCAATCATCTCACAATATTGATAGCATGACTACTCTCAAAAACATGCCATGGCAAGTGGGCAAGCCTGCAATTGAGTCAATGAGGTGGGCTCTTCTCTCACATGTCTGCCACCTTTACGAGGCCTTCTCGGTGCATGTAGCTCAGTGGCAGAATCACTATCTCTGTCATATGATGTATCAGTGTCTGTCTCCATGATGTTCATGCAAGGTGTATATCAGCTTATATGAGAGGAAAATGAGAATTTGGTGCTTTGTTTCAATTGCCAAATATGTGTCAAAGGGGAGGGATTGTAGGAGAAATAGGGCAGTGGGAACAATCGGGTTTAATCAAGTGATAATTGAAGTGTTTGGGAAAGTTGGGGTTTGGGAATTTTTACAAGTGAGATGGGAAAGTGTAAATGATAGGAAATGAAATGACTTGGGATAGGGAAATGGGGTTTGGGAGTAAGTGACCTTTAGAGATGTAGGGAGATGAGAAATGGACTGCAATGATTAGATAACAGTGAGGGAAAGGAAAAACAAGGTGGGGAATGAAATATGTGGCACAAAATTATTTTTAAAGCACCAACTTCAAACCCTAAGAGATAAATTCTTAACAAGATGATAAGGTTTAATTTTTTGGAATTCAAACTCTCACATTCAATCTCAATCAACACCAAACATTTATCATAAGCAATGGAGTGATTGTATGGACATACTCGAACAAGGAGAGACCGAGTCGTTTTGATGATTGAGAGAAATGGCAACAATTTATGTGTTTCGGCTCAATGCGCCACGCAGAAAACCTAGTGCACCGCGCCCTCCTTATGTGCCCCGACCGTTCAAATTTGCACTGTGTGGAGCGGCCCTATGCGTCGCGCTCAGCCAGTGCGCCGCGACCACCACCCAATGCGCCGCGACAGTGAATTTCACCACAGTTTCGGCCTCCAACGCTGGCTTTGCTTCCTCCACTATTTCTCTTGGCTCTTTGATGACTTTGGCTTGCAAATGAATTGTATGAAACACAAAAATATCTTTATGCCAAAGATTTTGATTTTTTGATTCTTGAAAACCCACTTTTGTAATGTTTGAACTTTGACACTTTTCACATAAACTCTGTTTTTGTTTCCTTTGTGCTTTTTGGACTGATGATGAGCTTCTTGTCTTTCTTTGCAGGGATAGATGGCATGGGGTTTTGGAAAAGGTGACTAGGGCTGTGCATGGAGTACTTTACAACTGAGGAAACTTTGAAAATTAAACTGCATTTATTACAAAAGGATAAAATAGACCATTTTTCTTCAAAACAGAGTTTTGAAGAAAAATCATTATCAAACATTATGATGATGAAAATTCTTGCACTGAAACCTTATTTGAAACCTCCCTCATGTGCCTGCTGACATTATTAGTCATTCTGAAGACTAAATTAACGAAACCCTAGACCTAATGAGACTAAAAACCCTAAAATGACTCTTTGTCAAACAGGAGGCCAAACATGACTGTAAATGGAGTTTTAAATTTGATTTTGATAGACAGAACTAGGCCAGCAGGTACAAGACATGAGGGATATGAGTGACAAGACCCTTCCATCAGATGATCCATGCTCCTAATGGAATGCAGCTGACTGAACTGAATGAGACACCTAAAATGAAATGCAACAAGAGAAATTTGATCTTTGATGGAGGGATGAAGATACCGACTCTAACAGTTGCTACAGAGGCTAGTAAAGAAATGATTTGGTTACAAAGGCTTATGGGTGAATTGGGTAAGAAGCATGATATGGGCACGTTATACAGTGATAGCCAAAGTTCCATTCATCTTGCAAAGAACTCAGCATTCCATTCCAGGACTAAACACATACATCTCAAGTACCATTTCATACGGTCAGTATTGGAAGATGGAGAGTTGAAGCTGGAAAAGATACACACTAGCCAAAATCCTGCAGATATGCTAACAAAAGTTGTAACCAGGGAGAAACTGAGAATGTGCTCAGTTTCTATTGGTCTTCAAGGATGACGATGAATATGAGAAACAGCCAGGTCCAAAGAGGAGTCATTATCCAGCAAATGAAGCAGTGATGGAGTTGCTACAATCAGTCTCCAAGTGGGAGATTGTTGGGTGTGGAGCCTGATTATCTTGTTTACTTTGTATCATAGCATTGGACCCCTGTACCTTAAATGGGGCAGCAACGCCGCCCGTAAATTATTCGCTGCCGTGGGGGGTCCAGGGGGAGGGGGGGGGCGCAACGATTAATTTACGGGCATTGTAAAAGTATAGTAATTTCTAGTCAATCTGGGTCGTTCATTAGGCAAATGATCTGACGGTAGAAGTTATGTTTAGTCTAGGGTTTTTTTCCCTCGAAGGCAACCCTCGCTTTTATGAGGGTATTGTATTGCGGCTGTGTATTGTATGTGTATTCTCGAAGTGATAAACAGAGAGGGAGACTGTGAGAGAGAACAGAGGATATTACAGCGGATCTGCTGTAGGTTTTGTCTCTTCATTTTGCTGGATAATAGAAAGGAAGGACTGGTTGTTCGAGGTGGATGTAGCCCAAACTAGGTGAACCATGTATATCTGTGTCTCTCTGGTTTTATATGTTTTGTGTGCTTGTATTTTCCGCATATTTTATGTGTTGCATTGCTCTGTAATATTTAATTTTCTAACAACAATAACGATGGAGAATATATGTCGAATGAATTCAATAACTTATGTGAAAAATAAGGCATTCGGCAGGAGTTGATAGCACCCCATAACCTACAACATAATGGGGTTGCTAAGAGAAAGAAAAAAAGTATTTTGGGAGTTGCACATGTGATGTTGCATGATCAGGGCCTATTGTTGCACTCGTGGGTTGAAGCATGCAACACAATGGTATATATAAAAAGCAAGAGTCCTCATCAATTTCTTGGGATGATTATACCATAAGAATATTTTTTAGGAAATAAACTAGATAATCACACTTCAGGATCTTTGGTTCATCAGTTTACTGCCATTTTTCCAAGGATGCAAGGAAAAATCTAGAGCCTACAACTGAGTTGAGCATATTTTTGGGGTACATTGATACACCTCACAACTATCGAGTGTACCTTCCATCTCATAGGATGATATTTGTTCATAGAGATGTGAAGTTTGATGAATAGAATGCCATAAGATGTTACCTTAAGAGGGAGATTCAATTTCATGCAGATGAGGAATTTTTGGCTCCAAAGGAAAAACCTCAGAATGTAGTGGAGTATCCACAAGCAAAGGAGTAGAGAGTGGAGGAACCCACTCATGGAGAGACATCTAGAGAAGCAAGGAAGCACATCAGGGAAGCTGACATATCATTGCATGATGCTAGAGAGAATGTGGGAGCACCCACATCACAACGCAGGAAGAGGAGGTCACCAGATCAGTACACTGGGTACATGGCTCTGATGAGAGAGTTAGTTGAGACAGAACCATCCTCATTCATGGAAGTGGTGCAAAAGTCAATATACGTTGATGCCATGGTAGAGGAATATGATTCCATAGTAAAAAATGGTGTTTGGGAAGTGGTCCCAAGACCAAAGAACAAGTCGGTGGTAGGTTCAAGGTGAATATACAAGGTGAAGAAAGCAATAAACATAAGCATCAAGAAACAAAAGGCCAGATTTTTGGCCAAGGGGTTCTCTTAGGTGGAGGGAATTGATTACAAGACCTTTGCTCCAGTAGCAAGGTACTCTTTTATCAGATAAATTCTAGCACTTTTAGCGTAGATGGTTTGGAAAATCTATCATATGGATGTGAGGATAACATTCCTCAATGGAGTGATTAAGGAGGAGGCTTGTTTTGGGTCACATCTTTTAAGCCCAACAACTAGCGAGAGAAGCCATAGGGATGACTAGATGGCTTGTGCTCAGGAATATGGGAGGCTAAGTTAGATGGATTGGTTGTGAGCAGCTCAATGAATGTGAATGGAAGGTGAAAATAAAATAAAAATTGGTAAATGGCTAAAAACCTTTGACAGAGAGTCGCATGTGTGAAGACTCAATCAAGCGTTGTATGGATGGAAACAACCACCTGTGCTTGGTACACTGGGATCGACAACTATTTCACTCGGTTGGGCTTCACCAAAAGTGAAGCAGATGAAAACCTTTACCATATTTTTGTTTAAGGTAAATTATTGATTACAATATTATATGTCGATGATTTTATTTTAACTGGTGATGAGAAGTTGATCAAGTCTTGCAAATAGGATCTTGCAAGATAATTCGATATGAAGGACATGGGACTCATGCATTATTTCCTCGATTTGGAAGTATGGAAAGGAGATGGGTAAATATTTGTCTCTCAGGGAAAGTATGCCATCAAGATACTGAAGAAGTTTTGTTTGGAGAGTAACAAACCCATGGGCACTCCTCTAGCAAGAATTTGGAGGAAAGAGGATGCCACTTCAGGTGAGGAAGTGGAGTCCACTATTTACAGATAGCTTGTGGGTTCACTCATGTATTTTGTGAACACACGAATAAACATGTGTTATGTAGTTAACCAACTTAGTCAAGAAATGGTTAATCCAACCAAACTGTATTGGAAGGCATCCAAACATGCGTTGAGATACCTTAGAGACACTACTCAGTATGGTATTTGGTACAAACAGATAGAGGGAGTGAAGTTGCGAGGTTTCACATATGCAGATTGGGTGGGTAGTCCATCAGATCAGAAGAGCACTTCAGGAGGAGCCTTCAGTATTGGGTCAATAGGATGTAGAGATCAGTTGCAATCATTTCAGCGGAAGCAAAGTACATGGATGCTAGTCAAACAACTTGTGAAGCTATCTGGATGAGGAAGATTATTGTTGGGTTATTTGGTTAGATGATGGATCCTACTTTTATTTAATGTGACAATCATAGTTCAACATCAGGTATCACCATCTACAAGATTGTGTACAAAGACAGATTATGTTGTTGGAATACATTCATATAGAGGAACATGATGCAAATATTTTGACAAAGGCATTTTCAGGAGGAAAATTTGAGTTCCATAGAGGCAGGATTGGGTTATTTGATAATCCCTTTCTTGTTGAGAGGGAGTGCTGAAAAATGGAAACAAGAAAATCCTGATTGGATTTTCCCTTGAATTAAATTAGAAGAAAAATGTAATTCCACATCACAAGACAACTTGTACGAGTTAACTAAGTTAGTTTCACTTAGTTAATTTGATTCGAGGGAATAACTTGAGTTGTGTAGAGTGATTCCTAAATTTTAGGAGCCTAAGTTGAGTTAGTTTTAGTTGTAACAATTTAATTCAGTTAAATTGAGTTCCATTGAGTTAAACTAGTTCTAATAGTTGGAGGAACTAGTAGGAGGTCTAGTAGTGGGGTGAAAATTCACTATTCAACTAGTTAACTAATAAATCAACCAAAATTAACTCATGCATGCATGAAATACAAGTTACCGAGTTGATATTGGAGTTCAAGGGAATTGTACTATCAGATGTATAATTATCTAAGTTGTTTAGGTGGTGCATGTAGTTAGAGAAGGACCTATATGGATTACATAGTTCAGGATGGGGATTTCCCTAATTAATAGGGGGTTGATTCCTTGAGAAATCACGCAAGGAAATATGAGTTTGGCAAGCAGTAAAATTGGCTAAGTGTTGGCCAGAGTTAGCTTGTGAGGCGGTGAGATAGATTATACTTGTGCAGAGGTTGCTCAGGCTTGAGAAAGAATTATATTTCTTCTCTAATTTCTGATTAATGCAATACATATAGGAAGGGGTTTTGAGAAGTTTCTTTCCCTTAAATATATCCATGTGTATGTGTTGAATCATGATGCATGCTTTTTATATTACTTCTCAATCGTGAATTTATTTCTACAAATGAGTAGAGTATATTTGAGCTTATGTTTTAGAACATTACATGAGAAGTATTGAATCTAGAATTAATTTCTACAGGGTATCAGAGCTAGATTCACAGTAGAGAAGAGAATTCGAACTTATTGCAGGAGGTTCGAATTTCAAGATCAATGTTACAATATTTCTCGAGAACTGAGAAGATGACTTCCACTAGACTCAGGCTCAAGTATGGTTTTGAAGGAACCACAAATTTTCTGGCATGGAATATCTATATGGAGGTGGTATTAGATGACAATGAGCTACTAGATTAAATCAAGATATGTAGTAAAACTCGCAGTAGTTGATGCCAAGGATCTTGCTCAGTGGAAAAAGGATGTGGCTAAAGTGAGGAGAATCATATTGGAGGGAGTTCAAGACCATGTTGTCTTGAATCTACACGGAAAAGAAACTCCATTCGCGATGTGGAAAAAACTGACATATTAGTTTTAGAACAACAGTGGCCATAGGAAGCTGGCACTAAAGGAAAATCATTGAAGCATCAAAATGCAGAAGGTTGAATCAATTCCGTAGTACTTGAGAAAATTCACATAGTGTCCTGATGAACTTGGCAGGGTTGGTGTGATTGTTCCAGAATAAAATTTGGTATCTATAGCTCTGTTAGGTCTTCCCAAGAGCTATAACCGTTATCAGGATTCTATAAATCATAGAGACAAACTACCAAGTTGGGAGCGGTTATGGTCTGATACCATGCAGGAAGATATTAGGCAGAGAAATAGAGATGGAACTTCATCTCTATGATGATGATGAGGAGAACTGTGCCTTGTATGGAAAGGAAAAGAAATGGAAAGGGAATAAATCCCAATCCAAAGGATATTTTGGTCATGCGTGAAAGAAGAAAGATTTGTCGAAGCTCAAATGTTTTCACTCTCATGAGTTGGGACACTATGCCACAAAGTGTCTGTTGTGGCTCTATAATTTATAATATTGGCAAGAAAAAACTATAAAGGACAACATCAAACCACTTTTGAGTCCAGGATCTAGCCCTCCTAAACTCAGAGAGGGCTCTCTCTGTTTTTTATTTAACTTTATTATTATGAATGCTGATGTTAGGCTAGTTATATTGATTGTGCGAATTGGTTGTTTTGATTGATTGTTTTGGTTGGATAAACATATCTGTTTAAACTAATCCATTGGGCTATGGAGTCATAAAATGTTGTATTGTGCATCAACTTTTCAAGAGCATCAAAGGGCAAGCTAACTATGCTTACGGGGTCTTAAAACTGTATGAATTGTGAGGTGAAAGAAACAATGAATTTCAGTAATGGTTAAAAAGCAATTAAGAATTTCTTAACCAAACTTTAGAAGAAAACATTTAGATTGTAAACACAGACAGAATTAAGGTGCTCCAACAGCAAATCTTAATCTAAATTTTTTGTTTTACCATCAGCTTAAAATGGTGCACAGTAAGAAGAACAATGAAAACATTTAACACATAGAAGGAACCACATCACTAGAAAAACACAGCTCAAGTATCCTGTAAATGGTCTCTTATTATTGATGCTCCAGCTCGAAAAAGTTATAGTGCTCCAATACAAAAAATTTTACAATCCAGGGTCCAACCCTTGATACTTCCAATACATGAAGTATTTAACTGAAAACTACATTGATTTCCTTATCTACTTTGGTAATCTATTATTAATTACAACTAAGAAAATTTAGACAAGTGTGGCCATGCAATGGCCAAGATAAGAAAAATCTGACAATCATCGCTTGCGATATTAACTTCAATAACCCTTTATGAATTATAAAGTGAGCCTAAAATTGGCTAGTGTGGTCATGAAGAGGCAATGATAAATGAATCTGACATCTGGATATACCTTCTGTATCGCCTTTGTTGGATCATTAAATCTAATGCGGAGATGGCACCTGTAGCTGATCAATTTCTGTGCTGATATATTTACTATGCTTTTCAATACTGATACATGCATAGCTTTGTCCACTCTTTTTTACCTGGAATTTTTGTCCTCATGACCTATCGATAAATTTCATCCACACTGTATATTTAGCAAATGTGGACCTGATGAAGAAGAGGTGTCTCAGTTCGTGTTGGATGAAAATTTTATTGCTCAAGAGTTCAAGGAAATCCTTCCCAGTCATATTTCCTTTAATGTTAGAGAACTTTGTTGTGCCTTTGGTTGTATTCCTGAGCTTTGTCATATAATCCCCTTTCTGGATGAGTTTGTCATTAATGACGTACAAATAAGGAAAAACCTTTTCCATTAGGGGCTCAATTCTATTGAAGAAATTTCCAACTACCACATCCAATTTGCGACATCTCTCCTCCAGCTGTCTGACCAAATTCCTCTTAGTGAGGACCTTTTTTACTTCTAGTATAATTTCAGAACATCCAGTTCTTCGAGCTCATAACTGGTTTTAGAATTTAGGAACATTATGATCTTAGGAGCCGTGGTGGGAATATCACCCAATGCCTGATTGGTTTTCTCAACTGCTGCAAGACACTTGTCAATCAGCTCCTTCTATTCAAATATAATATGGATGGAGTTCCAGATTCCAACAATAGACTCCATGATACTACCCAGATAATCAGCTTAATTTTTCCCAAAGTATTACTAATTGAAAAGTCTCTTTCTGCCTTCTCCAACCTCTCAATTAGTTTTCTGGATATTTCATGGGAAGTTTAAGATCTTTCCTTTCGATCTCTCAAGATGCCAATCTGTGCTTCCAACTTCTTGATTTCCTGTGTGTGGAGGGTCATGATTTCCATGGCCTTGGACAACTGGTCTATCCCACTTGATGTCCCTGCAGTTGCTCAAATAGCAGATGGGATTGATGCAATAGGCACAACATCCAAATGAATGATTGCTACCTGGGATGCTTCTTCTTTTTATTTCAACATTTTCTCCATCTTTGTCTCCATTTGTTTGAGCAAATACTGACTGCTCCATTATTAAATTCATCATCTCATATTTCTGCACTTATTTCTCTTCCATATCCTTGGTCAAAGGGTCTTTGGTGGTAGGAATCTTAAGCTTCTTTCTCAAGGCAACAATATATGCACTTTTATTCTTTAGAATCTCCTCCACTTCTCCTGCATTGGCTAGATCAAAATCAATTTTCACAACTAATTCCTCCAAAGAATTAATCTTGGTATCCTTTGCAAGGGAGGAAATCTTCTCCATATTAAGCTGAGACTAATAATTGGAAAATGTTACCTACAACGTTGACAGACTCATAGCTGTACTTGTCAATGTAGAGGCCATCATCTCTCCAGTTTTCTTGTGTAGCTCCATCTGATCAATAGGATGGATGTCTTTGGTACTGAATTTGAATGATGTATTCTTGTAGCCTTTTTCTCTTTGAGGTTGTGGAACTTGAGCTTCTAGAAATGCCATTTGCATTTTCCCCTTTTCGAGATCGAAGGCTGACAATAGCCTGCTTTGTGAGCTCAGTGTCTGCTTCCAAAAATAATTGTAGGTGTCAGTCTTCAGAACTTCATTCTTCAACTTTATTTCTCTAAATATTTCATAGACACACTTTTATTGGTCTCCAATAGTGGGCCTAGAAGTATATGTCTGTAGAACCTGTTGCTGAATAGACATTGGCTGAAGATGTAGGGGAGGCCATTTTTAGACCACCTACTGGAGATGACCCAGGGGTGTCTCTGATGTGTATTACTGTCTGCTGCTTTGATTCACCCCCCTGATCAATATCCATATTAATTCTGGCCCTCTTCCTATACTTTAGCTTAAATTATTTGCTAGAGGTATCAGTCACCGAAGGTGACTGATCCTCTCTTTGCCTATGGGTTCCTATTTCTTTATCTATTTCTTTTCCCTTGTCTTCTTTATCTCTTGTAGCCTTCCTTTCTTATGGATTTGGGGTTTGAAATCCTGAGGTGGAAATCACCTGTTCTTCAGCCTCTTGCAGTGTATTGGTTTCCCACTCTGCTTTATTCATGTATTGTTCTATCTCAAGCCTTTGTGTGTGGATGTATGGTGTTGACTTGTTCTCCACCCTTTTCTTGGAGATGATTCCAAATGGGTCATAGGACTAGGTGAAACTGTGATTGAATTTCATCTCCCTTAATATCTTATTGGCCTCCTCCCCTGTTGCTATGTTGTTGCAAATAAAAGGACCAATTTAGGACTTGATCCTGAATTGGTATTTCTTATTTGCAG